>BLSH010258397.1:1218802-1260171 GCA_018402905.1 Glandirana rugosa | reverse complement strand
TTCTACTCGGATCTCTATACATCCAAAGTGAGTCCATCAGAGGAAACAATACAAATATTTCTAGATACATGCCCACTGCCTTGCCTTGATGCAGCTGATGCTGGGGTGTTAGATGGTCCCATAACTGAAGAAGAAATACGAGAGGTCCTAAAACAGGCATCCAAGGGGAAGTCCCCAGGTGTGGACGGACTCCCAGTGGAGGTCTATGGAAAATATGCAGACATATTAGTGCACATATTGTTGAAAGTATTTAACGAATCTAGGGAGCTGGGAAGGTTACCACAAACGATGAATGAAGCCATTATTGTGGTTCTTCTCAAGCCTGGGAAGGATGCAACGAAGACTGATTCATATAGACCTATATCCTTGCTGACATCCGATGTTAAGATATTAGCCAATATCCTGGCATCCCGTCTCAGCAAGGTTATACATAAATTGGTGCATGTTGATCAGTGTGGCTTTATCCCAAATCGTTCAACAGCGCAGAATATTAGGAGGCTTTTCCTAAATATCCAACTACCTACGGATAATACGGGTAACCGAGCAATATTTTCGTTGGACGCTGCCAAGGCCTTCGACAATGTGGAGTGGAGGTATCTGTGGGAGGTCTTGGAGCGTCTTGGGATGGGTAAAAATTTTATCAAGTGAGTGAAGGTGCTCTACGCGTCCCCCAGGGCTCGGGTTAGAGTCAATGGGGAACTCTCGGAGCCGTTTGATTTGCATAGGGGGACGAGGCAGGGGTGTCCGCTTTCACCCCTGCTTTTCGCCCTAGCTTTGGAACCCTTAGCTGCGAGGATACGTTCATCACCAGCAGTAGTGGGATTCAAACGGGGTAACAATGTAGATGTGGTGTCTATGTACGCGGACGATACCTTACTATATCTGGGAGATACTGCCGGATCCCTACGGGAAGTGATGACACTCATCAACACTTTCGGGGGTCTATCTGGATTCTCCATAAATTGGGACAAGTCTGTTCTTATGCCGTTGGATCCGCTGCCCGGACCACTGCCAGAGATAGCTCAAATGGTCTCCCAATTTAAATACTTGGGAGTAATTGTATCACCTGATCCCAAAGACTATATCAAACTAAATTTGATTCCCATACTACAAAAACTTTGTGAGAAATGCACAACTTGGTGTAAACTACCATTGTCAGTGGCAGGAAGAGCGAACTTGATTAAAATGGTTTGGGGACCACAACTTCTGTATCTACTTCACAATTCTCCGGTGTGGATTCCGGGCAGGTGGTTCCGACGGATGGAAACACAATTTCGTGACTTAATATGGAAACGTAAACAGGCCCGCATAAGCTTATCCACATTGCAGAGGCAGGGCTGGCAGTGCCGAATCCCAAACTCTACTTCCTGGCTGCACAGGCGCAGCAGATGGGAGGGTGGGATGTTCTCGACCCTACTGATCCCATTAGAAATATACTCCTATCAGGAGGCAGTACAGATACAGCACTGGCCTGTCTTGAGTCGGGATTTCCCCATGTGCCGCCAACGCTCCCCACGATTAGATTATTTGGCGGCTGGGAGAGATCTGGACTCAGATATGTCTCACAACTCTATAAGAACAATGTCTTTAAATCATTTGCAGAGCTTCAGCGGGAATTTCAAATCCCAGTACAACAATTTTATAAATATCTACAGTTACGACACGCTATTAATGCACAGGCACAGGTCACTAGAATGCTGAGTGCAGGTCACCCAATTATCGAAGAAATCTTTCTGGCAAAAGAAAAAAGGGGAATGATTACCAGGGCATACATGATGCTAATGAACGCCACTCAGGATTCTAGGGAGCTGCCATGCAGGGCTGGGTGGGAGAAGGATATCGGTACCATAGATGGTGACGTATGGATGGAGTGCTTAAATGCGGTGCCTATGGTGTCTGTCTCGGCTACACAAAAAATATCTCACTTGATGTTATTCCTTAGAGCATACAAAACACCTATACAACTACATAAATGGGGACATAGAGCGACCCCTAACTGCCCTAAATGTGAGCGCGAACATGGAGACCTATTGCATATGTTATGGAGGTGCCCAAAACTTTTCAGGTATTGGACAGAGGTAATACATACCATAACTCAAGTTTATAACTATCACATAAAACGGGATCCCTTGACATGTCTACTGGGTGCTGTGGAGGAGGACAAATTGTCACCCAATGAATATATAGCTGTTATACGATTGTTATATATAGCTAGAAAGCAGATAACTAAGCTTTGGATAACCTCCAGAGTACCCACACGACGGTCATGGATTGAACAAGTTAATGTCATGATTATAAGGGAAAAACATACATATCTTCACAGAAAGGCGCCTAAGAAGTTCTATTCAATCTGGCAGGCATGGCTGGATACACCAGGCTTGGCTCCTAGTGGGTTAGTGATGGAAAGTCTATTAGAGGGATGATATATCCCATACTTCAAAAGGAATAAATTGCTATGATATAGAGCTTAGTGCAGGAGATGGTATTCTCTTTTTTCTAAAGTTCTACTTTATGTTCCTAGTCTATTTTTCTTTCTCAAACTTTCTTACACAAAAGTTTTTTCTTCTCATTTATAATGCCCTGGCCCTATTTTGTGGATTCAGGGTAACTTTTCTATCTCTTGTTCTTTACTATCCCACTCTTGGGTTTTCTCTTGTCTAATTATTCTTTTCCATTTTTTCTCCTCTTTTTTCTTCTTAATATTGATGATGCAGTTCGAAGGACAGGTTGTAGAGTAATGGTGAGACATATAAAATCAGATGTGCAGATGATCACATGTTATTATTGTATTGCACGTGTTCTGTATGCGATACACATTTGTGTCTTAGAGAAAATCCTTGAATATCTGATTACAGGTCAATGTATGATCTTATTTTGCATACCAAGATATATGTGTACCATATGATGTTAAGATGTAAAAATCTCCAGTCTTTTGCAAATAAACGAATTTGATTTAAAAAAAAAAAAGTAGCTTTTGCAGCAGGAGGGATAGGGGCGGGCACTGACAGAGGAGCAGACAGACAGGGAGGGTAGGAGGGAGGAGGATAGAGGGAGACACAGGAGAGCTGCAGATAATGGCTGCTGAAGGAGGCACGTAAACTGACCACGGTGTCAGGGCTCAGTAGCCATGATATATCATGAACAGTTTACAGGGGAGAGGGCAGAAATTGGCAGGATCAGCCAGATTTCTTAGGTGATAGAAGGGGCCAAATTTCACAGCACAAGCACTGTACTGTATAACATGCTTTAACCCTTTCGCCGTCAGGTCCGTATGTCATATGGACCTAGCAGCAGGGGTATTACACACAATCTGGTGGCTGCAGTTCCACTGCAATTGCGTGTGAAACTGACAGGCAGCCTCCTGCCTGTCAGGTGAGAGTATTTGAGTGGCACCACTGTCACCCGATCGCTCTCACACACTCCCGGTACCGGCGCCCCCATCTCACACCCCCGCTATGCTTACCAGGCTCCGCTTGCCCATCTGCGAGCCCAGGACCACCATGGCGGGTGGAGGGGAAGGAGAAGAGCTGATACATGCATTGCAGAACATTTAGTGGAACACAGGGGAGACATGCAGGGTCTTTTAGACCTTACATATCTCAATAAAGAAAACCTGGCTTCAAAAAAAGGCACATAAGGGACTTTTTGTCCTCTATGTGATGAAAAAAAGTTAAGTAAAAAAAATTATTTTTTTTGCAAAATATAATGTTACACCCAAGCAAATAAAATCCCCCCAAATAATGTTGAGGCTCCCCACCCCCATATATACACATGCACAAACATAAATGCATGCATCGGGGTGCCTATGTGTGAAAATGTTGATTGCGATACACATGTTACATATCGTCACACACCGGAGTGAGAGCAATAATTTTAACACAATACCTCTTCCGTAACGCTAAACTGATAGCTATAGGGGGCTTCTGAAGTGTTGCCTATAGAAAATATAGGGTACTGAAGTTTGACGCCATTTCATGGGGCGCACAAAAATTTAATGTTTGGCATGTTGGGTATCTATTTACACGGTGCAACCCTTTGGGTAATTTATTGCGTTTGTTTGGTTAAGTACACCATATAAGTACATCTTCTGTACATTTAGCTGTTTGCCTGGAGCACGTCTGTACTCGCTTGCAATTAACCAGTTGCCGACCACCCACCGTGGCTTGATGGCGGCAACTTGGTTCCTTATCGCAAACCGCCGTCACCTGACGGCGGCTGCGAGATCACGCACTGTGAGCGTGCGCCGCCAGAGGCGCGCTTGCGTGCACATTGTGTTCTGGGGAGCCAGCCAGAAACAGGGAGGACTCAATCTCCGCCAGCTACCCGTGATGACTACCCCTCAGTGAGAGAAAACACGGATCTCCCTTCTAACAGAGGGGGAAGGGATGTGATCACAGGCTCCCTGTATATGAGAGCCGTGATCACTCTCCTCCCCCACTCATCCCAGCCCCCACACAGTTAGAACACACTAAGGGAACACAGTTAACCCCTTAGAGCGCCCCCTGCAGGTTAACCCCATTCACTGCCAGTGACATTTACACAGTAAGCAGTGCATTTTCATAGCATTGATCGCTGTATAAATGCCAATGGTCCCAAAAAAGTGTCAAAATGGTCCGACATGTCCGCTGTAATATCACAGTCCCGATAAAAATCGCAGATCGCCGCCATTACTAGTAAAAATAAAAAAAATAAAAAAAAACATAAATTAATTCTCTTCATTTGTAAACGCGGCAAATTTTGCGCAAACCAATCAATAAACGGCGATTGCAATTTTTTTTACCAAAAATATGAGGAAGAATATAAATTGGCCAAAGCCGATGAAAAAAATATGTTTTTTTATATCTTTTTTTTTGGATATGTATTATAGCAAAAAGTAAGAATTTTTTTTTTTTTTTTTGCAACATTTTCGCTCTTCTTTTGTTTATAGTGGTGATCAGAAGTGATGCAGAGGGGATCAAATACCACCAGAAGAAAGCTCTATTTGTGGGAAAAAAAGGACACAAATTTTGTTTGGGTACAATGTCACATGACCGCGCAATTGTCAGTTAAAACGACGCAGTGCCGAATCGCAAAAAGTGCTCTGGTCCTAAAGTGGAAAATCCTTCCGGGGCTAAACTAGCCAATAATATTCAAAGCACGCAGAGCTATTTCAGTACTGTTTAAGCATTGGCATATTTTTTCTGTTTATCGTTAATGGAGTTCAATATTGCACTGAATAAACAGAAGTGTTTCTTGTTTTCAAACTTCCCCAGGCATTATCTATTCATTCCAGTCATTACACTCAGTTAATATTTTATTGAAAAACAAAAAAATTGTACTTTTTATAGAATAACCCCTTTAAGTTGTACAGCAAAATATGTTTTATTTTTTGTGTCAAACAGTAGGTGAAAAATGTGAGCAGCAAACATATTCTTATTTGCATGAAAATCTAAAGCGGGTTATATTTCACAGTATGAGATATTCTTTAAGCTCCTCTTTTACCCTTTAACTATAAAACATATTTTCTAAACCAGAAAAACTCTACGACTCCTGCCAAGAGAATGAAGTCAACCGTCACAATAAATCTGTTCTTCTGTCATTCTAAAAAACTGTCTTTCTGTATGCATATTTGTAAAGAGTAAATAGCTCCTACTGAAAGTACAAGTAAGTAAAATATACAATTAGAAAAGAAAATATCAATGTTATGTAATAATATTTTACAAAAGAAAAAACTTAGCTGGGCTTCACAAGTGATTTGCTCTAGGATGATTGAGTAATCATTTTGAGAGAGACAGGTCTTTACATTTCTGTTTAACTGTCCCCAAAATAGACTTTTATCGGTGATCTTTACAAATAATACTTCAAAGAATATATAAACTTCAGACATGACATATTTGTAAACCCAATTACTAATGTCTCATAAATTTTAACATATTATTGTAACTTTCAATACTGCGTGTTTAACCAGTTGCAGGCATTAAACATGCTATGTACACCCCAGAAAACTTCAGCCTAGGTAGAACGCCTTTGATTTTTCTACCTGCATGTGCTCCCCTGCATTTACCAGCAATTCCCGGCTGTTAAAATGACAGCTGGG
Source organism: Glandirana rugosa (assembly GCA_018402905.1). Taxonomy (NCBI): domain Eukaryota; kingdom Metazoa; phylum Chordata; class Amphibia; order Anura; family Ranidae; genus Glandirana; species Glandirana rugosa. The sequence goes on along the minus strand of BLSH010258397.1, from coordinate 1,254,095 downwards.
ATTTGCTGATTGAATAGAAAAGCTGGCTGTAGCTGCTGATGTTAGAAACTGAACTTTTTTTTTATTATTCTTTTTTTTTGTAAGTTTTGTATTTAAAAAAATAGCCAAATCGAAAAAAAGTCTATACTTTATTTGTAAGCTTGTAATGCTTTGCACCAGAAACTTTAATTTTTAGTCAATATAAACATGACAAATACATTCATACATTTTATCTACAGTAACACTATTTTTTTTATAGACTAACAACTTAGAAAAAAGAGCATTTTTTTATTGTTTTCATGTCTTTTTGTTCACATATTTCATAGAAAATATACTGAGGTTTGCAAGATAATATCTTCAAAAGAAAGTCTGGTTAGTCCTAAACTAAACAACATTTGTATTACACAGTGACATGATCTGTGACATAGACCATACACAGCGGATTATCATTCATGGTACTGGGCTGCTGTGAGCTGCCTTGATGTCATGTGATCAGTGTGGCCAATTAAAGCAATCACAGTTATAGTAGTAAACAAGGCTGTCATTCATGATGCCTTGCTTACTGCTGTGTGATCTCTATGATTGGTCACAGCAATCACATGGTACCAGGGCCAATCATAGCAGCCTTGTACCATGTGATAGCTGTGACCAATCACGGATGAAATCTTTGAATAGTGTTACCAATTGCTTATACAGTGATCATCACAGTAATAAGCAATCAGAGTATAAAAAGAAAAAATACCTGATCACCCCAGAAAAGTACAGTGTCACTATAGTATCACTACACTGCTCTGGTAACAATATGTAAAGAAAAAATGTAATTTCTTTTAAAAGTGTAAAAAAAAAAAAATGTTATATACTGTCACCTTAGCAAGTGTAATGTCATTATGGTGACATTGTACCGCTGTGGAGGTGATCATGTACAATGGCTGCCTGCTCTGATATCATTTAATATCTGTGCTGCCAGCCACCATCTTTGATTAACTCCGCTGTGGCAGCAATAGAAGGACACCAGACCAGTACTGCCAGTCAGTATTGCTAATCAACGCCGCACCATTTAATGTCACTTATCACCCCAGTCCACTACAGTGTCCCTAAACACCGCCATGGACTCACTCACAGTGTCTTTAATCACTGCCACCCACTTAGAGTGTCCCTAATCACCCTTGCACCAGTCATATTGTCCCTAATCGGCGCCACACCAGTTATATTGTCCCTGATCATGCCACACTAATTACTGTGTCCATGATTGCTGCTATACCAGTCATATTGTCCATAATCAGTGCCACACCAGTTACAGTGTACCTGATCACTGCCACATCAGTTACAGTTTCCACGATCATTGCCACACCAGTCATATTGTTCCTGATCACCACCAAACCAGTTCCAGTGTCACTGATTACTGCCACATCAGTTACAATGTCTATTATCACCACCACAACAGTTACGGCATTCCTGATCATCGCCACACCAGTGCACTCTTGCCTCTGCCTGATGCCTGTACCAACCCTGGCATGTTTATTGACCACAGTTCTGTCTGCTGCCTGGACTGTTCATTTGCCTGTTTGCTGGCCATGTCTCTGCCTGTGGCCTGAACTAACCCATTTTTTACATCCAGCTGACTACATTCCTGCAAGACACCAGGCAGTCATGTGCCAGTAGGCTAGATTTGCTTGGCCCATAGGAACTGAGACTGCAATAGAAGATGCCACACTACACTATATTCTCTGACCACTTGAGGTGACCATTACAGTACATTTGTTTTAAAACAATTGGATGATTCGTGTGATACACAAGGTACAGTATGCTGTGCAAACTGTTGCCACTATATAAATCCTGTATAATATGCATCATTTATGGCTCTAAAATGCCTGAAGATGCTTCTATGGATCTTGAGTCCCTCTATATAGCTAGACTGTGAAAAAATCTCACACATGTGATATCACCATACTCAGGAGTAGTAGTAGAATGTGTTTTGGGGTCTAATTTTTAGTATACTGATGATGTGTGTTAGAAATATTTTATTGACAGCTTTGTATATAAAAAAAAAAAAAATTAATTTACCTTCCTGCATTTTGCAATGCCTTTCAGAAAACACCTTTGAGTGTTTGTTTTCTAAAATGGGGTCATATTGTGGGTATTTCCATTGTCCTGGTTGTTCCAGGACCATCAAAATGTGATAATCAGGTAATTAGATGCATGCTTTATGTCTTATTTATGCTCCTTGAATCCCTTGGATTTTGGGCCCCTCTATGCATCTAAGCTGTGAAAAAGTTTCACATATCCTCATAAACGGGAGGCTTAGCAAAATGTGTTGTGGGGTGTAATTCTAAGTATGATTATGCTGTGTGTAAGACATAAATTGACAACTTTGCGAAAAACACACATTTATTCAATTTTTTCATTTTCCAAAAAAAGTGACAAAAATGACAACTTAAAAAAAAAAAACTACCATGCCTTACTAAATACATTGGACTGTCTACTTTACAGAAAGGGGCAATTTAAAGGGGGGGGGGGGGTATTTGCACTGTCCTGACATATTAGGGCCTTAAAGTAGAACTATGGGCAATTTTTTTTCATTTTGGATAGAGTAAAGGAGGGTTATAACTGCTGTCAGATTTTTTTCGCAATCTCTGTCCCATTGCGGAGATTTCCCTTCACTTCTTGTCTGATAGCCAAACAGGAAATATGAGGATATCTCTTAAAATTAAATTCATTTTTTGGGGACCCCCAGCTCACCAGAACTAGTGTCCCCATTGGAAGATTTCCCATCTATTACTTTTCTGGGGACAACTCAAAAATTGGGGTTTTCTTTTACTTTCACTTTTAATGATAATGGTAAACAGGACAAATAGAGAAGGGGAATCTCCTTAGCAGGGGCACAGACAGCAATAAATCAGACAGGGGCTCTAATCCCTCTCCACTCTATCCAAAATTGAATCAGAACGTCATGATTTTCAAATATATATCAGTGTGTAGCCTCTATATCATTTACACAGACTAAATAATTTACAATGATTTGAGTTATTTTTGTCAATAGAATGTAGCAGAATACTTTTCGGCCTAAATTTATGAAGAAATATTGTTTATTTGCAAAATGTTATAACAGAAACTAAGAAAAACATGATTAAAAAATGTATTTTATCATTGATATAGCAAAGAATAATAGACCCAGTGGCAATAAAATACCACCAACATAAAGCTCTGTCTACACAACAAAATTGTAAAAATTTGATTTGGGTGCAGTGTTGGATGACTGAGTGTTTGTCATTCAAAGTGTGACAGCGCTGAAATCTGAAAATTGGCCTGGACAGTGAAAGTGTCTGGTACTGAGGTGGTAAAAATAACACAGTGTGATTCTACCATTGTCATCATCAGAAAATCTGCACTGAGAAATGTCATGCAGCCATCTCTAGAGTGCTGCAGAGAGGATGCAGGAAATGAACAGCACCAGGATGCCAGCATTTTATTAAAAAATAGAAATTGTTTATAAAACACAGTGCTTTAGCATACCAAACATCACCAAGGTACGGTTTAAGTACACGTAAAATAGTTTTGTACTGAAAATGGCTATGAAATTATGCAGTATTATTTTAAATGAAAAGGTGTTAGTTAGCACCTTAGTTTACTTAGAAGTAGCAATGAGCTCAAAGTTCAGTTCAGAACAAACTTTGGCAGTTTTGGCATTCGTCTGGACGTCTGACTACATGACAGCCTCCTTGCCATCAATGATTGCTTAGGAAGTGGCTGGTGCTGATACGCACTGCATCCCATGTAACCAATGACATCACCTGATCCCATTCATTTACTGTCTGGGAACGCTGGACATGTGAACCAAGAGCAGGGTTAGTGTGACTTCATTAGGCACCAGTAAGTGACAAGATTGCATGTGTCCATTAGTGGTTGGGGTTTCATTTTTGTTTGTTTGGCAAGGGTTCCCTGCTAGAGTTGAGCGAACCCGTGGATGTTTGGGTTTGGTGGGTTTGGCCGAACTTCGGAAAAAAGTCTGGGTTCGGTACCGAACTTGACCCGAACTTTACCCCGAACCCCATTGAATTCAATGGGGACCCGAACTTTTCAGCACAAAAATGACTGTAAAAGAGTCCTGGAAAGTGCTAGAGGGCTGCAAAATGATTTTAGAACAATCATCTGTCCCTTACAGCAACAGCAGGAACCTGACCCTATAGAACTAGAAGATGATTTTAGAACAATAATCTGTCCCTCTAAGCAGTAGACTCTACCTAGTCCAGTCAGATCATTCTGTAATGCAGGATGAGATCTGCAATCTGTCCCTAAAAGCAGTAGTAGTAGTAATCTCTACCTATCTATCTATCTGAAATCTGTCCCTCACAGCACCGGCAGCATCCTCTCCCTACACTACCCAGAGAGCATGTGACATGCAGCACTAAGTGACTCCAGCTGAGAGAGGCTGGAGTCACATGATGCACTGGCCAATCACAGCCTTGCCATTAGTAGGCATGGCTGTGATGGCTTCTAAGGGCAAACCAGTGAAACGCTTGTTGATTGGCTGCTCTGCAGCTATTCAACATGTGTGATCAAATACCCGAACCCAGAACTCGAACCCGAACTTTTTTCAAATGTCCTGGTTCGGGTCCGGGTCACGGACACCCCAAAGCTCAGTACGAACCCAAACTTTACAGTTCGGGTTCGCTCAACTCTATTCCCTGCTCAAAATTTGGGGGGGGGGGGTGTATTGTTAGGGATAACCCCATAATGTTTTATCTATATCAAACCCTAATCTAGGATAAGGGAATACATGGCCATGTGTTTATAAACAGAAGAAAAGAGGATAAAGCCGTCATTTACCAGCAATTTAAAAGGCATTATTTTCTAAATAAATGTCAGTTTTGCAGTAGCAGGTTGTATATATTGTACAGCTGCACCCCATAACATGCAGATTAAGGTCATCCTGCAGGCATGTTATTTAAAGAATCTTTGAATTTTTAATGTTGCCCTGAAAGCATTATTAAAAATGTCGCTTCCCACCAAAAATTATTTTTTTTAACTTTTTTTTACTTTGGTACATCTTTTCCAGGGCAGTGCCAATCACCCCATGCTATTTGTTTTACAATCCCTTGTCTATCAGCCTAGAAAATGGCCATTACTGTTTTTTTTTAACATTTGGCTTCAAATAACCTCAATGGGTTCATATTTGGCACTCAAACTTTACCCATGTTCTGCAAAGCCATCTCAGACTGAACCCAGGCACATTCAGCTTATCCTACTTAGAAGTAAAAAGTTACTGGCATATATTTCAATAAAAAAAAAAAAAAAAAAAGAATTCATCTGTTAACCACTTCAACACTGAGCACTTTCACCCCCTTCCTGACCAGGCCAATTTTTAACTTAGACTGCTGTCAAACTTTAAATGGCAATTGTGCGGTAATGCAACACTGTATCCTTATAAAATTTTTAGCATTTTTTTTTGGAGATAGAGTTTACTTTTGGTGGTATTTAACCACCACTGACTTTTTCATGTTTTGTTCAACAATAAAAAAAAGACCGAAAATTTTGAAAACAAACATTTTTTCTTAGTATCTGCTATAAAATGTTGCAAATATGTAATTTTTCTCCTTCACTGATGTGCACTGATGAGGCTGCACAGATGGGCACTGATAGGCTGAATTGACACAGCTGATCACATGGTAAAAGATCACTGTGATTGGCCTTTTACTGTCATCTGTGATCAGCTGGCTCTAAAGGACACAGCGGTCACAGAGCTTGCCCAATGCGCACCCAGGGGGCATGCAGGGGGAGGGGTTCTGAGAGGACATCTATGGGTGCCCTCACAGAACTAGAAAGCCATGTTGTAGCTGTCTTTTGGCTATAATGTCGTACTACAGTGGTTAAACATGTTATAGTATTTGCAACAAATATGTTAAATGTATCACTAACTTTATTCAATTGCAAGTTGAAAATGCTAGTTCCCTGGCTGTTATGCTAAACCTATGGTTTCATTACTTTTTCCAAGTCACTAACCTGGAACATGAGCATAGATCAGGACTTTTATCTTCATGCTTGTTCCAGGTCCGTGACTTGGAAAGCATTAAAGTTGCTGGATAGGCATGACAGCCAGGTAAGGTAAGCCTATGTATTTCTCTCAGTACAAGTTTCCTTTAACATTCTATGTTACCAGAAATATTGTCAAATCATTATATAACATGGCATTATTTAAACTTCGTTTTCAGCTTATGATAAGTTCCCAAACCTATTCATTGTTTAGGGGTAGAATCATACCTTGTATTTTTTTCTCATATAAAATTAGAGTCTCTTCAATATGAAGTCAATATAAAGTCTGGAATGAATTGGTAATATATGAAATCCCTGGTAACAACAGAACATCATGTTTATCTAGAATAGAGATTTCTTAACCTCGGTGTTGTCCTCATGCTTTAGAATACAACAATGCAACTGAAAACATAGATCAATCCTACCTGTTGCTTCTTTAGGCTTTGTTTACATGTAAGTGGATCCCAGTGGGATAATGCAGAGAGCTAACGCAGGAAAACCGCAGTAAACATAGAACTGTAATACAAATCATTTGAGCCCATCTATATTTCTGTGCTATAGTATGTTCTGGAAAACATGGTCTGCTTACATTTTACTTGGTCAATGTGCATTTTGGGCCCTGTAGAAATAAATTGTAATGCAATAATACATATACATAGTTTACCTATGTAACAAAGGTCATCAAGTGAGCAGCAGATTTTATTTTCATTTTCTCAAGTAGGAATGAGCAAAATGCATGTAGGAAGACACAGCCAAATGTAAGCTGATCCAAGTTGGAAGCGTATAAAACTGAGTGCCTTTTTAAAACGTGTAAGTCTAGTCTAGGTGTGGTTGTTGATCAGAAAAAAATGCTTATCTGATAGCAGACACTTTGCTAAACTTATATATTAATGTTATAAGACCATATAGACTAGAAATATGCTAATTGAGGTAGCTACCATTACTTATTGTACCTACTGAAGTCAAAATGTGGCTGGTTATGGTGGATGACAGCACACTGGTCTATATATATTAAACAATAAAACTCTTTATAAAAAGAAAAATAGTGGCATAACTACAGAAAACTAAAATCAAATACATAGTGTTATGTTCCTGCAAGGTTGCAGGGCTACAGAATGGTTTGGGCTTAGCTACTGAATACAATAACTCTATGATTAAGTTGTGGTGTGTGCTGTTCATTAATACAATTGTCAAATTTTTGTAATGTCATCAGACTCCAGCCCCTTTCTTCATTGTGGTATTCATTTTAATGTACTCAGGCACATGAAAGCTGGAATCTGATTGGTTGCTGCATTTTTTGCAGTCCTCAAATTCCATCTTTTGAATTTTCATAAATTTAATTTAATAAAAATAAATATATAGTTGGCCCTAGTTTTAAAAGAACATTTAGGTCATCATAACAAACCAATGTTGCAACAGCCTTTCAGTTTAATTAAAGATCAGTTTTTGTAAAACAATACAAATATTTTTTTCTGAATTGATTAAATGGTGTGAATGGATACGTTATATACATGTCTCTCTTCCTATGTAAATATCTATATATTTTTATCTTGCTCTTTGGTATTTTAATTATGATATTTAATATATCTGTTTGGACAAACTACATAGCACACTTACCATTATGTCAGAGATTGTTAAATTAAAATCATTGCTAAATAATGTCTTTGAGATCATCAAGTATGGAACATGCCAGATAGAAAGTTAATAAATTGAACAATCTGTGAAATGTTACCTTTAATTATTTTGCAAATGTTTAGTAACATTCAAACAGCTTTCAATGCAATTTATATTATCTGAGCAATGTATACACTTGCATCAAATTTAGTAGCGTGCATATTAATTGTGGCCAAGGCGCAAAATAAGCAACAAATAGACCAACCCCCACAAATGCATAAACATTACATAAAACACACCATACAATACAAAGCACATTTGTGAAATTTAATAACAGATATTCACGTGGCATTTTTTAAAGTTTAAAAGAACAGAAATGGAAAACATGATAGATTCCCTTTACAAGCATTGGACTGTTATTCCATAATGCTAATTATTTCACTGAGAATATTATGACTGTATAACTTGACAAAAATGTAATTCATATTCCAAGGTAAATGTAAGGATACAATACGAGTAATATGAGCTAGTTTACTTCTAATTTGGCTAATGTTATTTAGAGTTCAAATTGCAAGAAACAAATCTACTTAATGTTATGTACAAACCACAAACTAAACATTACATTTTGGATGACTTATATCCTCTTTAAATAAAGATGTTTCCCTCATGTATTGCCTTTCTGATTTCACAGCTTGTACAGCACATTCTGGATGAGTACAAATTAGAAAAATAATCTATAGAAATATTTAGGCTTAACTTTTCAAAATAGCTGATTGCTTAGCCTTCATGGACTACGGACAATTCAAACCTCCCACTGCAGCCATCAATAGAATACAAAACCCTTGTACTTTTCAGACTCATTTCTGCTCTTGTAGAAATAGTGTTCTCATAGGGTGCCATTGTATTTGTTATTCTCATTGTGTTTTGTTGATTTCACTGGCAATTCATGAAAATGTACTGTAAAATGTGGGAGCTGTGGGAAGGCAGACACTCTGGGGTTGATTTACTAAGACTGAAGAGTGCAAAATTTGGTGCAGCTGGGCACTGAAACCAATGTCAATTCTAAATTAGAAGCTGATTGGTTACCATCAACAGCTGCATCAGATTTTGCATTCTCCAGTGTTAGTAAATCAACCCCTCTGTGTTACTGTACAGTATGATAACAGGTAGATATGGGTATTTTAGTTAAACTGAAGCCCCATCTTCTAAATAAAACATTGCTTAGATAATAATAAATATAACAATAAACTTGCAAAAATCCCCTACTTACCCCTTCCTCTCCAAATTGTTGTGTATGATTTATTTGTGGAAAGTAATATCTGAGTTTATATGCGCTGTACTGCAAAGACATAATAAGAAGATGAAGATAAGAAACATTATTTTATAATATCTTTTAGAGTTTTTCTTTCTTTGGCTATGCTTGAAGTACAGTGTTTCCTTTTTTAAGCACAGCCGATTGTTATGTCCCCTGATAATTGCCAATGCAAGTCAATTGATAGCCGTAGAAGTGAGGATCATTGTTCAGTATGGACAAAATAGGTCAAATCTGGGACCAATAATCTTACTGCTCTGTTCCTTAAAAGAATGGCTTGAATGGCTGAATTGACATTGGCTTTACTATTTTTTTTTGGGGGGGGGGATCCACAGACAAAGCTCCGTACTTTCTAAAGATACTGTATAGGGTTAAATATTAGCAAGCAATGCTTCAAATACTCTTATTATAAACCTTCATATTTCTTAATTAAAAACATTACCCTGGGAGATATTAAAAAAAAACTAAATGCATTTCAGAAAGTTCTACCTTTTACTTGTAATTCTAAGCTCCAAAGGTGGTCAGGTGTCCAATGTCAAGGCACTGATTTTTTATCTAGGCTGAAGTGAATGATTGGTGGTCAAGCAGAGCTGGTGACTGGCTGCCTTTGCCTGAATGTCAGTCCTCCAAATCACTTCAGTAGAGACCACGTAACCAATGCAGAGGCTTTAGCTTTTCTAAATCTCACTCACAGTGGTCATTTTTTTAATAAAGAAATGTCAATTTGCAACATATTTTAGCAATAAAATGAAAAACAAATACCTGTAGGACATACAAACACTAGCCATTGAATGCAGAGATTTGAAAAATGTCTATGACTATTTTCTAGATGTTATCAATCCATTCCTTTCTTATGTTTGGTAATAGGACATTAGTTGAGATGTTGGAGATGGAAAGATTCTGGCTGGAGGTGGGGGACTGATAGTACACAATTAGCATAAATATAGGTCAATTTCTTACTGCTTAATATTATCAGGGAAAGGTCTTCTTGAACATGGCAACTTTAAAGTGTTTATTCAAATTCTGACCTCTTACATGACCCCTTCTCTGGTGTATGCTGTAATGTAATTTCTTGTAGTGATAGATAGGCTCTCAAGCTTATCATAACTAAGACGTAAACAACACATAAAGTCATGTTGAGAACAAGGAAGTAAAAGGTAGCCATACATGCACTGAATTCTGTCCATCGAAATTTACTGCTTGATGGCCCTATCAGCAACACCCAGACTGACAAATGTTGAAGGAGTCAGGTGGAAAATTGGCCAAGTAGTGCCTGCATCCAAGCATATGCAGGCACTGTTGAGGTATTCTGACAGCTGGCAGTGCCAGGTATCAAAAAACAATGGCCCGCAGTGGGAAATTTGTCCATCTACAGGGTGGGCCATTTATATGGATACACCTTAATAAAATGGGAATGGTTGGTGATATTAACTTCCTGTTTGTGGCACATTAGTATATGTGAGGGGGGAAACTTTTCAAGATGGGTGGTGACCATGGCGGCCATTTTGAAGTCGGCCATTTTGAATCCAACTTTTGTTTTTTCAATAGGAAGAGGGTCATGTGATACATCAAACTTATTGGGAATTTCACAAGAAAAACAATGGTGTGCTTGGTTTTAACATAACTTTATTCTTTCATGAGTTATTTACAAGTTTCTGACCACTTATAAAATGTGTTTAATGTGCTGCCCATTGTGTTGAATTCTCAATGCAACCCTCTTCTCCCACTCTTTACACACTGATAGCAACACTGCAGGAGAAATGCTAGCACAGGCTTCCAGTATCCATAGTTTCAGGTGCTGCACATCTCGTATCTTCACAGCATATTTTTTTTTATGTTTTTTATGGTCAGTAAAAACCAATACCGGGTGAGCTGCTCCTTCCAGGAGGTACCGCCATTCCTCCAAAGCCGACTTGATGGCCAGCAATTCCCTATCACAGACATCATACTTCCAGCAAGATGGTGCACCACCACATTATGGGTGTCAGGTCCGAGCATTCCTAGATGAACAGTTTCCTGTAAAGTGGATTGGTCATCGTGGGCCAGTTGAATGGCCCCCAAGGTCTCCTGATCTGACCCCCTTAGACTTTTATCTTAGGGGTCATCTGAAGGCAATTGTCTATGCTGTGAAGATACGAGATGTGCAGCACCTGAAACTACGGATACTGGAAGCCTGTGCTAGCATTTCTCTTGCGGTGTTGCTATCAGTGTGTGAAGAGTGGGAGAAGAGGGTTGCATTGACAATCCAACACAATGGGCAGCACATTGAACACATTTTATAAGTGGTCAGAAACTTGTAAGTAACTCATGAAAGAATAAAGTTACGTTAAAACTAAGCACACCATTGTTTTTCTTGTGAAATTCCCAATAAGTTTGATGTGTCACATGACCCTCTTCCTATTGAAAAAACAAAAGTTGGATTCAAAATGGCGGACTTCAAAATGGCCGCCATGGTCACCACCCATCTTGAAAAGTTTCCCCCCTCACATGTATTAATGTGCCACAAACAGGAAGTTAATATCACCAACCATTCCCATTTTATTAAGGTGTATCCATATAAATGGCCCACCCTGTACATTTTTTGTCATGGATGGAGGAAAAAGGTAAATTTCTAAAGAAAGAAAGAAATCTATACACATATGGCGAGCTTTAGTGAGTTGTATGTAATCTCATACAAAAAAAGGGAAAAAAGCAACAGGATTGCAGTGAATTACACAAGCACGCATTCTATCATTTTAACAAAACCATGAACATTATGATACAATTATCCTAAGATATTTAAATTGAACACATTTGAAGAGAATTTGATGTGATGTTAGAATTATCAACATGCAGACAAACTGCATCTGCAGTTACTGTGTTACAATATACCAGACCATGGAAAATTATACCATGGATTTTAACGTTACGGTATTCATAGTATACAGAGCCAGACTGCAAGCAAATGAAAGTATTTTGAAATAGAGGGTAAATTATATGGGTATTGGATTCAGCAGGCACCAAACTCTTAGACAAGCACCAGGTGCTAAGGCAACTCAAGCACAAGTAGTTTGTGAACTGTTTACAAAGCAGGCAATAAACATACAGAAATCAAACAAAAGCAACATAGTAAATCTTACTAATGCAGTGCCACAATCAAAAGTGTGAATGATATGAAGTCCAAGTGCAACTAGAATAGTACTGTGAAAAGAAAGTGCCTTCAAAATACATCCATGAAGTCATCCTCCACCATCAAATGGACATTCACCATAATGTGTGTTCGCTGCCAATCATCAGAAGAAATGCAAACTCACCAAAAGTAGTTGCTGACAGATAATAAGCAGCAAAAGCGTCTGATTATAAGTCTGTAAGGTTCCCTTTAAAAGGGCTGATAGAATGTGTGTTTGTGTAATTTACTGCAACCATGTTGTTTTTTTTTTATTTCCTTTTTTTATGAGATTGCATACAACAATTGACTAAAGCTGGCTATACAAGTGTAGATTTATTTCTTTCTTTAAAAGTCTAACTTTTTCTTCCATCCATGCCAAACAATGTAGATTGACAAATTTCCTACTTTGTCCTAAAACTTGTAGGCAAGTTTTAGACACAGTGAGGGGAATTCAATAAAGCTGCTGCACCACTTTTCCAGCATGAATTGCTCTTATGTGTTGCACCTAATTAAAAAAAATCTGCATTGGTTTTGACAGCAATTCGTGCACCAAATTCAGGTAGTTCTCATTTGCTCCACTTCTACACGGTGGTGAGATACCTGCATCAAATTTAAAAAATAAATAACAAAAAACAAACAACAGTTCATATCTTATGAAAGTGGAGCTAATTAAGACCAACTTTCTTTTAGTGTACAAAGACAGACTTTGCGGAAGTCTCTTGCATGCATTTTTAAATAGGCACAGCATGCACTAAATTCAAGTACAAAGTCTAGACAGGTACATGAATTTGGTGCACACTGTGCCACTTCTATAATGCATGTGAGACACTTTCGCAAAATATGACTGTGCCAGTCTTTATGACTTCCATGGAGTATGTTTTAGTAGTCAGGAAACATGCTTAGGTTTCAATAGGCTGGCAATAGGTGGACAGCATTCAGCAGGCTGGTGATACAGATCCTTAGGCCTATGACTAAGCCCCAGTAGGCAGGGAGAAATGCATCAGGGTGTGTGGTTTGGTGGAGTATGTAGGCTGAGGCCGCTCTTTATTGTTTATTCTGGTAATCCTTTCCTCTTTACATGTACTAGCCCTCTGAATTGATATCAAGATAAGCCTGTACCCTAGGCTCTGGGACACAAGGATATGCTTTTGCCTCTACTTTGAGTGGTGCCGAAAGCAATATAACAGCTAGCCAGTGGATCGGGTTTAGTAGGCAGCTTAATTTCCACTTGGCAGGCAGTAGATGCCTAGGGATTAGTAAGCAAACAATAACTAACAATAACTCTAGGTAGGCAACAGGTGAAAAGATTTAGTAAGTAGACAATAATTTCATAAAGTACAATAGGCATTAGGCAGGTAACAAGTACTTTAGGTTTGGTAGGTAGACAACAGATGTATAGAGTTTATGAAAAACGGTACATAGGTACACAGGTACTAGACAAACCGTAAATGCATACTGTAGGTTTTACGTTCACAAGCAAAAGTTTCAGCAAGCAGGAAATTTGACTAGCAGAAAATAGGCTCACAAAGTTTTGTAGGCAAGCAATTGAACCTACTGTATATTTCCTGTATGTGCAGAAGCATTATTTTTCTTCATATTATCAGTTCTACTTTTTAATTTCACATGGGTTTTAGATATTAAAACATATTGGTTGATTACATTTTTTAGCTTTTCACGTAAAAACAACATTCCACTCAAAATTAGTAGCCCATTTAACAATATAGTAAAGCCAATGTAGCAGACATTTTTGTTTACAAAGGCTAGAAGCTATGTTGCCTTCGGAAGCCTCAAACATTGAATATTTTTCTGAGCGGTTGTCACAGTTATATATCCTCCTGCTGGATGATGTGTCTTGCTGAGTTACATTAGCAGTTACATTAGGAAAACACTCTCCCTCAAAGTAATATCCCAAAAGAATCTGAGCATCACCTTGGGTATATAATTCATTCTGCTCCACTGCTTGTTGTGCTACTCTACCAACTTCACTGAAACTATGCGAATTAACAATTGACAATGCAACATCGCTGGAAATCAACTAAATAAAAGATTAGAGCTGTAATTCAGGAGATGGAAGAGATTCAAATCTTTTATTATAGTCAATAGTCCCAACAACATAATGTCCTTGTATTATAGCTTTTATGAAAGTTTAAAAAAACAACAGAGCAGTTCTAATGGCCTCCCCCTGGTTGTAAAATTGTTACTTTTTATGTGCAGTCAGTTCTTTTTTGTTTTTGCAAACATTCCCCATGCAAAGTATCTGCTTTGCACTGTGAATTGTACACCCTCATTTTATGTCTAAGGTTCTACCTCTTTGTGGTCATTGCTGCATTCTCCTACTGCACCCTTTCTGGACTTGGAAACATGGTTTGAAAAGGATGGAGAATGAAGAGGAGAAAAATATTGGAGGGGGGAGTGTATTTCATCCTAATGAAGCACCTCACCCCTAACATTTTTCTCTGTTTATTGCTTTAACCAGTCTATTGCTTTAATCAATCAATCAACTGATGAAGTGTTATGCTACAAACAAAAGACATCTCCAAGAACATACCTAGAGTAACAAATGAGTACTACACACATAAATGTCTTATCAACATAAAATAAGTTAAAAGAAAACCCAAACAATAAAACCCCCAAATAGTTCCCCCAAAATAAAATGAAAACTTTGCTGCTGCTGCTGCTAAAAAAATAAAAAAAAAACCTAAAATAAGAGCCCCCTTAACATACGTTAATATCCCAACAAGAAATTAGACCCCCTTCACACTGAGGCGCATGAAAATCGCCTATAAACTGCCTTTCCTGTCTCCCCAGTGTGAAAGCCAGAGTGCTACGCTTGCAGGACAGGAAGAAAAGTCCTGCAAGCAGCATCTTTGGGGCAGTGCAGGAGAGGTGTATACACCACTCCTGCACTGCCCCTGTACATTAAAATGAATGGGCAGCTCTACCAAAGTGGCTGAAAATGGCACTATTCACCCCTTTTTAACCCCTTCTTGGGGGTTAAAAGCACCCCACTGTCGCCCGAATAGCGGAGCAAAAGCATCACTATAACAGCGGTAAAGTGCCACTAAAACTAGCGGCGCTTTACCGCCAGTGCCCTACCTGCTCCAGTGTGAAAGTAGCCTTAATAAAAATCTACCACCTTGAACAATAGCACTTTTTTTAAAAGGAAGCCTTGCAGCAAAAAAGTTGCTATGGACAGTAACTAAGAACAATAACTGATGTCAATACAACCACAACATATAATTAAAGAGATTAAAAAAAACACAATAATAAGAGCAATAACAAAAAAGCAGCAAAGCAGACCAAAAAGATAGCAATCAGCATTACAATACAGTTTCCTAACTGACCCTAACTTCTCCCTATTCAGCTTGTCAGCTTTTCCTATTCTTTCCCTGAGAGCAGTTTTTAATTCATTGACATTATGGCTCACCTGTGCCCCCTTTTAAGGTGAGGGGACTGGCTTTTTCAAAAGCCCTCTTATTGGCCGGTACATTATAGTTTGAAAATAATTTTTCCAGGTGAATCTACATAAAAGTTCACTGAGACTGCACATCTCAAACCCACAAGATGCACCTTAAACTCGTGGTAGCAGTGAACTGAAATCTTTCCTAGTGACTACCAAAAACAATTAAAAAAATAAATTTTGTTAGGGCATAGCTTTGGTATAAAACATGCATATTCAAATATGAACCTTTTTGGCATAAGACAAGTGTATTCCATTAGGACCCAGGTATAAAATGTGAGTATTCTTTTATGGCACAGCTTAGGCATGAAACAAGTGCATTCTATCAAGACACAGCTTTGGTATAAAATAGATTTATACTTTTAAGGCACATCTTTGGTACAAGAGTATTGTGTGGGGATATTCTATGACTGCTATAGAACAGCAATTTTCTCTAACAAAAAAATAATTTCTTATTCATTTTTTCTCAAATTTTGTTTAATTCCAAGTGCAAGCAGCAAAATGCTAAAAGTGCCTTTGCATCATTTTAACTGGATGTAAGCATAGGAATTCTGTAAGATCAATTGAGCATTTTGTAACAGTACGGCACATATATTTTTGTCTAATGTTTACACCATCAAAATGATCAAAGTATAATATCATAGGAGAAATAATTTCAAAAACCCAGCAATTAAACTCACAGTGGTATGTAACAACCAAAAAATGTAACAGGTACAAAAAGGCTGTTGCATGTATGTCTTTCATTTTTCTTATTGACAGAAATAGTTGGCCTAAGAAATATGCAGCAATTACATACCGAACGTAGAGTTTGGGCCTACATACAACATTTTTATATATGCATTGTGTCTAAAGATATGGGGATTTTAAAAATAACTTTTATAACTATTTTGCTTTACACATGAACCTGCTGTCCTAGGTGAAGGACTTGCGCATGAAAGGAGTAAAATAAATGCTTGGGATACACTTTTTATTTAGGTTTGTGAACAACAAACTTTTTACCACAAACAACATTTAAAATGAGAAGAAAGGTAATCCCTTAGTCATATGGATGGAAAGATGTAGGGAGTATTTAAACATTATCGGCAATCGCTCAAATATGTAAAGGGATAGCAGTTGTGTGCAAACACTGGTTCTTGATGTTTGACTGAGAGTGAATAAAGTGAATGTGGAATGTAAAGAAAAAAAAGGAAATAATGGAGTAAAATACATAAATAAATAAAAAACATTTTAAAATGAACTGGTTGCTGCAATTAGGGATGAGCAAATTTGCCTGGGTTAACAAATCAAAACAAAAAAAGTTTTACAATACTTTACAGTGGAGAGAGGGTCCTTTTAATGTGACTTTGAGGGTGACATAGAAAAAGCACTCATCTTTTGAATTACATGCTTGAAAGATGTCTTTAAGCTATATGTGGTGTGACTGAACAGTAAAAGTTTAATGAAAAGCATCAGTGACACCATATTCAGCAATTGCATATTTTGGATGTATAATCAGTGTTTTTTAACTTTTACATTTAGCATGGCTTAAACATAAAAACAGCAGCCCGATTTATTTCATTTTAACTTGAAAAAAGGCTTTTTAGGTAGTTTTGGATGTGACACATATTTTTTTTTTCTACCAAGCAAAAGGCCTGAACAGATCTAAAAGCTATAAAAATGTTTATGCTTGAAAATAAAGTTGAAGCCCTCAGCTTCATATAGATTGGATTATGGCAAATGAGTTAAAGTAAAGTTTGTAAGTCTCATAGGAATGGGCAGTAAATTTGCATAGCCTGTTACTTGCGAGTGTGGAGGGCTTTGACAGGCATGGGCAGCTGCTGGGAGACTCCTGGCCTGTCACATTGTAAGCACATGGAAACAGAGCCATACTCTGAAAAATCACACCATGGTACTTTAATCCAGGAAGCTGGTTTCCAAAGACACAGGGCCCCACCTTAGGCCATGCCCCTTTAACACATGTCACCCTGTTAGGTTTAGTCCTCTCTATGACTAAACCCAGTCAGGGTAAAATGCGTTAGAGGGGAGTTGTCCTAAAGTGTGTCTTTGGAAACCAGCTTCCTGGAATAAAGTACCATGGTGTGATTTTACAACCTGTCACTCTGATTCAAATTTTCTGCAATATATGCTGAGCAGTACGGGTAGAGAGAGACAGCACCTGTTGCATGTGGAGGCCTTTAGGACTAATTGAACAGAGCTTTGAGCGGTGCACTTTCTTCGTAGGAGTCACAATGTGAGGTCATGGAAGGTGAGACAGATCAGGAGTCTCCTGTTTAGATTGCTGCTACTCCCAACCAGCCCATATGAACAAATGGTAAGGAGTGGCCTCAGACTACATGTCTCTACTAAAGCACCCACCCTAATGCATTTCTCCCTGCCCACCTGTGGGTGGGGCAAAATTCATCAGGGTGCATGGTTTGGTGGAGACATGTAGGCTGAGACCAATTCTTATCACCTAGGCTGCTTGGGAGTAGCAACAATCTTTTGCTATTTAAATTTACTAGCCCCCACCCCCGGATTGGTATCAACACAAGCCTGCACCCCATGCTCTGGGACACAGTGATATGCTTTCTGGTTCAAATATTTGATGAGGCTTAACAATGTACAAATCATTTTATATTTACCAAGTATTCAAAGAAAAGCACAACAGAGAGGTTTAAAGTATATACCATAAGCCAATGGTTTATTGTAAAGAACAGTTAAAAAAATAATAACAACAACATCAGGGGGCCGTGCCTTGCAATGCGTATCTAGGCAGTATGAGGTTTAAAAGGGCAGGCCCCTGAGGGTAGGGAAGGTAGGTAACAATGTAGGCATAGTGTAAGGAATGTGAACAAATGTTTTTGAATAGAAGGATTCATGAAAGTATTTAGGGGTATCAAAAGGGGTTAGTGGGAGTAGTATGAGAAAAAAGCCCTATCAGGGGTCACGAGGACCTTAGGTGGGACTCTGAGGGGAACTGTATGTAGCAGTCTGCATCTGCTTATCAAAAAGTTAGGGGTGGGTAGGCCTGGCCTCCCAGGTCAGCAAGGACAGGTGTAAGAGACTAGCCTCAGGAATAGGAAAGGGGAGGGAGAGGATGGTGAGAGAAGGAAGAGGTCAAGAATAATATATACTATCTTCTGAAATTCTAATTTTGAATACAATGAATTCCAATTTCGAATAGACTGAATCTGAATTTGAATAGAAAAGATAATAATAGAATAGAAAATAAGAGAATCAGATAGAAAAGAATAGAAAAACAATAGAACAGAATAGATTAAAATAGAATAATATATACTATCTTCCGAAATTCGAATTTCAAATACAATATGAATTCCAATTTCCAATAGAGTGAATCTGAATTTGAATAGAAAAGATTATAATGGAATAGAATATAAGAGAAAATAAGAGAATAGAAAATAAGAGAATAAGATAGAAAAGAATAGAAAAACAACAGAACATAATAGATTAACATAGAATAATATATACTATCTTCCAAAATTCGAATTTCAAATACATTGAATTCCAATTTTGAATAGACTGAATCTGAATTTGAATAGAAAAGATTATAATAGAATAGAAATAATAGAAAATAAAAGAATAGAACAAAAGACAATAAGATAGAAAAGAATAGCAAAATAATAGAACAGAATAGATTAAAATAGAAGAATAATATTATTTTCCAAAATTGGAATTTTGAATACACAATGTATTTCAATTTCGAATAGACCATATTTAAATTCGAATAGAAAAGATTATAATAGAATAGAAAATAAGAGAAAATAATAGAATAGAAAATAAGAGAATATGATAGAAAATAATAGAAAAATAATAGAACAGAAAATATTAAAATAGAAGAATAATATAAACTATCTTCTAAAATTTGAATTTCAAATACAATGAATTCCAATTTTGAATAGACTGAATCTGAATTTGGATAAAAAAGATAATAATAGGATAGAAAATAATAGAATAGAAAATAAGAGAATAAGATAGAAAATAATAGAAAAACAATAGAACACAATAGATTACCATAAAATAATATATACTATCTTCTGAAATTCAAATTTCAAACACAATGAATTCCAATTTTGAATAGACTGAATCTGAATTTGAATAGAAAAGATAATAATAGAATAGAAAATACTGTATATACTCGAGTATAAGCCTAGTTTTTGAGTACAATTTGTATGCTGAATAAGCCCCCCCTCGGCTTATACTCGAGTGAGTAACTGTAGTGAAACTGAAAGCAGTGTGTGCTGTGCTCTTTGTCTCCCCATACAGTGCAGTACCCGGCACGGCAGGAAGAGAAGAAGGTAATGACGTTTTTTAAAAGGCTTTCTGTAATTCTACATGTATATATGCGTGTGTGTATATGTATGTGTGCATGTATGTGTGTGTGTGTGTGCGCGCATGTATATGTGTGTGCATACATATGTGTGTGTATATGTGTGTCTGTGTTTATATGTTTGTGTATATTTGTGTGTGTGTGCTTCTTTCTGCTGCCCCCATGTGTGCTCTCCAGCCCCCCTGTACTTTTTCCTGGCCCCTGTGCTCTTTCATGGCTTCTCCCCTTGTCTCCCCTCTCCTGCCAGCTGCTGCAGGGTATCTGTCAGGATGAAGCCTTATCTGTTTTTGAAATTTACCAGTAGCTGCTGCATTTCTCACCCTAGGCTTATACCCAAGTCAATACGTTTTCCTAGTTTTTTGTGGTAAAATTTGGTGCCTGGCTTATATTCCGGTCGGCTTATACTAGAATATATACGAAAAAATAAGATAATAGAAAATAAGAGAATAAGATAGAAAAGAATAATAGAACAGAATAGATTCAAATAGAAGAATAATATTATCTTTCGTATTTCAAATACACAATGTATTCCAATTTTGAATAGACTGAATCTGAATTTGAATAGAAAAGATAATAAAAGAAGAGAAAATAATAGAATAGAATAGAAAATAAGAGAATAAGATAGGAAAGAATAGAAAAAAAATAGAACAGAATAGATTAAAATAGAAGAATAATATTATCTTCCGGAATTCAAATTTCGAATACACAATGTATTCTAATTTTGAATAGACTGAATTTGAATTTGAATAGAAAACATTATAATAGAATAGAAAAGAATAGAAAAGAAAATAAGAGAATACGATAGAAAAGAATAGAAAAACAATAGGACAGAATAGATAAAAATAGAATAATATATACTATCTTCCGATATTTGAATTTCGAATACAATATGAATTCCAATTTCGAATAGAGTGAATTTGAATTTGAATAGAAAAGTTTATAATAGAATAGAAAATAATAGAATAAGATAGAAAAAAATAGAAAAACAATAGAACAGAATAGTTTAAAGCGCTTGTCCACCCAATTTATGGACTTTTACCTACAGGTAAGCCTATAATAAGGCTTACCTGTAGGTAAAATGAATATTCCCCCTCTAAGCTGTTGCAGCGTTACGGCCAGACCTTGCAGGAAAGACGGGTACCGCATGCACGCGTGGGAGTGACGTCTCGCGGCTCCGGCCAGTCACAGCGCCTGAGCCGCATACCCAGAAGCAAGATCCGAGGGAAGATGTCTGCTCCCTCAGAGGGGACCGAGCAGCGGTGCATACAAGCTCATTATGCTATTGTCTTGCAGGTTTTTATTTTTTTAATTCTTTTTAATGGGTAGACAACCACTTTAACATAGAACAATATATACTATCCTCTGAAATTTGAATTTGGAATACAATGAATTCCAATTTCGATTAGACTAAATCTGAATTCGAATAGAAAATATAATAATAAAATAGAAAATAATAGAATAGAAAATAAGTGAATACGATAGAAAAGAAAAGAAAAACAATAGAACAGAATAGATTAACATAGAATAATATATATTATCTTCCGAAATTCGAATTTTGAATACAATGAATTTCAATTTCGTGTAGACTGAATCTGAATTTGAATAGAAAAGATTATACTAGAATAGAAAATAATAGAAAATAATAGAATAGAAAATAAGAGAATAAGATAGAAAAGAATGGAAAAACGATAGAACAGAAGATTAAAATAGAATATATAACCATCTTCTAAAATTTGAATAGAATAAATTTGAATTAGAATAGAAAAGATTAGAATAGAAAATAATAGAAAAGAATAGAATAGGACATAAGAGGATACAATAGAATAGAAAAGAATAAAATAGAAAAACAATAGAAAAGAATGTAATAAAATAGAAAAAATATAATACAAAGCAATCTTTCGAAATTCGAATTTTGAAGGTTTTTGAATCCTGTAGAAGTTTTTTCAAATGCGGTAGCATTTTTTCGAATGCAGTAGATTTTTTTTGAATGTGGTCGATTTTTTTTTCAAATTTGATATAATTTTTTCGACTTTCAATACGAAACTAAACAAATCCCAAAAACTAATGGAGCGAATGCAACAAATTTAACTAAACAAATTTAGTTAAATAACAAATTGAAGCGTAACTAAACTAATTTTTTCATTCTGCACATGTCTAGCGAGTACCCAAATTAAAGTGCACCAAACAACACTTTACATTGATTAAAGTGCATCTATGTACAGATTTCCACTTCTTGTTTACATTTGCTAATAAACACCGCCTCCTCCCTCCCAATAATGTCTGGAGGACAACAAGGAGAGGCAGATGTTCCCTTGGCACTGTAAGCGGGCCAGCAACAAATGTGTCCACAGGCAAAGGTGGACGCAATGGTCAGTCCACAGGCAGGGCATCATTTCCATGAGTTTACCTATGCTATCCAGCCACAGCATGCAGAGGAGGTGGTGGGCTGGCTTAATAAGCCTTCCTCATCCTCTGTCACGCAAGCAGAGGCAAATGTGCAGTCCCGTGCAGTTTCCAGGGGTGGATAAACCTGCCTCCTTGTCCACATCTATTCCTGCCATAGCCCCAACATCAGCCATGGAGGAGTCAGCTAAGGTATTTGATCACAGCGTCAGCCACTTGCTCCTTGATGATGCCCAGCCATTACCGGATTCAGATGTTGGTTCTGAGGTTGAGGATAACAGGAACATAAGGCAATTTTTTACAGCAAAGCCAATTCTTGCTTTCATCAAGAGTACCTCTATAGCAGGGGTAGGGAACCTGTGGCTCTCCAGCTGTTGTAGAACTACATTTCCCATGAGGCATTGCAAGGCTGATGGATACAATTACTCCCAGAAGCATGATTGGAAATGTAGTTCTACAACAGCTGGAGAGCCGCAGGTTCCCTACCCCTGTTCTATAGGGTTATGGTGGGAAGGCGCCACAGACACCCAAAGACCAATTGTTCTGCCCCTTTTTTGACAGGTGCATATCATTGCAATTTTTTTTACAGAAAGGCCAATTCTTGCTTTCACGAAGAGCACCTCTACAGAGTTATGGTGTGAAGGCACCACCGACACACAAAGCCCAATTTTTTGCACCCGTTACTTCTATCCAAAGTCAAAGGGACACCAGAATTTATCCAAAAAATCTCTAATCTTGTTCCCAGTGCACTACATTGTGGCCTCATCATACACACTGGCTCCCCAGCTGTTGCTGAGCAAAATAAAGGCAGTTTGCAGGGAAAATGTCATTTTTTGGCTTTATAAATGCAATTATTGCTGCAGCATATTCTAGACGTGGTACAGATCTGCCATTTTACAGGTAGACTAAGGGGACCCCCCAGGCACTATATTGGAAGGAATTTTTCATTTTTATGCTTTCACTTTAAAAATATAAAAATCACTGCACATTTAAAAATAACGTTTTTCACAAACTTTTTTTAAATTGATACCTGTCCCCCAGG
The DNA here is from genome assembly GCA_018402905.1 of Glandirana rugosa. Lineage (NCBI taxonomy): Eukaryota > Metazoa > Chordata > Amphibia > Anura > Ranidae > Glandirana > Glandirana rugosa. The sequence goes on along the minus strand of BLSH010258397.1, from coordinate 1,230,780 downwards.
GCAGGACCCGGACCCCTATAATCATTGTATGCTCAATTACTTGCACATAAGCCTTCAAAATGGGTACTTTTGATTTTTGATGTTCGGGTCCCATTGACTTTAATGGGGTTCATTATTCTGGTCCAAACTGAACAGGGGTCCATTCAGCCCATCCCTAATCTCTACTTTGAGTGGCGCAAAAAGCCATATATCACTATATGGTTATACTACACCCATGTTATTTGTGACAAAAATGTGAATATACTTAACAAATAAGTTTCAACAATTGAAAAACATAAAAGGAAAAAGAAAAAAATGGCTACATGAAAAACAAACAAAGGATTTCCCAGCTTGCTTACCAAGCAGCCTGCAAAACAATCAAATTGGCCCTGTCTAACAGTTTATGTTAAAAACAGTGGGGTTTTGTTTTGCACACATTTGCAAATCTATACGTAAGCCACAGTGCCCACACCAAAGGACCTCTGTAGTAGGAGCACATATAAGAATGGATAGATTAAGGGCAGGCACAGTGCACCTGGAGGGAGCCCAGGCCTTCTTAAAGTAGAAGTACAGCCAAAGCTTGTTTGGCTGTAATTCTCCTGTGGATCACAGGAGTGCAGTTCGTTCTACATTCCTGTGACCCATTTTCAGCAGACAGCAAGCTGAAGTCCACTGTCTGCTGACATCACAGAGCTTGTCCAGGCTCGGGCAAGATTGCGACAATTGAATCGGGATCCACCCATATGCCTGGACTGGCACCCAGCTCAGCCTCTCAGTTGCATCCACCTAGGTAAGTATGATTATTACATTTAAAAAACCTGTCTCTTTTAAAGGCACAGGGATGCACGTGACGCCCAGCAAGAGCACAATGGCAGCAAAGGCACCCCATGAATCCCTGTTCAGTTTTAATTGCCTCAGAGATGATAAACTTGAATTTCATAAGCTGGCCTAATCTACCTGGTCACGTTTATGTACTGTCTTGGTGCTGGCTAATTTTTATCACGCCATGCCTAATGGATATAACTCTGATATTTTTTAAAAATTGGGTATATGGGGATACATCAGAGGATTGCTGTACAAATAGGGCGAGGATGAGGTTTTAGGGGATGAAGTGAAATTCTGCAAAAAAGGCAGCTCTTTAAGGGACTGTCAGCAACAACTACCTGATGCACTCTAATCACCCCTAGCATACTAGTCTTGACAGTAGCACTGCTGAGACCAGTACAAATCAAAGATACTATAAAACAGAGTGCCACAGGTACTTTTTCTCAAAGTTAAATATGTCAAGAAGTATCAGCTATGCTGCCAAGGAAAAAAAAACTACAGCCTAAGCTTACATATTGGTATAGTATGGTATGGTGTAAGTGTCAGCAATGAAATAACACTGGTGTTTTGGTCTCCAATTGTAAAAATAGTTACGCCTCTGCTGTATGTTAAAATAAATGTATGTTAAAATCAGCTGGTCATATATATATACACCATTGTGATCATTGATAATGGACCCTTAACTTGCACTGAAGACAGTGAGTTATGTTCAAGTTTTGCTTTTGCTGAAAGGAAGCCTGGGATGTTGAGTAATAAATAGGAGTTTATTTAAAAGGCAGCAATGTCATATGTGCTTTTGGCGAACCCACATGCCCTTACTATTACAATATGACAGATAAATGTCAGGGCAGTATGCCTGGTTTTTATTTGCTGCAATTAAAGGTTGTTTCCCCACTCTGTGACTGGACAGTGAAAAGAGAAGCAGCAGCCTCATGAGCTCACTCATCTATCAGTCAGCCTTCTCTTCCTAACTGCATGCTCCTTGTACTGCAGAACAACTGATTACCTCCTTGTTTTGCTTCTCCCTCCCCAGTACTGAGCTCTACTATACATACGGACGATCAAAAGGTTGTTCCCAAATCATATTTATGTACCTATGCTTACAAAAAAAACATGTAAGGAGGTATTAATGAATATACAGCTGCATTCATTTGTGTCCTTTTTGTCCATCTGGAGTTCAGATTTAAAAGGACATTATAAAATAAAGATTATCGCCAGTAAACATTTTTTTTTTCACAACAAAATACATAGTCTGCATAGTCTGTTGATGTGCATTGCAATAATGAGCAAAATATGAGGTATTTTTATTTTGGCATTTTAACTTTTTGTTCTGCACATTCACAAGCATAAAATAGAATTTGTTTTAAAAAAAAGCATCCTTCTTTAGAAACCGTGAATTAATAAGGGACATTTGGGATTGCACAAATATATTTACATTCAACATGTGACTGACCTTTGGGAACCTTCCTGTTCTCAAAGTATAAATAGGCCACAAAACACTTCCAATATTACTTGGATTTTGCTACATAAACTTGATACGTTCTTCTACTTTAAAAGCACAAAAGGGAAAATAACATTTCCTCAGTATACAAGGAATGCAGGAACATGAAGTACTTAGGAATGTGCATGTTCTATCATCTGTGGAACATACAACAGAGCTTGTGAAAAATAAAAAGGTTTTTGAAGTTATAGTGAAACCAGAGACTTGGACCCTGGAGTAAATTTTGGCCTTGAACCAATGATTGTTCATCTCTCTTCTACTGCTTTTGCATTACAGCTATTAAAGAAGGACATAGCTTTCATTAAAATTATAGAATACAAAATATATAACCGCTAAGTACACATTTGCTTCTAATGTTAATAAAGCAGCCCATTTCAATCTGTAGACACTATGATTTTTAACACCTGCCAAAAGACTTAAAGGCTAAGTTCACTTTTGTGAAAAAATAATAAATGCACATATTTTGCAGGGGAAAAAAAAGTAAATTTATTTTTTTCTTCACTGGAGCCTGCAGAGAATTGCACCCAAGATAAGTAGTGAACCATGGATGCAATGTCAGGCTCCTGCACACACTGCCTATAGCTCTCTACTCCTACCTCTGTACAGGCAGAATGTTCCTGACCTGTAGGTGGTGTACATGGCTATGAGTGTGCTGATCAGCATGGTCACAGTTCATTAATACTACAAATCTGTAGACAGTACTAGTAGTTTATTCATTTTCAGATTCCGGTGAATGACTGATGTGGCTATGTAGGTGAAGGCCCCTTAGCTTGAACAGGGTGAAGCACTCCTAACTTCCATCATTCAATCGTGTGTCAGCAAATTTACATTTTTTTACCTGCATGTTTTTGGATACTCTTTACAAAGTGAATTCTAACCACAATAACCCCTTCCTGCTGGCCTCGTCGGGTCCCTTTAAGGGTTTCCAAACGCCAGGAGACAGAGGCAGGCATTCGGGTTATGTGACTGCTGTGATTAGCTGTCACATTGGTCACATAATCGTATGCATCAGGAGCTTTCCGAGAACGGCCAGCTACCATGCTGGGTAGCACACAGGGAGCACGTTCTCAGCAGGTAAGTGGTTTACACAGGGCCGCATATATGCGGCTGCTTAGTGTGAAGGCCCACAAGCCAAGAGGCTGCACATGTGTGTTCAGCCAGCGTGAAGAGGTCAACTAAGCTAAGTGAAAATTATTTTGCAAAGGGAATATTCCTTTGCAATGTGAACAACCTATTTGTCTTTAGTAAATCGACCCCCTAATTTTGTAAATAATAATGCATGCACTATCTTTGCCTCACAATTTTAAAGTGGAGTTCCACTCATTTTTTAGTTTACGAAAATTGAGCAGCTACAAAAAGTGTAGCTGCTGACTTTTAATAAACAGAAACGTACCTTTCTCATGGTCCAGCGATGGCTGCGCCCGAAGCCTCACTCGTCTCCCCCCACTTCCCGGCGGCACCGTCATTCCTAGTGTGGGCACCCGGCCCGGCTTCCCGGCCGGGCACACACTGTGCATGTGTGAGTCGCGTGGCCCGTTCCTAGTGGCCAGGCAATCTTCTGCGACCTGTGACATGTCCCAGAAGATTGCTAGGAGGGAAGGGCCGCCTAGAAGGAGAGGAGGAGTCACCAGGAAGTGTGACTGGAAGTACCTATCAAAACAAGGTACATGCCCCCCAAAAAAAAATTACATGCCAAATGTGGCATGTAAGGGGGCGAGGGGTGCTTAAAGCGGAAGTTCCACTTTTGGGTGGAACTCTGCTTTAAAGTGTTTGTGTTAAAAAATATTGTCAAATAGTGACTACGGGAAGGAGACCTTTCTATGCAACACTAAAATGACTAAACTAACAATAAAATGATTGGAATACAGGTATTAGTCTCAACAGAAGTGTGCGAAGTAATTCTCTGCATTTCAAATCTTTGCACTGTATAACTGACCTGGAGTTAATCGTTAATGTGCTTAGGCATTGGACGAGTGCATAGTCAAAGTAGGCAATTTTATTCTTATGATAAGCTCACTGCTGATCAAAATGCAGGTGCAATATAATGAAATCAATTTGTATGTTCAATGGGTTATCAAATGACCTCTTCTATTGTACCAGCTTGGTGAAGATGTTTTTCTTCAGTTCTAAATTGCTGGTTCTTTCACATTTTGGCCCTAAAGTAAACCTGTCACTTTTCCCTGCAAGGCAAGGCAACAGGGTTAATATTCCAGGCAGAAGATGTGGGCTATACCCCGAATGAACAAAGTGACAGATTTACTTTAAAGTCCAGCTTCAGTCAAACTTTTTTTTCAGTTTTGGATGGGGGGGTGTTTAGACATCTGCAAAGAAACCTAGCCCCAAAAAAGCAAAATATCCTAACCATGGCTATAATCCCTAATTATACATATCCTTATAGTATGAAAAAATGTGCAATGCTACAGCAGAGGATCAGGGTGAACCTATCATTGGAGTTAGCCCATAACAAAGCACAAAATCAGTTCTTAAAGTATACATTCACCTTTGGTAACATGATACATGTTCCACCCGATTTTAGGATGGCACATGTAACATGTTACCAGTGCCGCACCGCCACTTGCCCCCACCCATGGCAGCAGCACGGGGAGAAGTTCCCCATACTAGCTGCCACTATTCACTATTTAAAAAACAGTGCAGCCATGCGAGACAAAATGCTCCATATGTCTAAATGAACTACAAGCCCCAGCATCCTTAGTCGGCTTGCAGTTCTCAATGAAATACCATGGTGCTGTGGTAGTTTATCGAGTCTAACTGTAAGGGAGTATCAGCTTACCCGTATGGAATGTATGGGTAAGCAGATACACTAACAGTGTGCAGGAGACCTACATGGCATCAGCGATCTGCTGATTGCTGGTGCAATGCTTGCCAGGCTTCTGCAACTAAAAATAATAAATGCAAATTTTTTTACCAGCAAAAAAATGTGCATTTATTTATTTTTAAAGTGAACTTATCCTTTAAAGAGGAATTAAGTCAAACGCTAAAATAAAAAATGTAACATCTTGCAATTTACCAGTCCTTAGGTATGGTGGCTGCATTCATTTTCCTTTTTAGGATTTCGTTCCCTCTACGATTTTTTTCCTTTTTAGGCTTTTTTCCCTCTATTTTGACCTGATGACGTGATTAAATTTCAAGTGTATAGTCAAAGGTGCAAAGATATTGAAAACTTTAGGCATTTTTTTACAGAACAGGTCATAGTTTTCTAACCACTACAGATCCGCGCTATAGCTGAAAGACGGCTACAGCATGGACCTGAATTGTCCATGGACGTCCGCCCCTTTGTGCGCACCCTGCACGCACTCACAGTCGCCGCTGGCATGCCCGTGGGTCGAGCAGACTCAATGTCCACCGACGACCCGTGATCGACTAATAGAGATGCAGAACGGGGAACCGCCAATGTAAACACGGCGGTTCCCTGTTCTGTGACGGGGGACACAACAGATCTACTGATCCCTGTACTCGGGATCAGTGAGATCTGTTATGTCCCTGCCAGCCCAACCCCCATACAGTTAGAACACACTGAGGGAACACAGTTAACCTCTTGATCACCCCCTTAGTGTTAACCCCTTCCCTGCCAGTGACATTTATACAGTAATCAGCGGCTTTTTTTAGCTATGATCTCTGTATAAATGTCAGTGGTCCCAAAAAGGTGTCAAAAATGTCTGATCTGTCCACTGCAATATCGCAGTCCCGATAAAAATCGCAGATTGCCGCCATTACTAGTCAAAAAAAAAATAATAATAAAAACACCATAAATTTATTCCCATAGTTTGTAGACGCGATAACTTTTGCGCAAACCAATCAATATACGCCGATTGTGATTTGTTTTTTACCAAAAATATGTAGAAGTATATATATCAGCCTAAATTGATGAATAATTTTTTCTATATTTTTTTTTGGGATATTTTTATAGCAAAAAGTAAAAAAGTATAGTTTTTTTTTTCAAAACTGTCGCTCTTTTTTTGTTTATAACGCAAAAAATAAAAACTGCAGAGGTGATCAAATACCACCAAAAGAAAACTCTATTTGTGGGGAAAAAAGGACATAAATTTTGTTTGGGTACAACGCTGCACAACCGCGCAATTGTCATTTAAAGTGACACAGTGCCGTATCGCAAAAAGTGCTCTGGTCAGGAAGGGGGTAAATCCTCCCGGGGCTGAAGTGGTTAAATTTAGCCTGGGTTCACACTACTGCGGTGCAAGAGACACCCCATTTAATTCACACAGGAATTGCAGCACATTCCTGTGCAAATTACATGCAGTGTCTCTGGGGTGCGATTTGAGGAATGGATTTGTATGGCTCCGATTGCACTGCATTTACACCAAACTGGTGCAAGACCCTCTTTTTGTCTGCACCAAAAACGGATAGCATGGGTGTTCACACATTTTGCAGGGTGTCGTTAACTTAACATACACTCCGCAATCGGTTTGCATGGATGTGTTGTGATTTAGATGCGGTGCTGAATCGGCAGCAAATCAAACCGCATCTAGTGTGAACCCAGACTCAATTACAGATAAAAGTAATGTCTCTAGAAATTGCTTAAAAATGAAATTTTGTATAGATTACACTAAATATTCATTTTAAACCATTACTATTAGTAATACTTTGATTTAATAAGCATTATTCTTAGTTTTGTCTTGTTCAAGTATTTTTAACATACACAAACAGGGTAAGCGCAAACAATTCTCATAGCCCTTCGTAAGGGATAGGAAAGTGATACCAATGTCAAAATAAGAGTAGTCCATAAACACATGAGGGTTGCAGCCCATAGTTAGGATATTGCTTACACATTATAATACTGCTTTATAACATTATAATAACCTCAGAGAGAGGGGTATATGAGAAAGGGTGCTTCTGTATCTAGGCGGGGCGATGTTCAGATCAGCTTCAGAGAAGATACTGTGGTTGAACATTCAGAATATTAGTAGGGCTCATGAGTAAGGAGGACATTCAGTTAAAGTTAAACAGTCGTAGATGTAGGGATGAAGAGCCAGAAGATAGAATGAGGAGGGACAGGGGAGAAAGGAGGAAGAGAGGAGAAGAGGAAGAGAGCAAATGAAGAAGAAGTCGTCCAGGGGGGAAATAGGTTAGGGTGCAAGAGAAGTTGATGTAATTGTACGGATAACGTCGGTTGTATATTGGTGAAAAGTTCAAGGGGTTAACAATGGATTCTTGGTTTTCTCAATGGCATATAGTGCAAATCCTGCATTAAAAAATGACTCTAAGAAAAAACACCTAGACAGTATATTGTTTAAAGTATTCACACTCAAAGGTGATAGCTTGGAAAAACCTCTGTTTTTTTACAAAACTTGTAAAATGATCTTGACTCTCTAAATTAGGCAGACCCAGTTGCTTGGCAGCTCTTAGGGGAGCAATCTATTGGACAGGTTATAAGACTTATTCCTGAAACTACTTTTCTCCCCAATATACAGTAAGCCAATGGCTGGCCAAGTGAATGCCAAGCTGAGCACCCTCATGTGTCTATTATTACCCCATAAACTGTGTCGGCAGGAGCACTAAGACACAATCACCAATCAAATGATCAAATGCGTTTACCATATTTAGCTGCTCCCAAGTATAAATATTACCTCCTCTTAATAATACCCTATACCTTAAAGTGAACCACCAGTCCAAACCCCACCCTAATTCCATCAGGGTGACAACCTTTTTTATTATTTTGCTCCATTTGGGGAATGGAACTGCGAGGGTTTCAAGAAAAGGTGCATATACAATGTTAAAAGCATTGAGGTATCAGAAATTAAATCTGTTACTTTGTCCTAAATGAACAAAGCACAGGTTCACTTTAAAAGTATTGCATTCATGAATCTATATCTAAACCAAATGTTATCACTGACTGTTTAACACTGTGAAGCATTTATATAAGTAGCACTTTGTATTTTTGACAAAAGACTGATGATCAGTCAGACACCCTGCTATGGGCCTTAATAGCTCTGTGCTAAGTAGAAGCAACATAAATATAGACCCAGAAAGACCCCTGCTACATAGCAAAGAAAGGAAGAAAGTGATCTGGCAGAGTCATGAGACAAGAGAGAAAAATAAGAAGGGCATGGAAAAGAAAAGCTGAAAATGGCAAAGAGATACAAAAAGCATATGTCAGTGGAAACACTTAATTAGACCCAACCAGGATAGCACAGACTTTATATATCACCTAGAGAAGTACCTGGCAGGGCGGCAGCATGACAGTCCATTATGCTGGAGCTAAGGATACAGTGTTGCCTGGTGGTAAGAAATCTGCAGGGCTTATCGCATCTCGCCTCAGTCACTGACAGCTCCGGAGACATAAGAAAAACTTAATTTGTCTCTTTGCATCTCAGACTTTCATTTCTCTTTCAGGTTTTTTTTTTTTCTTTTACTTTGTGTATTATCATATTGAGTAAAAATTTCTAATACCCAGTAATAAAAGAGGTAATTTTGCATGTATGCCTCGTCAACTGATGGCTAACATTACAAAGTTGAAGATTTCTCTCTCTTTTGATCATCCGTGTTGGACTTCAATTAATTATCATAGGCTTCACAGGATTCTCCTTTGTCTAATTTATAAAATTGTTGTGTACACTGTTGAATCCTCATAAATAATAAAATAATGAGAGCAATGATAACCAAGAGTTCAATCTTTATACGTGTATGTTAATGAAGACAGTGATATGACTTCTAGTGTGTAAAAATACAGCAATGTCATCTTAAAAGAGAGTGTGTTGAAATGTCATTGCTTCTACTAAAAAGACCCAAGAAAAGAAGGAGTTTGTTTCATATTAATGGACAGTAGACAGAGCTATGCCAATCATTATATGTAGCATGTCCAATTAGCTAAGTGTACCAGAATCGGCAAAGTGTAGCACAGATGTAGCCTAGAGCTTTAGAGCCATTTATTCCAACTTGTATACAGAAGTTTCAGGTTTTTTAGCCTTCATTGGGGTAAGATATAGAAATGCCAACTTCCATACAGTAAGATTTCAGTAACTATGTCCAAGGGTGGGGTACTGATCTTTAGTAATGGTGGCGATATGGTCATGTGTGATGGTGTGAGGCACTCTATCTCACTGCCAATGCCAGAAATTGTAGTATTCAGTTTGTAAAAATGTTACTGGTACAATAATACGAAAATACTTGGTTAAAACACATACATCCACTTGGAACATCAGCAGATAAGTCAGGAATAGTGTGACTTTCAAGCAGGCCACACACTGTACGTGTCTGTCACAACTGTACAGTATGCTATACAGCAGCTCACCGACACAAGAGAACACAGAGAAATGTGGTTATTCTATTTTGATCAGATTTTCCTTCTCCAGGTGTTTTAGTGGACAGCAGCTCTATAAGATCACTGGTGGACCTATGAACCTTCTGATGTGCAAAAGGATATCATTACAGGCTAGTCATCTCCAATGTCTACACTCACAAACTTTACCTATTAAGCCAACTAATTTGCAAGTGTTCTTTAAAGCTTAAGGCTTTTTTAAATGGTAGAATTTCTGTATGAAAACAACCACCAATGGAACACTTAAAATAAAATCCAACCAATAATTCTCCCATATGTGCAAGTACAAAATAAATAAAGACTATTACATAAGCAATAGTTAATACTATTTCCAACATTGATTCTGTTACTATCCTGCCTTACAATGTTCTGCTAGTATAGTAGCGCTGGGCTCCAAGTAGCAGCACTGCAATAATTAGCAAGCCATCTGCAACCTGACCAATATCTCTTTGTATTGCTATTTGCAGCATATTGACAAAGCATCTTCACATTTAGAATGGCAAAGCTTGACTTGGCTTCAAGCCATTATTTTGCCTAAATCTACTGGCTGCCTGACACTTGCACTAAACAATGTGGTAATTGTTGAAGAAATTATGCACAGTCAAGGATTTTGGATGGGTGTTTGCTTTATACACAGTCAGAAACTGGCACCACTTGAAGAATATTTCCTGTGGTCTTCTTTACAACAATACACAAATCCTTAAGCAGGAAAATCAAGCAGAGATTTTCAGTTTCAAAACATATAACAGAGGACACGATTGAAAGCAGAGCTATGGCTATAAGGCTAGTATCTCCATATGGTTACTTAGTGTCAAAAAAGATTAACTTTACATTAACTGATTTATCTAGAAAGAAAAGGAAGGAGCAATGATGAAAATGTAATAATCCATAGCAAGCCGGCAGATTTCGAGCTGAGTAGGGAGAAAGCAAATTGGCATTTGTTAAAGATGCCTGTTATTGTTAAAAAGAAAACTGGTAACATTTTTGATAGGAAAACACCATCTCTATGTGCAAGTTGTGACATTTGGGAAGCATGTTTGAGCATAGCAAATGATTTAGAATCCAGGTTATTAAATTTGTAGAAAAGATCTGATGCATATTGCTCAGATTTTTGTCTCATATGCATTACAGACTGCATTTATCATTAAAGAAAATACAGACTGCAGACATACATGTGCTTTACAGTACTGGGGCATCACATAGGACAATGCATCTGCTTAGATGCATCAGACGCACCTGTGGGCAAAGGCACTTTGGTAAGCATTAAAGTGGGCACATAAATCTGTCGTGTTTTCTTATCTCTCTTCAAAGCACTAAGTCCCGTAGCTATCTCCTGCTCCGTTCTTCTGTTATCAGCCTGATAATGTCTGACAAGTTTTCTGTCACATGTGATAAAAGCAGCCTTTCCTCCAATCAGCTATCTTGACTGTATGACCGGGCTTCACTGCAGTGTTAAAACACACAGAGTACTGTAGCGCTACAAAGAGTGGTATAAGAATGAAACCAACCAGGGTGTCAATCAATTTTAACCTAGAGCAGCTACTGGACTGTGGGAAGAGCATAAAAAACAAAACAGAGGTAGTGCTCTATAGGTTAAACTATGATCAGCAATAGTAAATTAAAAGGTCCAATCTCTGAAAATGCAGTAAAAATTTATTGAAGGGTGGTGACAATTGGCTTAAAGAATGGTCACATAAGCCTTGATGACACAGGGATATAGTATATATGAAAGAATATATAAAAAAATATATAAAAATAATATGTACAGTATCTCACAAAAGTGAGTACACCCCTCACATTTTTGTAAATATTTGATTCTATCTTTTTATGTGACAACACTGAAGAAATGACACTTTGCTACAATGTAAAGTAGTGAATGTACAGCTTGTATAACAGTGTAAGGGGGCGTGGCCTGGACGTCGAGGGAGATGGCGGCTTGAGATTGCAGCTCCGCCACACTGCAGGCCCTAACACCTCATACGAGCGGAACAGGCTATCCAAAATGGGCAAACTAGTAAAACCTATCGGACAAGGCGAGCATACTCCACAATCCCGGACGTCACACCGCCTCGACGTTAGAGTTCGGCGGTAGAGGGAGCTGCAGGTCCGGTGCGGGGGAATGTGACAATATGTTCGACATGTAAGTGATGAAATGTAACATCGTTTCACAGTAAAGAAGTCACAACAGTGTATTTTTCTATCTTAGTTTATAAATGTTTTTACACTCCCCACATGAGTGAAAACACTCTATGACATGTATAATAAAAATATATAAAAAAATATATAAGAAAGTATATATGATATAGGGACACAGTAGTTCCGAATACACTGGTAAGAAATTCGGTTAACAGTGGTGGGAAGTTATTTAAAAATGACGTA
>BLSH010258397.1:1171851-1196475 GCA_018402905.1 Glandirana rugosa | reverse complement strand
TTCCCTATCCCCATTTATTTGTAGGGCACTTGCCCTAGTTTGAAGATGATTTTAGAACAGTTATATGGCTTCTACCATTATTTAATACTTTTCAGACACAGTTTGAAGATGATCCACATTCACCTCCATTTTTGCTTTTTTTATGTTTTTATTTTTTTTTAAATATTTACAGTTATTTCCCTGTCCCCATTTTTTTGTAGGGCACTTGCCCTACCCTTACCCCCATTTTACTTCCTTTTGCAGCCCTCTAGGGCTTTCCAGGACTTTGTTACAGCCATTTTTGTGCATAAAAGTTCGGGTCCCCATTGATTTCAATGGGGTTCGTTGTCCGTGCGATCGTTCGGGTTCCGTCCGGACCCGGACCCGGACTTTGTCCCGAAGTTCGGACGGACCAGCAGAACCCGAACTTCCAGAGGTTCGCTCAACTCTAACCACCACCATCACCTGCACACACTGCCACTTACCAGATCTTCAGGACCCTTATTACAGGGGTCACATAAGCCTCTCTAATCTTTCCTCTGTATATACAGCACAGGATCATCAATAAGCCAGACCAATAAATATAAAACAAATACCGTGCTAAAGTGTCAGTAAACAATAAAATTAAAAGTGATCAATTCATGTGCAAACAATAATATAGAGCAGCTGCCATAAAATAAGTCAAACCATAAAAAAGTCACTTCACTATTATGAACTTTAAGTGACTTTTTTATAATAAGCCAGACCAGATAAAGCACAGGCAGATATTGGGGATGATCTCCAACGAATAACAGACTGCTCCTCACCATAAAGTTAGTCATGTAGATAAAAAGAAAAACACTCATGGTGCTGTAAATCTAATCATTTTAATAGATAAAAAGCAATATTGCACTCACATGCTGGTAGATATAAACACATGTGTGGTTTTAAAAGCAGACAGACAGCATTCCAGTATCCAAGGTGGTCACCGCGTCCAAATCACACTTTAGACTTAAACTTTTGTTTAGAGAGGCTGCAAAAACATAGGGACATAGTGGTGCACCCGGTGGACAAGGGAGGTGGCATCGTCATCTTGGACACTGAAATGTACAATTCTGAGATGCTTCGCCTCCTCTCTGACCGAGACACATATATCCCTCTAATGGGTGATCTCACAAGGAAAATATAAAAAGGAGTTGTTGTCTATTGTCAATGATGTCTACCAAAAGAGGATCATTACCAAGAAGGAGAAGTCCTTTCTGGTACATGTGGCTCCTCAAAAACCCTTAATATATTACTTGCCTAAAGTGCATAAGGGCCCTGTACACCCCCCCGGAAGGCCGATTATCAGTGGTATTGATTCGGTTACTTTCAGGGTGGGTAAGTACATTGACCACTTTTTGCAACCGTTAGTGGTTAAGACTCCATAATTTTTGAGGGATTCCATGCAGGTAATAAACATCTTAAAAACCTTTGAGTGGAAAGAAGGGTATATTATGGCTATTGCAGATGTTTCATCCCTACACATTATTATTACTCATAGCCATGGTCGAGAGGCCGTTGAGCACTTTTTGAGTGGGGGTGATTTGGTTGCTATCCAGAGGGACTTAATTTTGTCACGTTTGGATTTTGCAATGGCATTTAATTACTTTTGGTATGCCAATACCTTCTACCTGCAGAACAGGAGTGTGGCCATGGGGGCGGTGCCCAGTATGGCCAAATTGTTTATGGCCAGGTGGGAGAAGGATATCATCTATGGTAGGCCTAGACCAGAGCTAATACTCTGGAAAAGGTACATAGATGACGTCCTCCTCATTTGGAATGGTGAATTTGTTGCGGAGTTGAACTGCAATGCTCGCGGTATCTCTCTCCAGCATGAGGCTAGAAGCACTGAGATCCATTTCCTGGATTTAGTCAATGAGGGAATAATTTCCACTGCAACATATTTTAAGGCAACGGATAGGAACGGGTTCATCAGTAAGGACAGTTGTCACCATCCATCCTGGTTGAGCTCCGTTCCTGTAAGTCAATTCCTTAGACTAAGGAGGAATTGTGCGAGGTATGAAGACTTCGTACGAGAGTCCTCTGTGCTCATAGAACAATTTCAAGAGAAAGGATATAACCCACAAGAGCTGGATCAAGCCTTCATGAGAGCAGCGAAGAGGAATAGGAATGATCTGTTGGTCCCAAGAGAAGTTGAGGAGAACGGCTCTTTTAAACATGCCTTCTTCACAACCTATTCCTCCCAACAACATCTGGTCAAGAAAATTCTCAAGAAACACTGGGGGGTTTTGAAAAGTGATAAAGTACTAGGTCCCACTCTTCCAGATAGACCTGCAGTAGTCTTCAGGGGAGCCCCACCCCTGAGGCTCTGCATAGCTCCTAACATTATTGAACCACCTAATCAATCGATTTTCTTTCAAAATATGAAAGGTTTTTTTCCTGTAAGAAGTGCTCCATTTGCCGAATTAATAGTGAGAGAAGGAGGAAGTTTGAATCCTTCCAGTCACACTCCACACAGGAGCACTTCCCTATTAAGCCTTTCATTACGTGTTCCTCAAGGTACGTGGTTTATCTTGTGCGTTGTCCATGCTACCTGGAATATATAGGTCGCACAACTCGGATGCTGCGCATACGACTGAGGGAACACATTACTAATATGAGGAAGGGGTACCCAAAGGATAGCTTATCACAGCACTATTCTTTGCACCATGGGCGTGATCTTAGGGGGACCACGGTTTTGGGCATCGACAAATGTACTTGTAATTGGAGAGGGAGCCATATGACCAGAGAGGCATCCAGGCTCGAAACCCAATGGATATATAAAGCTAAAACTTATAGTTGTATGGGAATGAACATCGAATGGGACATAAATGCCCTTTTAATTCCTGATTCTGTCATAGTCCATCTACATTATACTGTTCACCAGTGTTTCGCTATGACAGTTTGTGTCCCTCATGATGTTCATCTAGGCTAGGATATGCCTTTTTTGGGGATCACTATTCCCATTAGGGGGTTGTTGATCTGGTGTCCCCATTTATTGTATTGGTATCTCATTGTCTATTTGATGTTTATTTATAGGTTGGTGCATTTGTGAGGGGATTTTCTTCCGATTTGATTTATTCATCGGAGGATCCCCTTGTATTCACCTATTATGGATCACCTTTAGTGATGATATATATTTAATCCATTAGAAACATCGATTTATAAGGGTTTACTATGATTTGGTATTTTTGTTATGTGTAAATAGACTATTCTTGCTATTTTTAATTTGTCCACAAGATGACGCCGTATTTTTGTTTTAGCTCCTGCGTTGCTTCTCTTTTTTACTCTTTTTAAACTTATAGTTAATCTCATATGGGGTTGTTTTTGTTTGATCACTCTTTTAACCCCTTCCTTACCGGGCACTTAAACCCCCCTCCTGCCCAGACCAATTTTTGGCTTTCAGCGCTGTTGCATTTTGAATGACAATTGCGCGGTCATGCGACGTTGTACCCAAATAAAATGTGCGTCCTTTTTTTCCCACAAATAGAGCTTTCTTTTGGTGGTATTTGATCCCCTCTGCGTCATTTCTGATCGCCGCTATAAACAAAAAATGAGCGACAATTTTGCAAAAAAACAATATTTTTTACTTTTTGCTAAAGTACAAATCCATTAAAAAAATTATTCATCAGTTTTGGCCGATATATATTCTTCTACATATTTTTGTTAAAAAAAAAAATCGCAATCGGCGTATATTGATTGGTTTGCGCAAAAGTTATCGCGTCTACAAACTGGGAATTGATTTATGGCGTTTTTATTATTTTTTTTTTTTTACTAGTAATGGAGGCGATCTGCGATTTTTATCGGGACTGCGATATTGGGGCGGAAATGTCGGACATTTTTTACACATTTTTGGGACCAATGACATTTATTCAGCGATCAGAAATTTAAATGTCCACTGATTACTGTATAAATGTCATTGGCAGTGAAGGGGTTAACCAGCAGGGGGCAGTGAAGGGGTTAAATATGTTCCCTGGGTGTGTTCTAACTGTGGGGGGCGGGGCTGGTCGGGACATAACAGATCTAACTGATCCCAGTGACAGGCATCAGTAGATCTGCTTGTCCCCTGTCACAGAACGGGGAACCGCCGTGTTTACAACGGCGGTTCCCCGTTCTGAGGCTCCTAAAAGTGATCGGCGGGTCTCGGGCGGACATCGAGTCCGCCCGACCCACGGGCACGCTCGCGCAGGGGGCGCGCCTGGAGCCTGCGCAGTGGAGGACGTCCATGGACGTCCTCCCGGCATTTCAGGTCCGCGCTGGAGCCGTACTTCGGCAATAGCGCGGACCTGGAGTGGTTAATTGAGTGTAAATTATTCCTTTGTTATATTTGTCTATTGTGGTAGGAAGTATAGGAAGTGGCCTGTACTGTATGATTACTTATACAGGGCATTTCCTATGCTTGGAACGCATGTCACTTCCGGTTTCGGATCACTTCCTCCTTTTGGAGCACATGTAATTTCCTGTTCCACGTTCCTCCTATCCATATATGTACCCAGCGTCGCTCCACTTAGGCCACGCCCCTGAAGCCATCAGTTTATGATGACACTAGTCGGTTGGCTTATGGGAAGCTGCGCAGGAGTGTGATTTGGACATGGTGGCCATCTTGGAGACTGGAATACTGTCTGTCTGCTTTTAAAACCACACGTGTGTTTATATCTACCAGCATGTGAGTGCAATATCGCTTTTTATCTATTAAAATGATTAGATTTAGTGCACCATGAGTGTGTTTCTTTTTATCTACATGACTAACTTTATGGTGAGGAGCAGTCTGTCTGTTATTCGTTGGAGATCATCCCCAATATCTGCCTGTGCTTTATCTTGTCTGGCTTATTGATGATCCTGTGCTGTATATACAGGGGAAAGATTCGAGAGGCTTATGTGACCCCTGTAATAAGGGTCCTGAAGATCTGGAAAGTGGCAGTGTGTGTGGATAATGGTGGTGGTATATCTTACACTTATCAGACAAGCTGTGGACTATTATCACCGTGTCATCTGTTAAAGGACTTTTAATTGAGTGGACTTTTTATTAGAGCTGCACCTTTTTATACATACACGGTGCCAACTGGGTTTTTGGCACAGTGAGGCTGCGGGACACTGATCCCACCACACTGGGATTACACCCTGCACATTTCTTTCCCAAGGACTCTACCATCAGTCCATCCCAGCCCACACCTATACACATAAGATGTAGGAGGACAGCTGCATTACCACCACTAAAGGTATGCTGCGGTGATGAGTATGGACTAACCAACCAATGAAGGAGGAACATTCCCCCAAGGTTGCACCACCAGCTAAGTGCACCACATGCAAACACGCAGACCAGACTTTTTGTCCTATAAGACTCTAAGGAAGAGGAAATCAGACTTAACTTAAACTTGTGATTTTATCAGTTTTATCAAATGTGAGTACGTTACTTACTTCTGTTGTTCAAATAAATTTCTTACCAAGGATAATGCGCTAGGCCACGTGCCTTCTATTCTCTTTTCTGTTATACTGCTGATGGGCAGATGGGCGATCTGACAGGTGCTCTTTACAGTGAATGTTGTGCAGTACACTGTACAATAGTCCAATCGGTAACTCTCTGTTAGCTTACAAAAAAGTATTACATTTGTGATCGGCTGTGATTGGACACAGCCGAACACGTGGTAAAGAGCAACTATCATTGGCTCTTTACCCCAACCGGTGATCCGCTGTGTCCGAGGAACACGATTCACCACGATTTCTGCGCTGCACAACAAGAATGAGAGGACATTATATGATGTCCTCCTAGAACAAGAACAGTCCTGCCCAGCTGTCATTCTACAATACCCCAGGCAAGGAGCCAATTACAGCCCAACTCCAGGATCCTCCACCCTTCCCTCCCAACTTCCTCTAAGTAACCACTGGTATGAAAACAAAACTATCCAAATGCCCATTTTCCTAACCTGAAGTTGCAGTCATGTGATGCTGCTGGCCCCATTCTTTTATCATCTATTTATGGTGTAGAATGAGCTGAGTATACAGCACTATAGTGTTAATCAGCATTAGCAATTAGTTTGTTGATTAGCCAGGAGCTTATGGGCAAGGGGTTGACAGCAGGAATAATCCCAAAACCAAAAATGTTATATCTTGCAGCTTACCAACCATTAGATGTAGTGGCTGTATTTGTTTTATTTTTCCCCTGGTGACCTGGCCAGTAGACACAGCTACTGTATTATACAGACATCGCTCTGATTGAAGAAGCACAGGGGGCATATGTGGAAAGCAGTTTTGTCAGTTTAGGGAGAGGGGAGTTTTAGAAGTATTAGCAAATTTAAATAAAGTGATGCAGGCCATACATTGGTTGAATTCCCAAACAAATTTTTTTCAAAAATCTGAAATTTTGTGCATTTTGTGATCCGATGATGCTACAATTGATTTAGAACGCCTTCAATTTCACCTCATGTTGCTGCAAAAAAGGATTTTCGTGGCCAGGAATCTTCATTTCTTTACAGGAATTTTATTTTCTTGTGCTCATGCAAATTTATTTTTCGGTTATATTTCTCACACGATTCTCCCATCATTGATTAGAAAATTGTTAATTTTTCAAAAAAATTCCAACATGCCCAATCACTGAAATTCAATGGCTGCACAAAAATCATCCATTGCTGCAGCCCACTAATGGTATGAAATTCTAATGAAAATGCTTGTATTTTCAAAAGAAAATTATTTCGGAATTCAACCCATGTATGCCTGGCCTAACACATTGAAGCTGAACTTTACAATCAATTACAACAAAGAGGTTTTTACATTTTTGGATAAAGGTTTTACATAAATAAATAAAAGCTGATAATTTTAAGCATCTCTGCCAATGTTAAATTGACTTACTGGCTAGAACACCAGGCTAATACAAAGGAAAAAAAATCTAAAGAAGAAATCTAATACAGCCATCACATTTAAGAATTGGTAAGCGGTCATTTAATACATATTTTCTTTTGGGTTTATACTGCTTCAAATGTTAGGAAGGGAAGTTACATGTTAATTGCTCACCTTAGGGCAGTGGTTCTCAACTCCAGTCCTCAGGACCCACTAACAGGCCAGATTTTAAGTATTACTTTGGGGAGTTGCAGACTAGAATACTGAAATCACTGAGCAACAAATGATATCACCTGTGATGTATTTCAGTTATCCTGCAAACCTGGCCTGTTAGTGGGTGCCGAGGACAGGAGTTGAGAACCACTGCCTTAGTAGTTAAGTTATGTTATAGAGTTGAAGGAGCTCAGTGTAAAGCTGGATAAACACTATACAATTTTCTGTAGATTTTTTCCTTCATATTTACCAAAAACATATAATGTGAGGTCAAACCTTAAGAATTTCATTTTGTATGCAATCAGGCAGGCTTTTGCACTACATGGTTTTGGTAAATCTAAAGGAAGTCAGACAACAAAAGTTGCATAGTGTGTATGGGGTCTAAGAGGAAGGTTAAAGTTTGTGGGTTAAGTATTAAGGTATTTTTAGGGGTTAAATGTCGCATTTTCAGCAAGGGGAAGGTTAAAGGCCAACTCCAAGAAACCTAAAAATTCTTCTTTGCAGTGGGGCTACACCCGCATTGCAATGGTTAATGGCTCATTTCTGTGTAGGGGCAGTGAGAAGCACTTTTACTTTCCTTATCTTTCCCTCCCCTGGCAGACAGTACTACCCCATGCTCTATCAGTAGACCATCCTGTGGAGTCCGTATCCTTAATGCAAGGCTATAGTCTTGATGATGTCAGAGGACCTTACACGGACCTTAGTCTAGCAGGGCAGAGTACTGTTAGGGATTAGGTAAGTAAATCTGCTTTTGCATTAACACTTGCAGTGCAAGCTGAAGATATTTCATTCTTCTCATGGTGAGAAAACTATGAGTGATGGACACCTGGCACTGAAAACAAACCATTACAGATTTTATAAACACTTTACGGTAATTTTGCATTGATCAAAAGAGGTAGCAAATATGAATAGCTAGGACAGTGGACACAGTCAAGGCAGACTCTCTCAATGGCAGTGTGCTCTCCCTGTGTCTCCAATCAACATAAAAGCCACATAGGCCACTTTAGCAGGGAATCTGCCATTATACGTGATGATGGATTTGTGCTTTAAATGTCACTTTATAGAAGGTATATGAAAAAGTGTTAAAATAATTCATGAAACCAGAAAATTCAGCTGCTGCACCATCCACCAGTAGGGCTTCCTATTTAATAATTCTAGAATAGGAGAAAGAAAGATAGCTATATATAGAAAAAAGGAAAATAAAAGTCCAAAATAGAAAACCATAACAAATTAGTAAACAAAGAATTTGTCCAAGCAAACCAAAAATAATGTTGTTCTAAATATAACAAAGTAATGGAGAATTGTTACTATAAAAAAACAAAGCATTTTCAGACAACAAAGAACAAAATGGAGCATGCTGGTACTTAATTCACATCTGAACACAAAGCTGTGTAGCAATCTGGTCAAAGAAGCATTCAATCTAGTAAGTAGAAATGTGCTTTTCTAATTCAGAGAGCAATCAAGCTCTTGAATGAGCTTCCAGCTGAAGCAGTAATTGTAAAATCACATTCTCGGGGAGGTAAGAGGAAACGGCACATGTTATGCATTATGGCAAAAATATAAGTATATTAAGCAAAATATATACCGCTGTGGTTTTATGCCTCTAGAAATGGGGTGTGGGAATACTGTAAACACTTAAATCTAAGTTAATAAAAAAAGGTTACCTTTGGCCTTCAGCAGACCTTCATACCTTCCTAGAATGCACACTGTACTATCCTTCAAGAAAAAAGGCTGCAGTCTCCCCAGCTGTTTACCTTCACTTTGCTCCCCATACTGCACTGTTTGTCTGACAAAATGAAATGAAAAAGTCCTGTAAGTTCCAAGTTGATCTGGTTGGAGACAATACAGACAGCACTTGGGTGTTGTAATTGCCTTTTCAGTCTCGTAGCACTGCATCATGGGAAGAAGAGTAAAGCGTCATGAGCTGAAGGTCAACAATTAAAAGGGCACCTGTTCCAGATGATAGATTTCATAATATTAACTATATTAGATTAATATTCAGTGCTCAGGTGAAGCTATACAATTACCCTAGCAACTGGATCTATTCTGCCTACCCAAGGCAGGTAGCTTGACAGTAAGTATAGGTAAACCAATGCTTTAATATTAACCCAATAATATAGTCCCATATCATCAGTCCTATTCTTCCTTTAAAAAGTTCTCACCAAATATTGTGACCCTTAATGCACGTGAGGGTCAAATAAAGCCTTGTATCTTAACTCAGGTGTGTTATCTTGGTTTCAAACGGTGCTCTTCCACTCCAGAAATTGTATCAGAAAAACTGAGAAAAAACAAAGCAATATAGTTTAATATACTCTAAAGCAAACCACAATGTACTCATAAATGATTGTTCTCACATGTATTGTGCCAATACAGTGCAATCATTACTCTTCACCGTGTGGCTTCTCCACCAAATGCCTTATACCACAAGCCAATATATTCTTATCAAACTCTATTGCCCTAAGGTCCAGGGAAAAATCATGGGACTGGTGTGGCGGGAACCAGGGACACTGTAACTGGTGCGGATGTTATAGAGGGACGCAGTAACTATTGTGGCAGTGATCAGGGACAACTATGACTGGTGTGGTGGTGATAAGGGACAATGGGGTTGATTTACTAAAGCTTGAAAGTGCAAAATTTGGTGCAGCTCCACACAGAAACCAATCAGCTTGAAGGTTTTATTGTCAAAGCTTGATTGAACAAGCTGAGGTTAGAAGCTGATTGGCTACCATGCACAGCTGCACCAATTTTTTGCACTCTCCAGCTTTAGTAAATCAACCCCACTATGACTGATGTAGCAGTGAACAGGGACATTGTGAGTGGTGGCTGGAGGCACTGACATACAGTTATGCCATTGTACATGATCATCACCACAGCAGTATGATGTCACCATAGTGACACTGTAGTTACTTTAGTGTCATTATGTAAAAAAAATATTTTTTTTTTAACATTTTATTTTACATATTGTCACCAGAGTAGGGCAGTATCACTTAGTGACACTATATTGCTCTGGGGGAGTGATTGTTTTTTTTTTTTTTACACTATGATTGCTTATTACAGTGATGATCTCTAAATGCTTAGCATCCATTCATGATGCTACTGTTTACTGCTATGATTGCAGTAATTGGCCACATCAATCACATGGTACAGGGCTACTGTGATTGGCCCTGTACCAGAGATCACACATGAGTAAACAATGGCATCATGACAGCCTTGTCTACCACTGTTGACTGCGATGGCTGTGATTGGTCACAAGGTACCAGGGAAATTACAGCATCCCAGCACCACGATTGTCTACGAAGCGTGCATGAGGCATACTTCTGGGAAGACGTATGAGTACATCTTCCAGGAAGAAGGAGGCTTCCGCCTGGCTGATTATATTAATTGACAGTAAGGGAAGCGATTAAAGATCAGAACCAAGAATCTACAATAGATGTGTTTCTGACTGTTTCTAGCAGCTTACAAGCACCTGGTATTCTGCAGGATTCTGGTGTAATAGAAAGTAAAGGGGAAAGCTGGTTCACTCTCAGTGCTACTGTTGTAGAATTTGAAGATGGGTTTCTCCACAATGCCTATAGCTACATAAGTGAAAGAGGGCTTGTTGTAAACTGCCTCTATGCATGTTAATTATTTTATTGTGCATAGTCTGGGCACAGGTTTACCTTGTTTCTTGGCTGGCATAGAAGGAAGATGAAGAGATGGAAATCGACTCTGCAGATTTAAAGTGGTTGCAAAGGCAAAGAAATATGATGGCTATCCTATACCGTGTACATGTTTTTATAAAATGATGCCTGTAAATACCTTATGGCAGATCTATTATGGCCATTCACGTGACCTCCAGCCACTCTCCTCCTCCTATTGAAGGGCTACAGGGGGAGGAGCCAAGATCCCCCTTTGACATCAGCCGGGGAGGTCATGTGACCAGCCAGAAGAGATCTGCAATAAGGTATTTACAGGCATAGTTTTAAGCAAACATGTACACAGTGTAGGATAGATGGATAAAACAGAGGGGCTAGCAGTAATATTTCATTGCCTTTACTGCCAGCTACTATAACAGGCAGGAGGGTGGAGATGGCACACACACAGAGGAGCTGACAGGCAGGGAGGGGGAGGAGGAGAGAGGAGAGCAGCAGGATGATGGAGGCATGTAAACTGACCACGGTATCATGGATCAGCTGCCATGATAAACGTGGACAATTTACAGGGAAGGTCAGTACCAGGTAGGATCCGCCAGGTTCTTTTACAGCTTAGAGAGGGACAGATTAGACAGCACAAGTACTGTGCTGTTTAATCTGCAATAAGGGAACAGGATTTTTTTTTATCTGGAGATGCTGGGGCCAGGGAAGGCATTTAACTTCATTCTCATGTTCAGAAGATCATTGCTGAATTTGAGTATCACAGCAATATTATCCTGGGATATAGGATTATGAAAAGGAAACAGGTGTTTAACTCATAATCTTAACCTGATTATTTGGCCATCCACCATGCCCAGCAATCATCAGGTGTCTCTCAAGACTGCACAGATTTCCTACTATGTCTAAAGATGAGCTCCTGGAAAACAGCTAAATATTACTATGTAATACATATATGGAAACTGCTTTACATGCCAAATAATTTGCATTTATTTCTAACAATTCTTGAGATTCACACAGTCCTTACAGATATTACAGCTGACCTGGGATTTCACTACTGCAGTTGTAACAATACAGCTAGGTCGTCCCTCTGTTTTCTCTTCTCCTGTCAGCTTAGTCCTTCTCATCACATGTGTATGCATAACTCCTAATTGGCCTTTAAAGATGCCCCTCCCTCTCATGGCGTAAGCACTACCGTACAGAGAATTACAAGAGTCTGAAAACAAGTCAAATGCAAGCAGGTATAAGAAGTTGGTGCTTATATATCTGACTGAAGTTTAGCTTTAACAACCAGCAGCATATATTGTAGGTTCAGTTCACCTTTTGGTACTCTTAATGCATTCTCCTTGATCTGTTAAAAATGTAGCAATTGTTTTTGACCAGTGCAGTTCAAATTGGGGCATCATGCATGTGGCCTCTTTTAAAAAAACACACCTATCAAATTCTAATCAATACACCTCATTTATAGCTGACTAGTACTGCTAACTGGCAGAGCAGTAAAACATGAGTCACAATTGTGGCTGCATTTCTAAGACCCCTTTCACACCAAGGTGTTTTTCAGGCGCTTTTGCACAAAAAATAGTGCCTAAAAAGCGCCTGAAAACGCTCCCCAATACACCCCAGTGTGAAAGCCAGAGTGCTTTCACACTGGGGTGGTGCGCTTGAGGGACGGTAAAAAAGGTCCTGCAAGCCGCATCTTTACAGCGGTGTGGGAGTGGTGTATTCACAGCTTCTATACTGCCCCTGCCCATTGAAAACAATGGGGCAGCACTCCTGAAGTGCCGGAACACCGCTTCGGGAGCGCTGCAAACCCGCACTTTTAACCCCCGTTTAAATCCTTGTGGGGGAGTTAAAAGTGCACCACCACCGCCCGAATAGCGGCGCAATAGCGCTGCTATAACGAGCGGTAAAACGCCGCTATAACGAGCGGTAAAACACCACTAATTAGCAGCGTTTTACCGCTAACACTCGGACGGCTCCGGTGTGAAAGGAGCCTTATTGCAATTTTGCTATTTCAATGGTAAACATCTTTCTGTTTGTTCATGTGTCCATTCAGGGACCCACCATGTCGATATAAAAATAACATTTAGCAGAATTTGCGTTACACTGTACGCATACAATAATAAATAATTACAGTAGGCAGTGTAGCGAACATGATGATGTGTGAATTGCAGGAACCCTAAAGAAATTAGAATTTGTCTAGAGCTGACATATCAGTGAAAGATGAATGTAAATTTGTTGTATTGAGTTATTTATTTGCCAAATGCTTTTTCTGAATCATTAGCATAAAAATACTTAAGACACATACATGGACTTTTTGGAAAAAGCTTGGAATTAAAAAAGAGTTGGGATAAATAAAGGATGTATGTGATCACATGTCCTGCTCTGGCCCTAGGCCTGATTTATTGCTGTGAAGTAAGGTGATGCAAAATGAAATAAAAGCATCCTAGGACTGATTTACTGTAGAGAAGATGAGATGAAGTGAACCTGTGTTCACTTCTTGAACATCCAGATGTGTTACGTATGAGATGCAGTGTGTGTGTATATATATATATATATATATATATATATATATACATACAGTATCTTACAAAAGTGAGTACACCCCTCACATTTTAGTAAATAATTTATTATATCTTTTCATGTGACAACACTGAAGAAATGATACTTTGCTACAACATAAAGTAGGGAGTGTACAGCTTGTACAACAGTGTAAATTTGTTGTCCCCTCAAAATAACTCAACACACAGCCATTAATGTCCAAACCACTGGCAACAAAAGTGAGTACTCATGAGTGTCATTCCTTCAGTGTTGTCACAAAAATGTGAGGGGTGTACTCACTTTTGTGAGATACTGTATTTTTTTCAAATTTCTTTTCAGATGTCTGAAGTTGACACAGGTTCACACCTCACTTTTCACTTTTCACAGGCCCAGGAAGTCCAGCCATCTATAGAAAAAATCTAATCACAGTGCCTCTCTTATAGTCATGCAGTGGCCTCCTTACCACTGTCATCACAAAGAATGCAGGACCGCAGCTACTTTTGATCTAAAGTACAATCTATTCATATGCAACATTTTATACTGTATATATTTTTTACAATTGTGGTCCTGAACATAACATATTACAAAAGCAAAATCTATATACAACTTTATACATTGCCTATAGAAATAAACAGACATTTTGCTTTACACTAACGTTAAACAAGTGCAATACTGTGCACATATTCTATTGGCAGTTGAAGACCACTGCAGGTGTACATAAAAATCTAAAAAAAGGTACAGCCATTGGTTATGGTTTATCAATGTCATCACTCAGATCCCCTTCGCACTGAGGCAGTTTTCAGGCACTTTTGCACTAAAAGTAGCGCCTGAAATCTGCCTCCCATTCATTTGAATGGGTGCCTTCGCACTGGGGCAGTGCAGTAGAAAAAGTCCCGCAAGCAGCATCTTTGAGGCATATTTGGAGCACTTTAAATATTGCATCAATAATGCCCCTGTCCATTAAAATGAATGGGCAGCGCTTCCAAAGTGCCTTAAAAGCGTTTGAATGCGCCCCAAAATGGGTCTGTTTTTGTCTTTTTTTTAAGGTCATGTTGTCACATGACTTTAGAAAGAGCTCCCCGCTGACACCCGAAAAGCGCCGCTAAAATGCCACTAAAACGCTGCTAAAGCACCGCAAATGCAACCAACCTTTTAGAGGCTGTTTTTGCAGTGCTTCAGTGTGAAAAGGGTCTTATAGCTCAAATTCCTTTCCCATAGCTGCAAATATAATTAAATTATTTAGGTATTGTTTGAATCTGATTGGTAGCTGTCGGGAAGTAACTTCTTAGTTACTACTGTCATTTTGATACATCATGCTCATTGGGATTAGAAAAACAATAGCGAGTAGTTGACTTATGCACTACAATAGAGAATTAACTCCCTTTCTTTCTCTCACTGTCTCAGTCATCATCTCCTTTCCCAGCTACATTTACAGTTGACCTTTCCTTAAGCCAATCTGAAACAAACACGCATTTTAGTCAACTGTCTAATTTTAAAATGGTGTCCATAAATTGAAATGTTTAAAAGGGCAGTTTCACATGGGTTAATTTACCACATGGCAGTTGCAAAAGTGGCGAAAAGAACTATAACTGGAATGTAAATGTTACCTCACTTACCTTTATTCTTGTATTCGGACGGGCTTAGTCAGCAAGGGCCTACAGACATATGAGACATATGTATATCCCCAGTCCGATTATGATTTTCCACATGGGGACTATCCTTTTAAGTCTGTAGACCCCTCTTGAGTATTGAAATTAACTGGAATTTTTTAAATAAAGTGCATTCATAAATGAATTAGACACTCTTCACATTTTTTCAATTGTGTTATGTTGCAGTCTGATACCACAGTTGTTTAAATTCCTTTTTTCTCAATAATCTATACTCAGTACCCCATAATTACAAATTGAATACAGAATTTTAGAAATGTTTGCAAATGTATGAAAAAGTAAATGCTGAAATATCACATTAGCATAAGTATTCAGAGCATTTGCAACAGCACTTGAAATTTGGCTCAGGTGCCACTTATTTTTCTTGATCATTGCTGAGATGATTCTACAGCTTGATTGGAGTCCACCTGTGGTAAATTGAATTGATTGGACATGATTTGGAAAGGCCATTACCTCTCTATAAAAGGACTCACAGCTGACAATGCATACTGCATCAGTGCAAAAGCCATGAGGTAAAAAAACTGTCTGCAGAACTCAGAGACAGGATTATTGCAAGGCACATTATGGTGATGGCTACAAAAGGTTCCCAAGAGCACAGTGGCCTCCATAATGCTAAAATAGGAGAAGTTTAGCACAACTAGGACTCTTCCAAGAGCTGAGCAATATGGGGAGAAGGGTCCTAGTAAGAGAGGGGACCAAGAACCCGATGGTCACTCTGACTGAGCTCCAGAGATCCTGGGTGGAGATAGGACAAAGTTCCAGAAGGACAACCATTACTGCAGCCTTCCACTGATCAGGGCTTTATGGCAGAGTGGCTAGACGGAAGCCACTCCTGCAAAACACATGAAAGCCCACTTGGAATTTGCAATTTAAAATGTTATATCTGAAGGAAACCAGACACTGCTCATCCCCTTTCCATTACCATTTCAACAGTGAAGAATGGTAGTGGCAGCATTGTGCTGTGGGGTAGACATGTGCATGGCCGAAAAATTTGTTTGTTTTCGTTACCTTCTTTTTTTAGTTTTTCATTCATATGGAAATTTGAAAAATTTGGAAATCGGAAATTCGAAAATTTGGAATTAGAAATTTTGGAAATTTGCGAATTCGGTAATTCGGAAACCGAAAATGCCGAAATTTGAAAAGTCGTAAATTCGGAAATAAAAAATCTGAAAATTCGGAAATTTGAAAATAAAGAAAATTTGAACTAACAACTAACTAAAAAATAACTATTAAATTATAAGTATTGGAATTTCCTTTCAAATTTGGCTGCTATTGAATTTAAATATGACATTTATCACTAACAGCCAAATTTTCAAGGAAATTCCAATACCTATAATTTAATCGTTAGTAAAATCGTTAAGTTATTATTTGTTAGTTATTATTTCAGATTTTAAAATGATCGGGTTTTCAAATTTTCGGATTTCTGAATTTTCGAATTTCGGATTTTCGGCTTTTCCGATTACCAAATTTCCGAGCTTACGAATTTTGGATCTTCCGGTTCTTGGATTACCAAATTTTCGAATTTGAAATAACAAAAATTTGGGAAAATTTGGAAATTCTAAATTTTGATTTAGTCCGAATTAACAAATTTCAAAAAATTTGTTAAAAAACGAATCCGGAACAAAACAAATTGCACATGTCTACTGTGTGGTTGTTTTTCAGCAACAGGGACTGGGTGACTGGTCAAGGTTGAGGGAAAGCTTGATGGGGCAAAGTACAGAGATATCCTCAATGAAAGCCTGTTCCACAGCACCCAGGACCTAAGACTGGGCCAAAGGTTCAGTTTTCAACATGAAAACCATCCTAAGCACACAGTCAAGACAACACAGGATTGGCTTATGGACAACTCTGTGAACGTCCTAAAGTGGCCCAGCCAGAGCCCTGACTTGAACCCTATTGAACATCTCTGGAGAGACCTTAATATGGCTGTCCACCAACAGTTCCCTTCCAACCTGACTGAGCTTGAGATGATTTACAAAGAAGAATGGTAGAAAATCCCCAAATCCAGGTGTGCAAAGCTTGTCGTGTCATACCCAAAAAGAAATGTGATACAACAAATTACAGAGTAAAGGGTCTGCATACCTAAGTACATCCACAGACATTTCTAAAATTCTGTTTTCACTTTGTGAATATGGGGTACTGAGTGTAGATTATTGTGAAAAATTTGAATTTAAACAACTGTAGTATCAGGCTGCAATATAACAAAATAGAAAAAAGGGAAGGGGGTCGAAATACTTTAGGAATGCACTGCATTTGCAACCATTGGTTTCCTTTGTGTCTCTGGTCCTAACTTGCTAAGGTACTTCTGTCTCACAATTTCATATAGTCTTGATGAATACTAAACTTCAGTTGTTGACCCATATTGCATGACATCCTTCCAGTATGCAGAAATGTTACCTTTTTTATTTGGTACTATTCACAATAAACAGCCAAGGTTTAAATAATCTCCAGATTGTGGTGAGGTTCTGAAAGCTATGGGGGTTACAAAACACTGAAAGAAAAAGTAATGAACTCATAAAAAATGTATTCCACATAGCTGGTTTCCAGAATGAACTGTTCAAATGAAAAATAACGATCTAGCTGTTGTGTGAATTCCTTTGATCATGTTTAAATCCCTTAACTAATTCCTGTGTGGCTTGTGCCTTCATGTAACAAGTTAGAAGGGTTTTGGGTTTGGCCAGTATTTGGCTAGCATGATCATTCACAGATTTGCAGCTTCTTTAGTGAGTGAAATTTGCAGGAAGCCTAACATTCCTGTATCCATTTCTCACAATGTATGCAGATTGCACCAAGGCAATTATAGGAATATTTTACATGCAAGCTAAACTCTTCTATGAGAACATGCTGCATGAGCTACACAATTAAATGCATGCATGACATTTTTGTCCTCTGAATGACCAAGAGACATCTCTTACTCTCAGACTGCCCCCACCTCCTGCATAATATGCCAACATCATTCTGACATCAGCAGGATCATACTGGGAGCTAAAATTTGAGCTACAAATAGATTTTACTGCTCAGCTTGAATTTAAAAAAGTGCATGGTTGTACGGACCTGATAACAACATAATACCACGGAGGTTGGAAAGCAGAGGTGGTTAGGTGGTTTAGTCAGAACATACAGTATTCTAAGATTTTAAATATTTAAACCAAGGGGAAGGAGGGGTGTTCCAGGAAAACTAGAAAAGAGGATTCCTATTTTCATGGTAGAATTCTGTCACCATGTGAAGTATTTTTTTTTTTTTTGAGTGCTAAGTGAATACACAAAGCCAAGATCTTATTTACAGCAGCAAATTCAGACCTCCATAATGAGGTGTCACTGCATCCTCTTTAACTACCCAAAGTCATCAACAGACTTGTCTGTACTTTTTGTGGTGAACGACTAGCTTACAATCTGGCTCATCCAACTACATTATATAGCTTCCACCCTTCAAATCCAGTTTTAAAGATTTCTTTTGGACTGTAGTGAGGGTAAAACGAGGGCAAAAAAATACAATATTTATTGTAGAATATCTAAACCTAAGAAAAAATATAATATATTGAAGCACACAGGTAATTAGATGTGATGGCTGCATTTTTTTAAGCTTTTTTTCCTTTATTTCCCCCTGGTGATCCTGCCAGCAACACACCTGCTGTCCTAGAGTGGCAACACTTAGTAACTGTATGGCGGGAGCTATCTATTCACCATAGACTGTGTGACAGAACCGTCTATTAACATAGCTAAAGAACAGCCACTATAAACAGTATGCAAATCCTTAAACTAGCCTAGGTGACCAGACGGTCCAGACCCCAGCCCCACAACCCTGGATACAAAGTACATTACACATTATTATAAGCATAACCACATAACATCCCACAATGGTCCCATAACAAGGTAAAGTGGTAACAATATTAATCACATCTCCAAGAGATGATCAGACAGACAGAAATAATATGTGACTCAATTAACAATGGGAATTCACACCTAGGCATCAACCAATGGGACAAAGACAATTAAAACATTAAAACATAACATCTTAACCACTTCCCTTCCCGGCTTATAACAGAACGATGATCGGTAAGTGGTTCAGTTATCCTGATTGGACGTCATATAAGGGGAATAAGGGGAAACCTTTATATCATTGTATTCACTCCCCCTTTACATCAGAGGACCCCCCCCCCTCAGACTGGCGTGACAGTGCTGTCACTGACCTCCTCTCAGGTGCACAGTGCAGTGCTCAGTCAGTTGCCTCCAGCTTGGCTGCTCTGGTTTTATCCTATAGTCTCCTGTCCACAGTCCGCACATGTCTGACTTTTCCCATGGCCCCCATCCTGGTGGCACTCGCAATCTTGGCTCCTCTCCAGACTCCCTCAGAGACTGCAGACATGATACAAGACAAGAGATGGTCAGAGGTTGTGGACATGATACAAGAGATGGTTAAAGGCTACAGACATTATGCAAAAGGTGTCAGAGGCTGTGGGCATGGTACAAAGAGATGGTCAGAGACTGCAGACATGATTCAAGAGATCAATGCAGCCTTGCTGTGCCCATGAATGCAGCCTCTCTGCCCATAAATGCAGCCTCACTGTGCCCATGAATGCATACTCGCTGTGCCCATCAATGCAGACTTGCTGTGCCCATCCATGCAGCCTCACTGTGCCCATGAATGCAGCCTCAATGTGCCCGTCAATGCAGCCTTACTGTGCCCATCAATGCAGACTCACTGTGACCATCAATGCAGACTTATTGTGCCCATCAATGCAGCCTCACTGTGCCCATGAATGCAGCCTCAAGGTGCCTGTCAATGCAGCCTTACTGTGCCCATCAATGCAGCCTCACTATGCCCATCCATGCAGCCTCAGCCCATCAATTCAGCCTCACTGTGCCCATAATAAGCAGCTTTACTGTGCCTGGGAATGCAGCTTTACTGTGCCCATCAATGCAGCCTCACTGTTCCCATCAATGCACCTCACTGTGCCCATCAATGCAGCCTCAATGTGCCCATCAATGCAGCCTCACCATGCCAATCAATGCAGCCTCACTGTGCCCATCAAATGCATCTTTACTGTGTCTGTGAATGCAGCCTCATTGTGCCCATCAATGCAGCCTCACTGTGCCCATCAATGCAGCCTCACTGTGCTCATCAATGCAGACTCACTGTGCCCATCAATGCAGACTCACTATGCCCACCAATGCAGACTCAAGGTGCCCATCAATGCAGCCTCACTGTGCCCATGAAAACAGCCTCAAGATGCCCATTAATACACCTTCAAGATGCCCACAAATACAGGCTCAAAGTGCCCATGAAAACAGCCTTAAGATGCCCATGAATACAGCCCCAAGGTGCCCATGACTACAGCCTCAAAATGCCCATTAATACAGCCTCATAGTGCCCATGAATAAAGTCTCAAGGTGCCCATGAATACAGCTTCAAAATGCCCATGAATACAGACTTAAATTGCCCTTGAATACAGCCTCAAGGTTCCTATGAATACAGCCTCCAGTTGCCTATGAACACAGCCCCAAGGTGCCCATGAATACAGCCTCAAGATTCCTATAAATACAGCCTCAATGTGCCCATGAATACAGACTCAAAATGCCCATGAATCGAGCCCCAAGGTGCCCATGAAAACAGCCTCAAGGTGCCCATGAATACAGCCTCAATGAGCCCATGAATACAGCCTCAAGATGCCCATGAATACAGCCTCCAGATGGCCACAAACACAGCCTCAAGGTGCCCATGAATCGAGCCTCAAGGTGCCCATGAATACAGCCCCAAGGTGCCCATGAATATTGCCTCAAGGTGCCCATGAATTCAGCTTCAATGTGCCCATGAATACAGCCTCAAGGTGTCCATGAATACAGCTTCAAGATGCCCACGAATATAGCCTCCAGATGGCCACAAACACAGCATCAAGGTGCCCATGAATACAGCCTCCAGATGCCCATGAATACAGCCTCCAGATGCCTCAAGATGCCCATGAATACAGCCCCAAGGTGCTCATGAACACAGCCTCAAGATGCACATGAATACAGCCTCAAGGTGTCCATGAATACAGCCTCAAGGTGCCCATGAATAAAGCCTCAAGGTGCCCATGAATACAGCCTCAGGGTGCTCATAAATACAACCTCAAGGTGCCCATGAAAACAGCCTCAAGGTGCCCATGAATACAGCCTCACTGTGCTCACCAATGCAGACTCACTATGCCCATCAATGCAGACTCACCATGCCCACCAATGCAGCCTCAAGGTGCCCATCAATGCAGCCTCAAGATGCCCATGAATGCAGCCTCAAGATGCCCATGAATACAGCCTCAAGGTGCCCATGAATACAGCCTTAAGATGCACATGAATACAGCCTCAAGGTGCCCATGAATACAGCCTCAAGGCGCCCATGAATACAGCCTTAAGGTGCCCATGAATATAGCCTCAAGGTGTCCTTTAATACCGCCTCAAGGTGCCCAGTAATACAGCCTCAAGGTGCCCATAAATA
The DNA here is from genome assembly GCA_018402905.1 of Glandirana rugosa. Classification (NCBI taxonomy): domain Eukaryota; kingdom Metazoa; phylum Chordata; class Amphibia; order Anura; family Ranidae; genus Glandirana; species Glandirana rugosa. The sequence continues at coordinate 1,175,119 of BLSH010258397.1, read as the reverse complement.
CAGCCTCAAGATGCCCATGAATACAGCCTCAAGGTACTCATGAATAAAGCCTCAAGGTGCTCATGAACACAGCCTCAGCCCATCAATGTGGCCTTACTGTCACTGCCCATCAACAGAAACTCACCATTGCCTGGTTCACACAGTGGGCAGGCATCTCACACTGTGTATCATGGAGCTGGGTCTGTGTTCACTGGCGCTGTAATAAGGTCCTGCCTCCTACACCACTCGTGTGATAGTCTACGGAACGCTGATTAAATCAGTGTTTGGTCTATCACACAAGCGGTGTAGGAGATGGGACCTTATTACAGCACTGCCGAACACAGACCCAGCTCCATGATACACAGCGGGAGATGCTTGGCCCACTGTGTGTGGCACACAAAAGAAAGAGGAGAGAGGGAGGGGAGCACTGCAGCCACAGGCTCAAAGAGGCCACAGAGCAGGCGGCCTACCAGGAAATATCCTGGTAGGCCAGTCTGGCCCGGGCCACCAAGGATGCCCACCCATGACCACCAGGTAAGTCCACTAGAGCCCACCAGGGATGGTAATCATTGTACATTAGGGATGGCGCTCTGTGCCCATCAGTGATGCCTGCTAGCGCCTCTGATCAGTGCTGCCAACAGTGCCATATATCAGTGCTTTCCATCAGTGCCCACCAGTACCCATCAAAGCTGCCTATACATACCCTCCAGTGCCACCTATCAGTGCCACCTATGAGCGCACATCAGTGCCACCTATGAGTGTCCATTAGTGCATATCAGTGCCACTTATGAGTGCCCATCAGTGCCACCTATCAGTACCCATCCGTGCTGTATATCAGTGCCACCTATCAGTGTCCATCAGTGCTGCTTATCAGTGCCGCCTAGCAGTGCCTATCAGTGCCAATCAGTAGTGCCTCATCAGTGCCCATCAGTGCAGCATTATCAGTGCCCATCAGTGCAGCCTCATCAGTGCCCATCAGTGAAGGAGAAAAAATACTTATTTACAAAGTTTTGTAACTTAAACGAAAGTAAAAACTTATTTTTTTCAAAGTTTTCATTCCTTTTTTATTTGTAGCGCAAACAATAAAAAACCCCAGAGGTGATCAAATACCACCAAGAGAACAAAATGATAAAAATGTTGTTTTGGTACAGTGTCACATAACATCGCAATTGCCTTTCAAAATGTGAGGGCGCTGAAAGCTGAAAATTGGTCTGGGCAGGGAGGTGTATAAGTGCCCTGTATTTAAGTGGTTAAACAGCTTATATCAGGAGACCCCAGAATCAGGTTATTTTGAGCTGATGATATGAACATCTGCTCTGAGTATGACAATCTAAAACAGTCATTGCTGGTTTTAGGCATAGAGGCCCTAAATATGGATCTGGGTCCTCCAGTTCCCAGAGTCTGTGTATTTTAGGGGGACATGGACTTGAATCAGAAACAAGACCACTCTAAGGGTCCCCCAGGCACACACCTCCCAAAGAGTGGTGTTCCCTTAAAAGCTAGGGCCCTTAATCAGTAGGAAGAGAGGGCACTCTACAGTCCCCTCAAAAAGCCCCTGTCCTGGTTGGGTCTGTCACATACTGTTCTCCTTATTTAGACTAAACACATCACCCTCTCTTCTTATCTTCATAACATAAGGGCAAAGGTGTTCTCTAGTTAACAGAAGATAGCTGTGAAGACTAATAACATTGTTTAAGATTTCAGTTCAGGGTAAAGGAAAGTACAAGGACACTGAATTTTCTGCACTAACCTAAAAATGAGTGCAGATGCCATGTCTAAGGACTAATAAGCTGCAACATATTCCATTTTTGTTTTTGGGGGGGGGGGGGGTGTTACAAAATGCCTTAAAAACATTGACAAATAAGCAGCACCATGAGTATGTTTAGTTAGTTGTAGAAATGACTGGTGAACAATCTTTTATACACAACCTGTGCTTGCATGGGTTTCCCCCAGGTACTCTGGTTTCTTCCTACACTCTAAATATATGCTAGTAGGTTATAACGCTGTGTAAATTGACAGTACTATATAAATATTTATAATAATTTCCACAGAAGTTAAATTTCTATCTCTGGTGATTTATTTCTTTAAGGCAATACAGGGTTTCCTAAGATTATTTTCCATATAAAATAGAACACCTTGTAGGCCATAGTACAATATACATTATTATACTGTATCTTTGGAACAGTTTAAATAAAATTATGGACATCTGTTAAATGGAGTGATAGACTACATCTATTGTCACCATATGTTAGATGCACTAGGACATATTTTATTGAAAGTGGAAGAAAGCTGCCATATTTCCACAAGGCACACATTTTGCTATATTGATTTTATTTTTACAAAAAAAGGGAAGAAATTAGCAAGGATTGACTTTACAAGCACAATCTGTTTGCCAGCTTCAAAACATAATCATTTCAGTGTTTCTGTGTCTTGCAAATATTTGAAAGCAATATGTTTCAGTCTGTACCATGTGCCAAATCGTGATCCAACTATTGGAGCAGGCAAAGAGCATTATAATGCAATTACCTACTTGCTTGCCAGTTCTTACAGATTGTGGCTATTAGGAAAGTAAAGATTATAGCTATATTACTGGTTAATACTCATATTATTTCCAAGTAGATCTTACAGTTGTACAATTGAATTTCAGCTTTTTACAGGATGCCTGTGGTCTGTAATGCTTTTGTACATCAAGCTTTTTGATAAAGTTCAGCAATTCAAATTAGATTGCATTGACATAAGAGGATGTTTAAGCACAACTAATAAAAATAATGCTCAAGATTTGCATTAATGCAGCACTAAAAGCCTATTGATGTTGTTATACATATACAGTCAGGTCCATAAATATTGGGACATTGACACAATTCTAATCTTTTTGGCTCTATACACCACCACGATGGATTTGAAATGAAACGAACAAGATGTGCTTTAACTGCAGACTTTCAGCTTTAATTTGAGGGTATTTACACCCAAATCAGGTGAACGGTGTAGGAATTACAACAGTTTGTATATGTGCCTCCCACTTTTTAAAGGGCCAAAAGTAATGGGACAGATTAACAATCATAAATCAAACTTTCACTTTTTAATACTTGGTTGCAAATCCTGTGCAGTCAATTACAGCCTGAAGTCTGGAACGCATAGACATCACCAGGCGCTGGGTTTTATCCCTGGTGATGCTCTGCCAGGCCTCTACTGCAACTGTCTTCAGTTCCTGCTTGTTCTTGGGGCATTTTCCCTTCAGTTTTGTCTTCAGCAAGTGAAATTTTAATTTCGACTTTCAGACGTCAATTTC
>BLSH010258397.1:1153145-1171841 GCA_018402905.1 Glandirana rugosa | reverse complement strand
ATAATGCTCAAGATTTGCATTAATGCAGCACTAAAAGCCTATTGATGTTGTTATACATATACAGTCAGGTCCATAAATATTGGGACATTGACACAATTCTAATCTTTTTGGCTCTATACACCACCACGATGGATTTGAAATGAAACGAACAAGATGTGCTTTAACTGCAGACTTTCAGCTTTAATTTGAGGGTATTTACACCCAAATCAGGTGAACGGTGTAGGAATTACAACAGTTTGTATATGTGCCTCCCACTTTTTAAAGGGCCAAAAGTAATGGGACAGATTAACAATCATAAATCAAACTTTCACTTTTTAATACTTGGTTGCAAATCCTGTGCAGTCAATTACAGCCTGAAGTCTGGAACGCATAGACATCACCAGGCGCTGGGTTTTATCCCTGGTGATGCTCTGCCAGGCCTCTACTGCAACTGTCTTCAGTTCCTGCTTGTTCTTGGGGCATTTTCCCTTCAGTTTTGTCTTCAGCAAGTGAAATGCATGCTCAAATCAGATTCAGGTCAGGTGATTGACTTGGCCATTGCATAACATTCCACTTCTTTCCCTTAAAAAACTCTTTGGTTGCTTTCACAGTATGCTTCGGGTCATTGTCCATCTGCACTGTGAAGCGCCGCCCAATGAGTTCTGAAGCATTTGGCGGAATATGAGCAGATAATATTGCCGAAACACTTCAGAATTCATCCTGCTGCTTTTGTCAGCAGTCACATCATCAATAAATAAAAGAGAACCAGTTCCATTTGCAGCCATACATGCCCACGCCATGACACTACCACCACCATGCTTCACTGATGAGGTGGTACGCTTTGGATCATGAGCAGTTCCTTTCCTTCTCCATACTCTTCTCTTCCCATCACTCTGGTACAAGTGGATCTTGGTCTCATCTGTCCATAGGATGTTGTTCCAGAACTGTGAAGGCTTTTTTAGATGTTGTTTGGCAAACTCTAATCTGGCCTTCCTGTTTTTGAGGCTCACCAATGGTTTACATCTTGTGGTGAACCCTCTGTATTCACTCTGGTGAAGTCTTTTCTTGATTGTTGACTTTGACACACATACACCTACCTCCTGGAGAGTGTTCTTGATCTGGACAACTGTTGTGAAGGGTGTTTTCTACACCAGTGAAAGAATTCTTCGGTCGTCCACCACAGTTGTTTTCCGTGGTCTTCCGGGTCTTTTGGTGTTGCTGAGCTCACCGATGCATTCTTTCTTTTTAAGGATGTTCCAAACAGTTTATTTGGACACACCTAATGTTTTTGCTATCTTTCTGATGGGTTTGTTTTGTTTTTTCAGCCTAAGGATGGCTTGCTTCACTCTTTGGATCTCATATTGAGAGTTGACAGCAACAGATTCCAAATGCAAATAGCACACTTGAAATTAACTCTGGACTTTTTATCTGCTCCTTGTAAATGGGATAATGAGGGAATAACACACACCTGGCCATGGAACAACTGTCCCATTACTTTTGGTCCCTTAAAAAGTGTGAGGCACATATACAAACTGTTGTAATTCCTATACCATTCACCTGATTTGGATGTAAATACCCTCAAATTAAAGCTGAAAGTATGCAGTTAAAGGATATCTTGTTTGTTTCATTTCAAATCCATTGTGGTGGTGTATAGAGCCAAAAACATTAGAATTGTGTCAATGTGTCAATGTCCCAATATTTATGGACCTAACTGTATGTCAATATTTTGAAGATTTTGAAGATCACATTCATATGTACAATGGGAAACAGCACAAGACAGATCACACTGCATTTACAAAATGTTACTTTAGGAAAAAAAAACTCCCATCTCAGTGACTGCAACAGACATACCAAAAAGTAAAAAGACAAATATATTCATTTTCTATTACCCCAATGTGATATTGCAGAAAACTGCACAGAACACTTTTTTGAATCAGTAGGTCATGAAAACTCAGCTAAAAGCCAGCAGTAGCTCTGTGCCAACACACCTCAGACTAGTACATGATATAATGTATCCACAATATACTTATAATCGTAATAACAAAATGATAAAATAAACAAGTCCTCAGCAATATTCTCATCATATAGTTTAATTCGTAGATAAGGGCCACAGAGTCAGAAAGTGTTAAAAGACCAAAACATAGCAAATATATTCACAATGGATACAGATGATCACCAAAGAATATTGGTTACACTATTAGTATGCTGGTGGACTAAATATTTACAGGAGCTCATTAGCTGTTATTTTTTTAAAATATATATTATAATCCAAATGGTGTAAACATACCTGGCAATGGCTGATCTAATATATTTCCATCCAGACTGATTTTGATATACAGGCAGAGGACCTTATTGGACGACTCCTAGAAAAGGGATATGAGGAGACCCAATTACGGAGTACGGCCCTATCAATTAGGAATACTGATAGGAGTCAATTACTAGGAGTCCAAAAGGAAAGATCACTCAATCAGAGACCTGATTTGGGCCGACAATTTGCTTTTATAACCAACTACTCTATACAATACAGGGCTGTCCGTGATATATTTCGCAGACATTGGCACATTTTACAAAGTGATCCAGTGCTGCATACAGCCCTGCCTCCCCACCCTGTAATAACATACAGAGGAGTGCCATCCTTAAGGAGTAAAATAGTACATAACGTTATTGATCCCCCCTCTATTAAGGCCCCCTCTTTCACAATTTAAAGGGATTCTTCAAATGCGGTCATTGCCAAGTCTGCCAGGTGAATAAATAAACTCCAGGGAAGGAAAGCCCTTGAGTTTACATCTACAATCACAAAGAAAAATTACACTATAGAATCCTTCATTACTTGCCAGACCACCCATGTTGTATATTTACTCCAGTGCCCATGTGGCCTTCAATACGTGGGCAGAACCACAAGGTCCCTGAATGTTAGACTTGGTGAACATCTGGCTAACATACGAAGAGGATATAAGAACCATAGCGTATCTAGGCATTACGATCGGGTCCATGCACGAGATCCTACGGGGACCCTGTTCATGGGCATTGATTGCTTTGTTTCACACTGGAGGGGCAGTCTCAAAGTGAGGGAACTGTCCAAAATGGAGACCAAGTGGATTTTTCTCCTTAAAAGCCACTCCCCCTCTGGCTTAAATATAGACCTTGATGTAAATTGCTTCATTGACAATTCGTAATCTGATATACGTCCCTGCGATATATTAGCCTTTTTCTTCTTCGTTTAAGAACTCAGAATATGATGTCCAGTGGGTTCACATAATGAGAGGGACCCTAGTGTAATTTTACCTGGGAGTTACTTTTCCTTTAAGTGGGCCCACATATTAAATACCTCTTAGTATCACACTTGGTACATATTAGTATACAGTATTATTGTATATGTTTGGTGTTCTCTTAGCCGGAATTCGGGGAACATCCTTCCCATATCCAGATGATCCCCTCTTTTTGACATTATACTATGATCCCTTTTCCAAGTATAGTATGGGGAGCTTCCCCTGTTTCGTTATTATAATGTATTTTTAATTAATATATATTTTTTATATTTTTTGTATACCTTATAAATACCATCTTATTTTTTCTACACACAATATTTTAGCGTGTACAGAGCCAATGACGAGTATTTTTGGCCGTATACATTTAATATTCACACAACTTTTTATTTTTCATTAGTTACTATATTACTTTAATTGTTATATATTCAATGTTATTATCTTTGTAGTTGTTTTTTTGAACTCAGTGCGTTCTCCCGATGCACTTCTTACCGGTTCGTTTTTATAACCATTTTTTAAACGGAATAAAGTTTTGGAGGTCCTTTTTTGTTTTAATTGGAATAATAGGTATTGTGCGCACCCCGCCTCCCGGGGTTCTTTTTGGAACGCAAATCAAGTCAGTTCCGGGCCGTGGCACGCGTGGCGTACACCTACGAGGTCATGGGGCACGTTTGGACGTGTCCGCACGTTCGTCCATCATAGGAGATGTGGGAGGGGTTCGTTCCCCCGAACGAACGCTATGATTGGCCCATGGAGATGTATTGATGTATATGTAAGGTGGTGCGACGGGACAGCCTCCATGCCCCGGAAGACGTCCTCTTGGTGACAAAATCGATTGGGCGGAAGTGCTGTTTCGTAATCACCGCTGACTGAAACCACGTTGTACTTTGGATATATGTGAGTGCATTATCTTTATTAAAATGCTGTGTTTTAAATGATATGACACTATGTGCGTTTTTTCGTTCTTTTGAGTGACTGGGACGTTCCTTGAAGAATAAAAGTTCCAGGGAGCTGATCGGTGTGGCCCCGTGCAGGTTTATATCCACACAGGCGCCTCCTGACCCCCTATAATAAGGGGTCCAGGAGATTCGGTAAGGATACATCTGTTCTGGTGGAGGATTATTTTTTTCACTACATCGTGGTGTGCTGGATGCCTGTTCACTTATGGAGTATTAGGAGAACATCACTGTTTGCACAAAGATTGGATTCATTTTGGACTTCTTTTGGTTGCAGCATATATCACTATATTCATATGGACTTATCAGTTATTTATATACCCTAAGATTTCACTGAGGGGTTGTTCACGTGGATTATATGATTATTTGTTCACTGTACAATTTCTTTTGTTAGTACAACATACTTTAATATTTTTTCACATACACAAGCGCAGCTTTTTTATTTTCATATTTTAATATATTTCCCGCCCCAGTCTACCATAGAATTATATCCTCAATGTGATATGGATCCAGGTAATTAAAATGTCAAAATAAAGTAAACAATGATCTTACCAATATACAAAAAAAAAACAAAAAAAAACGTACTAGTAGAGTTTCAGGTTGTTGTTTTTCACCACTCTGATATGATTCTTCTGGTTCAATCTGGATTCTCCTTAGCCCACAACCGAAAAACTCACATAAAAGCTTTGGAACAGGGTCTGCAAGTTAAGAAGATTTATGCAGCCTACTATTCTCTGCACCTTACTCCTGGTGTCCAGATACAAAACCTGAGAACCAGAACTATTGTAGGTATCACTCTATTTAGTACTTATTTCTAAGTTCACACAAAATAATATATTTTGATTTTTTTTCAATATGTTTGTTAAACATAGATGTCCTTAAACATAAATATCAACTGCTTCAGGGTCAACCAACTTAATAGTTTCCCAAATTTCTGGGAAATCAAGTAGAGAGTGATAATAGTTAGGAGCAGATCTGACTCACCATGTTAGATTGAGACCAAACCAAAGGGTAAGATTTCATTGATGCAGCTGAAAGAGATAGGCCCCATAGTGAGTTCTGGCAATGAGATCTCACAACTTACAAGGTAAATCCCAGATAGATCAAAACAAGTGCTAATAATTCAGTCTACTTTGTTACTGACCATAACTACAGTTTGTTTGTTTTTTTTCTCTGTTAATTTGCTACTTACAGTGTGTAAGACAGCGCTCAGCCAAGAGTTCAGCTCATTGTAACGCAGTGTTTGAAATGTTGTATAATTTAACTATATTTGTTATCATTTTAACCACTTGAGTCCTTAAACCTTCTTTTTCTTATAACCTCTTCATTTTTTTTACCCACTTTCTTACTGGGCACTTAAACCCCCCTCCTGCCCAGACCAATTTTAGGCTTTCGGCGCTGTCGCATTTTGAATGAGAATTGCACGGCCTTGCGACGTTGTACCCAAACAACATTTTAATCATTTTTTTCTCACAAATAAAATAGAGCTTTCTTTTGATGGTATTTGATCACCTCTGTGGTTTTTATTTTTTGCACTATAAACAAAGAGAGACGATTTTGAAAAAAGAACAATATTTTTTACTTTTTGCTATAATAAATATCCAAAAAAAATATAAAAAAGAAAATTATTCATTAGTTTTGGCCAATATATATTCTTCTACATATTTTTGGTAAAATAAATCACAATCGGCGTATATTGATTATACAAAAACTAGAAACCCGCGCTCACTATTGAAATGATAAAGATATATAAATGAGTCCAGGGAATATATTAAAAGTAGGCAGCACGCATAAACAATAGATCTATATTGTCCCAAGGAAAACTGAAAACACGTATGGCGTTTTTACTATTTTTTTTTACTAGTAATGGCGGCAATCTGTGATTTTTATCGGGACTGCGATATTGCAGCAGACATGTCAGACATTTTTGACACTTTTTTGGCACCAATGACATTTATACAGCGATCAGAAATGTAAACGTCCACTGATTACTGTGTATATGTCATTGGCAGTGAAGGGGTTAACACTAAGGGGGCAGTGAAGGGGTTAACTGTGTTCCCTGCATGTGTTCTAACTGTTTGGGGGCGGGGCTGGTCAGGACATAACAGATCTAACTGATTCAGTCCGCTGTTACAGGTGATCGGCGGGTCTCGGACGGACTCGGACCTGCGGGCATGTCGACACGGCATGCGGCAGCCGTAACAGCGCGCCGCCACAGGCGGCGAGTGCGCGCGGGGAACGTGCACAAGGGCGGACATCCATGGACATCCGCCGGTCAATTAAGATCTGCGCTGTAGCCGTCTTTCGGCTATAGCGCGGATCTGAACTGGTTAAAGATATCTTGGTTCCTCCCCTTATAGTGTATCTTGTAGTGTTTAGTAGGTTACCCTAGCAAATTATGCATTCTTTTTTTGATATATAAGGCTTTAATTTGAGAGCATATTTGGATACAGTACTGTGCAAATGTTTCAGGCAGGTGTAAATAAATGCTATAAATGCTTTCAAAAGTATACATTTGAATTGTTTATTTTTATCAATTTACAAAATGCAAAGTGAGCGAGCATCTAAATCAAATCAATACTTGGTGTGACTACCCTTTGGTTTCAAACCAACATCAATTCTTACACTTGCACAAAATTCAGGGATTTTGTAGGATTAGTCAGGTGTGTGCTTAACCACTTACTGACCGCCGTATGCAGAATGACGGCCTGGAAGTGGTTTAGTTATCCTGACTGGACGTCATATGACGTCCTCAGGATAACAAGCCGCCGCGCCCCCGGGGGGCGCGCATCGTAGTGATCGGTGGTGTGGGAGGTCAGTCTGACCCCCGCAATACAGATATCGGTAAAGTGCTTCCATCCGAAGCACTTTACCATGTGATCAGCCGTGACCATTCACGGCTGGTCACAGTGTAACACAGGAAAGCCGTTTATCGGCTTTCCTGTACTCGGGTCTGCAGACCTGAGTAGTGGAGAGCCGACCGGCTGCTCTCCTGAGAGGGAGGGTTTGTGCTGATGGTTTATCAGCACAGCCCCCCCCTCGGATCGCCACACTAGACCACCAGGGAGACTGCCCAGAGACCACCAGCAATGTCCCCACCCAGGACCACCAGGGAGCCGACCAGGGACCACCAGGGAGCCGATCTGGACCAGCAGGGAGACCACCCTAGACCACCAGGTAAGGAGCATAGTGCCCAATATGAATGGCACTTAGTGCCACCTTCAGATGCCACCCTAGACCACCAGGGGATGGGCCCATTTCTGTACATATGCCCACGAGTGCCCATCAATGCCCCTATCAGTGCATACCAGTGCCACATATCAGTGCCCACCAGTGCCACCTACTAGTGCCCACCTATCAGTGCCCATCAGTGCCACCTATCAGTGCCCAGTGCTGCCTATGAGTGCCAATCAGTGCCGTCTATGAGTGCCCATCAGTGCCGCTTATCAGTGTCCATCAGTGCTGCATATCAGTGCCCATCAGTGTTTCATATCAGTGCCCATCAGTGCTGCTTGTCAGTGCCGATTAACAGTACTCATCATTGCTGCATATAAGTGCCCCATCATCAGTGCCACCTCATCAGTGCCAATCAGTACTGCCAGATCAGTGCCCGTCAGTGTAGCCTCATCAGTGCCCATCAGTGATGGAAAAAATGTACTTATTTACAAAGTTTTGTGACAGAAATAGAGATTTTATTTCTTTTTCAAAATTTTCGGTCTTTTTTTTGTTTATAGCGCAAAAAATAAAAACCGCAGAGGTGATCAAATACCACCAAAAGAAAGCTCTATTTGTGGGAACAAAATGATAAAAACTTTGTTTGGTTACAGCGTCGCATGACTGCGCAATTCTCATTCAAAATGCAACAGCACTGAAAGCTGAAAATCGGTCTGGTAGGAAAGTGTTCTAAGTGCATAGTATTGAAGTGGTTAATCAATTGTATCAAGCAGGTGCTAATGCTCATCAATGTTATATGTAGGTGATGGAGAATAACTACTTTTTGGGCGCCAAGTTTGCTCTGAGCTTGGCCAACCTTTTTATGGCAAAATGGGAGGAAGATGTCATCTATGCGAACCGGAGACCTGAGCTAATTCTCTGGGTCCGCTATATTGATAACATCCTCCTCCTTTGGGATGGGGAGGAGACCTCTTTGGAACAATACCAGCTAGGTTTGAACAGTAACAACAGGGGCATCTCTGAGTTACACATACAGCTGTAAGAGTACATACATTTTATATATGTGTATTGTGGTACAATCAATGTCATATGTAGTTTGATGGAGCAGAACTACTTTTGGTTCAACAACACCTTCTTCCTACAGAGGAAAAGTGTAGCCATGGGCGCCCAGTTCACTCTGAGCTTGGCCAACCTTTTTATGGCAAAATGGGAGGAAGATGTAATCTATGCAAACCGGAGACCTGAGCTAATTCTCTGGGTCCGCTATATTGATAACATCCTCCTCCTTAGGGATGGGGAGGAGACCTCTTTGGAACAATACCAGCTAGGTTTGAACAGTAACAACAGGGGCATCTCTTTGAGTTACACATACAGCTGTAAGAGTATATACATTTTATATATGTGTATTGTGGTACAATCAACACTCATACCCACTTTAAGGCTTCATGCACACAGGACTTAAAAAAACAGCCAAAAAACATCAGCAGCTTATCAGGGATGTTTCCAGCTTTTACCAGCGTTATATTACCGCAGTTTTTTTCAAGTTTTTTCCCGTTTTTAAAGGGCCAGCATTTTTTTTCCAATTGGTCTAAAACGTCCAAAAACATTGGGGATTGACGTTTTTGAGCGTTTTCGGATGTTTTTAAGTGTTTGAACATTTTTACAGCTGAAAACAGTCCAAAAAAACCCTCTGGTCTTGGGGTTTTTTTACAGCTCAAAAACGTCACTGCTAAAAACAGCTGATAACAGCCTGTGTGTGCATGAACACATAGGATAACATGATGGAGGGTTTATTGACAGTAGAAAAAAACATCTGCAGCTGAAAACAGCTGCTGAAAAACAGCCAAAAATGTCCTGTGTGCATGAGACCTAAGAGCACTGGCAGAAATTATTATTTACCACTTGATAGTTGCCACCACCCATTGTGGCTGAATTTGATTCCTAAAAGTAAATTTTTACGGATCAAGAGAAATTGCTTTAGCGAGGAGGCGTTTACATGTCAGGCACAGGTTATAAAAAAGAGATTCTTGGAGGAAGGCTACTTTTATGATAAATTAGATAAAGCCTTAATTACAGTATGGGATGTCGAAAGAATTACCCTTCTAGGAGATAGACCAAAAAGAGACTCTTGAAGATTATGGTTGGTCAGTAATAACTACTTTTTCTTCTCAACATTATGAGATTAAAAATATTTTAAAAAGACATTGGACCATACTAAAAAAATGATCAGGTTTTTGGTCCACATCTCCCAGAGAATCTCAGGGTCATTTTTAGGGGGGTGCCCTTCTATCAGAAATCAGGATGCCCCTAATGTGGTAGACCCAACTAAGCGATCGGTTTTCTTTCAGGATTTAAAAGGTTTCTATCCTTGCAGAAAGTGCACAGTATGTTAAAGTAACAGGGAAAAAGAAAAAATATTGATACATTTCAGTCAGATACTACAGGACGGTCATACAACATAGGGTTGTTCATTACATGTATGGTCAAAAATGTTGTCTATTTGCTGCAGTGCCCCTGTGGTCTTGACTATGTGGGGAGGACCATTAGGGCACCACAGGTACATTAAGGGAACATCTAGGTAATATCAAAAAAGGCTACTGAAATCTTAGTGTTTCCAAACACTATGCCGGGGTCCATAATAGAGACCCAAGGGGCACTCTGTTCGTAGGAATAGATAAATTTGTTCCCCTTTGGCTCAGCAGCCACGTTAAAAGAGAAAAAAGAGAAATTTTGAAACTTGAGACCAAGTAGATTTACAATATAAGGGCTTTTTTCCTTGTTGTGTCAATATCAAATGGGACATAAATGCTTTCATCCATACCAGTTAGTTGTGTTGTTTTTTATATGAAATTAATTTGTGTATGTTGTTATAGTAATTTTTTTGAGTGGTAAAGTGTTTTTTATTTCAATTTTTTGTTTCAATTTTTTTTAACCACTTCAGCCCCGGAAGGATTTACCCCCTTAATGACCAGAGCACTTTTTGCAATACAGCACTGCATTGCTTTAACCACTTGCCGACCGCCAACCGCGGGTTGACGGCGACAAAGTGGTTTAATATCGCAAAGCGGCGTCATACGACGGCGGCTGCGAGATCGCGCACTGTGAGCGCGCCCACGCGCTCACTGTGTTCGGGGAGGGCCAGGGAGCGGGTGCCGCAGACTCGATCGCCGCCGGCTACACGCGATGCCCCCCCCGCACTGAAAGAACGGAGGTCCGTGTAAGTAAACACAGACCTCCGTTCTGTGAGAGGGGGAAGGGCTGTGATCACAGCCTTCCTCTACATGGAAGCTGTGATCACTTCCCTTCCCCAGCCAAAAATTAATTCTCATCATCCGTAAACACGACCACTTTTGCGCAAACCAATCAATAAACGCCGATTGCGATTTTTTTCATCCCAAATATGAGGAAGAATATAAATAGGCCAAAACTGATGAAAAAAAATGTTTTTTTTGTATTTTTTTTTGTATTTGTATTTTAGCAAAAAGTAAGAAATTTGGGGTTTTTTTGCAAAATTTCGCTCTTCTTTTGTTTATAGCGGCGATCAGAAAAGATGCAGCGATGATCAAATTCCACCAAAAGAAAGCTCTATTTGTTGAAAAAAAAGGATGCAAATTTCGTTTGGGTACAACGTCGCACGACCGCGCAATTGTCAGTTAAAGCAATTGATGTCCTTTTTTCCCCACAAATAAAGCTTTCTTTTGGTGGTATTTGATCACCTCTGTGGTTTCTATTTTTTTTTTATTTTTTGCGCTATATAAACAAAGAGCAATAATTTTGAAACTTTTTTTACTTTTTGCTATAATACATATTCTAATAAATATATGAAAAAAAAAATATTCATCAGTTTAGACCGATATATATTTTTATTCATACTTTTGGTAGAAAAAATCACAATAGGCGTATATTGATTGGGTTGCGCACAATTTATTGTGTCTACAAACAAAGGGAATAGATTTATGGCATTTTTATTTATTTTTTTTTACTAGTAATGGCGGTGATCTGCGATTTTTACCTGGACTGCGACACTTTTTGGGACCACTGCCATTTATACAGTGATCAGAGCTTTAAATAGCCACTGATTACTGTATAAATGTTGCTGGCAGGGAAGGGGTTAAATTCTAGGGCTCGATCAAGGAGTTAAGTGTGTTCCCTCAATGTGTTATAACTGTGTGGGGGCTGGGCTAGCAGGGACATGATAGATCTAACTGTTCCCAATCACTGGGAACAGTAGATCTCTACCATGTCCCCTGACAGAACGGGGATCTGCCTTGTTTACATAAGCAGATCCCTATTCTCCCTCTGTAGTAGGAGATTGTGGGTCGTCGGCGGACATCGAGTCCACCCGACCTGTGGGCACGCTCCCGCTATCGCCTATGCAAGGACCACCGTACAGCTATGGCGATTTGCGCAGGAAAGCCAACCACCCGCCGTATAATGACGGCGGCTGGTTGGCAAGTGGTTAATAAAAAAAATATATTTTTGCATATTTTTTTGTTTCTTAATGTTTAGTTAGTTTTTATATAACATGTTTCATTATTTTTATTATTTTTTTTTTACTATTTTTAGGTTTTTAAATTTAACTATAAATATTTTTTATTAGATTCATTTTGTGACTATTCGTCATTGTCAATATTTATATAAATGAATTATTAATATGTGTTTTTAATTTTAATTTACTGTTATGATGCTATGTGTCAATATAACGGCCTATATTGGCGGTTGGAACAGTTGGAATAATAGGATTCCATTAGTCTGGCATGTGGCTTAGTAATTATAATTTTGTCTACAAGATGCCCCCAGGGAGCTGCCCATCCACAGCATTGAAGTTGTTATACTTGGCCTCAATCATTTGTGGTCAATTACTGGGATTTTCTGACAAAATGTATAGGGGGCATGGCCTACTGAAGGACGCCAGCGCGCATGCCTTGTTTTCTTTGTCCTGATGCCGTCCAATGTTTGTTACCATATGCTTTCTGAGTGGTGATCTATGTAACTGCAATACTTTATTTTATTAAACGAGTCTGTGAAGATTTTACACTATGTGTGTGTTCTTTTTCTTGTGCATTATATAATTTATGGGCGGAGAGATCCTGCAATGAACTGTAGGAGTCCATGTCAGTGAAAGTTTCGTAGCTGCCCAAAGGAGCCCTATGACCAGCCTCATGCTCATTATGAAGAAAAAGTAAGAAATACAGTGCTTACCAGTATAAACCCAAGAGAAGTGTGACAATTTGACTACAATTGGAACACAAGGAATATAAAGTGCAGCGCTACTTGGAAAAGTGATATATAAAAATAAATATATTGAGTGTATAAGATGTGGGGTAGATTAATACCAAATAATGCAAAAAATTACAGTGTCACAGTGATTATAAATCCCAAACAGTGCAAGAGATAATAAAATCACAGTAACGTTGGGTGGATTTATTAAAAAGTAATCAGAAACACCTATATAAAAGTTGAGCTCAACAGTTGGATAAAACAAAGCAGTGTCACAGGGGGGACAGATTTCGTTTCAATAAACGCCTTCTTCACCCATGATTACTTTTTAATAAATCCACCAAACATTACTTCACTAGGTTGAGTCCATTTTGTTTTGCCTTATGGCACTTTGGGTATACCCAAATATCCCCCCTTTTTTGGATCTCATGTGGTCCCATCCTTGGGAGAGTTGCTGAGACGATTGACGCCATACAACCACACATTAGAAAGGGTGTTGCTATCCATCCATTGAAGTCTCCTCAAGGCTAAAGGTCTTATGCTGGTTTCTTACCAGCTTCTGGTAAGCACATACATGTCTTGGTGGAGGATTTCTTCTGTTGATTTATTTGGGTACTTGTCGCTTTATTCATTATCATTCATTTGAACACTTTTTTTATTGTGCACATCAAGTGGTACCAATTTTCCTGGTTTATAACCACTTGGAACTATTAGTGTACACGAGCCCTATTGGCATATACCGTCATCCCAACTTGAACTTTTTTTCACATGTTTTTATTATACTGAAAATTTATTTTGCATTTTACATATATAATATTGCATTATATTAAATTGTTCATAATTAGAGTTGAGCGGACACCTGGATGTTCGGGTTCGGCGGGTTCGGCCGAATTTCGCAAGAAAGTTAGAGTTCGGCCCGAACTTGACCCCGAACCCCATTGAAGTCAATGGTGACCCTAACTTTTGGGCACTAAAATGGCTCTAACAAAGTCCTGGAAAGGGCTAGAGGGCTACAAAAAAAAGCAAAATTGGGATAAGAGTAGGACAAGTGCCCTGCAAACAAATGTGAACTTAAAATCACATTAAAAAAAATGGTGGAGGAGGTGAATGTGGAGTAGGAGGTTGAGGAGGCAGTGACCGTGGCGGTGTAGGTAGAAGTGGCGGTGGAGGAGGAGGAGGTAGCCAACACTGTTTTTTGGGTGGGAGACAGTGTGAAGGAACTGGAGGCATTGTCAGCCACCCAATCTACTATCACCTGTACTTGTTCTGGCCTCACCATTCATTGAGCGGCATTCGGGCCTACCATATAACGTTGAAGGTTCTGTCGGCTACTCGTACCTGAGGAAGGTGTTTCACTTGTGCGTGTAGCTGGCACAGATCGACCAAGTCCTCTCCTTGCAACAGGAGCTTCACCAACACAACCAATACCAGCAGCACCACGACCACGTCCCTTATTTGACGCTCTCCTCATTCTGGACGCAAATTTACTGTTTAGCACAAATTTATATTATTTTTTTAAACCGGCAATGTAGACGCACTTTTTAATTTTGTGCAAGAAATGCACAGCAAGGTGCAAATGTACTATGTAGCACTATTTATTTTATTTTTTTTTAAAACCAGCAATGTAGACGCACAGCAGCAGCATCCTCTCCCTACACTGGTATGAGATGATTTTCTAAAGCTAATCTGTCCCCCACAGCAGCAGCAGCAGCATCCTCTCCCTACACTAGTATCAGATGATGTGACACGCAGCACTACTTGACTGCAGCTTATATAGAGGCTGGGTCACATGATCCACTGGCCAATCACAGCCATGCCATTAGTAGGCATGGCTGTGATGGCTTCTAAGGGCAAATGAGTGAAAATACGCTTGTTGATTGGCTGCCCTGCAGCTATTCAATAGGCGCAATAAAATTCCCGAACCCCAAACCCTTTTTCTCAAATGTCCGGGTTCGGGACACGGACACCCTAAAGTCCGGAACGAGCCCGAACTTTACAGTTCGGGTTCGCTCAACCCTATTCATAATCACTGTAATTTTTTGGATCTCTTGCACTGTTTGGGATTTATAATCACTGTGACACTTTCATTTTTGGGATTAATCTACCCCACATCTTAGCCACTCAATATATTTATTTTTATATATTACTTTTCCAAGTAGCGCTGCACTTTATATTCCTCATGCTCATTATGACCGCTCTTAACCAGAGAGTCATAGTCTTTTGGTAAGCTGTTTTAGAGTTCTAGTTTAGCACCCGTGGTGTATATATACAGTGCTTGTCTTCATTTTGGGAGACACATTCTGCTTTCTTTCAACTGCACTGGGACATTTTCACTTTGTAATTGGGTGCACTGTTCACAATTTGGAAGATTCACTATTAATTTTCTGTGTAACACATGGACTTATGTTTGCACAATAACTCAGTACACATGGTTTATGGAATTTTTATCACCATTATGTATTTTGTATGAATTTTATAGGATGGCATAAATATTGCTGACATAGCATTGTCTATGTTCATGTATTTGGGATGACATTTTTCTGCTAGTGTTATAGGTTTTTCTATTTTATTTATATATTATGAATTTTATATTTTTTTTTAGGTTTGTTATTAAGAACATTGCACTGCCTATATACAGTTTATTCATATTTATGAAACACAGTCATAAACTGCAACAAAAACAGCCGTGTAAGAGGATTAAAACTGGGTGAGGAAAAGCCAAACTCTGCAACCATGGGGAGGTTGCAGAAGATAGTTTAATGTCACAGGTCAGACACAATGGCAAGACTGAGCACAGCAATAAGACATAAGGTAGTTATACTGCATCAGCAAGGTCTCCCCCACCTCATCCTTGGAGCGAGGTTTGAATCTGCCGATCTGTCTGCAGCCACTTCCTGGATGCCGCACGTTGTGAGCGGCCGTACTAGCAGCTCATCAAGGTGACTGTGCGTGAGCTTCAGCCAGTGTCACCCTGCCTCTGTTCCCGGCAGCTACCTTCCTGGACGCCGCATGTTGTCAGTGGCCGGACTAACAGCTCATTAAAGGGACTGTGCGTGGTCTTCAGCCAGCGTTACCCTGCCTCTGTTCCTGGCAGTTACTTTCCTGGCCGTCCGCAGAGACATCCTGGACATATTGGCAACGACCAGGCTCCCTGCACATAGTGAGTGAATGTCCTATGAGGGAGTTCCAACGCAGACTGTCCTATCCATTCAGGTCCACGGATTCAACTACTTTGGTGAGATCAGCCCATTACTTTGTGTTATTACACAGCTGTGTTAGAAATGAACATACATCCGACTGGCTTTGCTCTATGACTTCCACATTGCTGAGTTGACTCCTACACAGACAAATTAATCCGTCATGAGTTGCACCTTAAGGGGAGACTGAGGAATTGTCATAGGACTGCCATTATATAATCCATCCACATTGCAGGTCTCCCAATGTAATCTGTACATACTTCAGGCCAACTTGCTCCACTTAGTCAGCTCTTACTGATTTCAGCCAGTGTGTCCTCAATATTGATAACAGCCTATGCGCTGGAACTTGAAACTTTACATGTCCACCACACCTGGATCAGTATCAGGTTGAGGTGGTATAGGTGTGTATGACCACGGCCGTCCAGTATGCATGGGGGGGTTGTTTTAACATAGACAACGTTGTCTTTTTTTACTATGCTATTTGTGGTGGTGTTTTTCATGTATTTTGTAATCAGTTACCAATAAATCTTTTTTCCAAATACTGACCGTGTGGCCCAACAGGAGTCCTTTGGTGGCTATACCCCAACCTTTTTTCTCTCCCAGTCAAAGGTTTAAGGCAGACTGGGGTTTCAAGATGCTGTTCAAGCTCTTTAGAAGAAGCATAAAGAAATGGGCAATGTTGAGGTCCATAACCGCAGTGATCGGCCAAAGAAACTTGATAAAGCAAACTAAACACAAATCATGCTTACTTCCCTTCGATATCGAAAGATGTCCAGCAGGGCCGTAAGCACAGAACTGATGAAACCCAGTGGAACCCAGGTATAACCATTTACTGTCTAGAGAAGTCTAGCCAGAAGTGTTCTTCATGGAAGAATTATGGCCAAATTATGCGATACCTCCAACATGGAAACAAGGCTAAGCGACTCAACTATACACAAAAACGTATGAACTGGGGTGCAAAAAAATGGCAGCAGGTGCTCGGGACCAATACAAATTTGAAATATTTGGCTGTAGCAGGAGGCAGTTTATTCACCGAAGGCCTGGAGAGCAGCACAATAATGAGTGTCTGCAGGCAACAGTAAAACATGGTGGAGCTGCATTTCTGCAAATGAAGTTGGAGATTTGGTCAGGGCCAATGGTGTCTTCAATGCTGAGAAATACAGGCAGACACTTATCCATCACGCCATACCATTAGGGAGATGTGTGATTGGCTCAAAATGTATTCTGCAGCAGGACAATGGTCCCAAAAATACAGCCAATGACATTAAGAACTATCTTCAATGTAAAGAAGATAAAGGAGTCCAGAAACTGATGGTTTGGCACCCACAAAGCCCTGATCTCAACATCATTGAGTCTGTCTGGGATTACATGAAGGGACAGAAGGATTTGAGGCAGCCTACATCCACAGAAGATCTGTGGTTAGTTCTCCAAGATGTTTGGAACAACCTACCTGAAAAAAATAATGCATTTTGTTAGGCTTTTGTTAATATGTTTCTAGGCTCTCTTCTGTATAAAGGACCCGACCCTTGCATTCTATCTCTAAGCTTGCAGTTAATGCATGATTCACCTTCCCCCATCCTTTTTCTTGCTGTTTGTGCAACTTGAATCATTACTGTAACGCTAATATGCAATGTGCAATACTAATTGATCTTTATTTTAATTGTGTACTTAAGGTGCATGCTCGGATTGCCATTTTGCCTGAGCATACGGCCTGACTTAGGTTGCCCAATACACATCAGTCTCCATAGGTATGGCTTACTAGTTCCCCTTCAAGGAATACCTTTATGCTGTACAAATTCTTATATTTACATCCTTTACTGGTATGTTGTTCCTCTCCTGCTTTATTTAGTATGGTTGGACAGTGCCACTCAAGAGGACCTATTGAACACATACCTGGTGGCCATTGAGAACTCGATTTTAACTTGCTTATTCACCAGGACCCTGCAACGGTGAATTTAGAAAAAAAAATCATTATTGAATTCTTGTTTCATGGAAAGGACATTTAAATTATTACATTTATGAATATTTTGCATTTTTGTGTAGATATTTTAAATTTATAGTATTGGAGCCATCCTTAGTGGCCCTCCTGTAGCTTGCCTGGAGGTCACTCCTGGGATTTTTTGCAGTTGTATGGACCAAATTGCTTTGTCTATTCATTTGCTGTGCGATTATATACAACTGATTGGAGAGATGCCCATCATCATACTCCAAAATTATATTTTCTGTTCTTCTAAAACTATTTTATCACATACAGTACATTCCGTTGTTGAATTTACTGATATCCATGTGTTTACTTGCATTTCTTCATTTGGAGTCTAATTTGATGCAACTTGTATGTTGTAACATTCTCCTGAAGAAGCCATATAGAAAGTGAAACATGTTGAGATATTCTCTTCAAGCAGCATACTTGTGATAATGTTAATGTGCAATTTGTGCATCACTTCAATGATGACACATGCGTTTTAAATCTTTTTAGACAATTTTATTTTTTTAAATTGTTACATTTTAACAGATTATGTATTTTTGATATTGACACCTTGAAAATCCCAAGAACCTACTCCTTCCACTTTATCTTAATTGCCTTTATTGTCACTAATGACTTATGGATGCACTCTGGAATTCTTCCAAATGTTATTATACAGGATTTTATACAGGATTTATATAGCGCCAACAGTTTGCGCAGCGCTATACAACATGAGGGCAGACAGTACAGTTCCAATACAATTAAATACAGGAAGATTCAGAGTGCCCTGCTCGTAAGAGCTCACAATCTAGGAGGGAGAGTTTCTTTTACATAATTGTACAGGTATCCGACAAAATCTCAAAAAAAGTATTGAAAGTGAAAAAATAATGCATTTTGTGTAATTTTTCTCATAATAACTTTACATGGGGGGGGGGGGGGGG
>BLSH010258397.1:1142106-1153135 GCA_018402905.1 Glandirana rugosa | reverse complement strand
ACCCCCCCCCCCCCCCCCCCAGGTTGGTTTTTAGCATATAATATAGGTAAAAAAAATATGGTTTAAAAGGATATCAGATAAGTAAGATTTTTATGTTACATAGCAGAATGGGTTAAAGCTCAGTGTTATGTGAGATTCTCTCCCATTTCAGCGCTACAATCGACATATGCATAAAAGACTAACAGTTTTTCATTAGCTGTTAATAACATAAGGATAGGATCAAGTCAGGATTTTGTGGACAAAAATTAGTATAATAATAAAATTTTCACCTGTTTGTGATGACTAAAATTCCAATTTATGATATTGCTTTCGCTGTTGTGAGCACTTGATGCTCACATTATGAATGCATATGTCCTCTGGGTTATGTGACCTATCTGTTGATACCAGGGGAAGGAATACATGTTATATATGTGTACTTCTGAAAATCTAATTATTTCTTTTAGTTTTTTTTTTTCTTCATTGGGGTTCTGGATTAGGCTAGTTAGAATATCTATTTTTTTGCTTTATTTCTTCATTGGGGTTTTGGATAAGGCTGGTTGTGACTTTCTAACTCTGCAAGACAGATTACTAAATCGCAAATATAACAGGTTTAAGCATTACACACATACTAGATATTCAGACTGCAGGAACAATCAGTCAGGACAGAACTAGTGCTAAACTATCTTATAATGCAGCCCAGCACTGCACACATTAAAATGTTGTAGAATCATATATTTTATTTGTAACATTAGGAGTTTATACAAATAAAGATAATAAAAAGTTAAACGTGCAAAAAATGTACCAAATTAATTATAGAACTCATTTTAAAAATGCATTTAAAAGTGTTAAAGTTATTCAATTATAAAAACAATATAATTGAATTAAACATCTGATCTACTGTTACAAAAAATACAGGGAAAGAATCAGTTTACAAAGTGCATTTATACATATATATATATATATATATATATATATATATATATATATATATATACATATATACACACACACACACAGTATCTCACAAAAGTGAGTACACCCTCCCATTTTTGGAAATATTTTATTCTATCTTTTCATGTGACAACACTGAAGAAATGAAACTTTGCTACAATCTAAAGTAGTGAGTGTATAGCTTGTATAACAATGTAAATTTGCTGCCCCTCAAAATAACTCAACACGCAGCCATTAATGTCTAAACCGCTGGCAACAAAATTGAGTATACCCCTAAGTGAAAATGTCCAAATTGGGCTAAATTAGCCATTTTCCTTCCCCGGTGTCATGTTACTCGTTAGTGTTACAAGGTCTCAGGTGTGAATGGGGAGCAGGTGTGTTAAATTCGGTGTTATCACTCTAACTCTCTCATACTAGTCACTGGAAGTTCAGCATGGAACCTCATAGCAAAGAACTCTCTGATGATCTGAAAAACAGAATTGATGCTCTACATAAAGATGGCCTAGGCTATAAGAAGATGGCCAAGACCCTGAAACTGAGCTGCAGCACAGTGGCCAAGACCATACAACATGATTCAACATACAGCCATTAATGTCTAAACCTCTGGCAACAAAAGTGAGTACACCCCTAAGTGAAAAAGTCCAAATTGGGCCCAACGCATCAATATTTTGTGAGGCCACCATTATTTTCCAGCACTGCCTCAACCCTCTTGGGCATGGAGTTCACTAAAGCTTTACAGGTTGCCACTGGGATCCTCTTCCACTCTTCCATGACAGCATCACAAAGCTGGTGGATGTGCCCCTCCACCTTCCTTGCCACGCAGATGCTTAATAGGGTTTAGGTCTGGAGACATGCTTGGCCAGTCCATCACCTTTACCCTCAGCTTCTTTAACAAGGCAGTAGTTGTCTTGGAGGTGTGTTTGGGACATTATCATGTTGGAATACTGCCCTGTTGCCCAGTCTCCGAAGGGAGGGGATCATGCTCTTTTTCAGTATTTCACAGCATGTCCATGATTCCCTCAATGAAGTGTAGCTCCCATGCAGCCCCATACCAGGACAATCCCACCACCATGCTTGACTGTAGGCAATACACACTTGTCTTTGTACTCCTCACCTGGTTGCCGCCACACACACTTGACAAAATCTGAACCAAATAAGTTTGTAAATTACATTTTCAAAAGACTTACTATGCCTTCAGAAAACACATTGGAGTGTTAACTTTCCAAAACAGGGTAATTTTTTGATTGTTTCCACTATCCTGGTGCTACAGGTCCTCCAAAAATGTGATAGGTAGTCAGGAAATTAGATGTATCATTTATACTGCTTGAAAGTGGGCCCCTCTATGCATCTAGGCTGTGAAAAAGTCTCACACATGTGGCATCCCCATACTTGAGAGAAATAGCAGAATGTATTTTCCAGTGTAAGATAAGTATGCTTATGCTGTGTATGAGAAATAACTTGTTAAAATTACAACTTTATGGGGGAAAAAATATTTAATTTCTTCACTTCCAAAAAAATTGTGACAAAAAAAATTTCAATTTTAAAAAACTCAACATGCCTATAACTAAATACCTTGGACTGTTTACTTTCCAAAAAGGGGTCTTTTGGTAGGTATTTGTACTGTGCTGGCATTATAGGACCTCAAAATGTAAATTGGGTACAATGTTTCATGCCAGAGTAATTGTTATTTAAAATGTGACACAGTGATTGAGTTTGCGGAGGGTCATCTTCTCAGAGATGATGATTCAGCATTAATTCTAATAGTGTCCAGTCTTGAGGTGGTTAGTGTTTTATTTTTTGCTGCAGTTTTTATTAAATGCCTAGTTTATTGTGGATGAACCTCACTTTAAATCCTGCTTTCATCATTAAGTTGGCACAGCTTAGGCAATTTACATACCAGAAAAATACAGAGATATGGTCTTGATTTATTGCACAAATACAACAATTTATCTTGTGTGTTTTGGCTGATCAGATACATCTTTACAAAGCAAAACCTGTCCTATTAAAAGTAACAGCAAACATGCTGTTACCTTAAATGTCCTCAGAGGATGTGTTGTACATCCAAAAATATACCTCCTGTGGTGGATGGAAAGAATATTGCTAAATCTATGGGCTGCTTTAGAAAGGACTGACGCAAGTGAGAGAGAGTCACAGTTATGACGAATGTCTGCAAAAGCAACCCCATTGTTTCACTTATTACAGTTTTTCTTTAAAGTGTTATCAAAACTCAAGAACAAGAATGTAATGCAGCTTACCAATCCTTAGACGTGGTGACTGCATTATTTTTTTCATTTTCTTCCCTCTAATTTTACCTTTCCTCTACTTTTACCTTGTGACATTGCCAACAACATACTTCCTGTGCTGGGATGACAACACTCACTCATCATACTGTATATATGGAAGAACAGCATTGTCATCAAAGAACAGGTCTACAACACAATCTCCCCTTTCCTCTTTTCCAGAACATGGGGTATACTGTATGTATTTTGTGGTCCACAAAGATAGCTGGAAACAACGCTAATTGATAAGGCAACACGGGCATAGAGCACAGGATTTTATCAACTCGCAAGATTCCCAGAAGGAGCAATAGGTATTTTTTGTATTTAGCAAACAGATATACTTAGACACTTTCAGGGTATACTTAACAGACCAAAAAGAAGCAAAAACCCAGTCCTCGTCTCACACAACCTACATGAAAATGACTATAAAACATGGTTTCTCTGGAATAATTTTAAATATGCAGATGAGGGAAAAGTATTACTCATAACTAGCAATCAATTTATGACATTCTGGTTGCTCACTAATTTCTTGTCCCTTACACCCTATTCCCTACCTGTTTTGGATACATCTATCTAGTAAAGTTACATTGCAGTATAAGCAAGGAAGCTCAGACCTCTGTGGTGTATAAATGTGCTTTTACTAAACAAAAATGCTTTTCATACAAAACTATTACAATATTAGGAATATAATACAAGACTGGCAGCAATAACAAGCAAGATGCCTAGCAAATAAGCAGAAACTATGGTCTGTAAACAGTATAAATACACTTAAAAGTTACTTAACTCAGGTTAGTGTTAGGTTCATGATCTGCGTAGCCATGAGGACTCAGGATTAGCCTCCCTGGCGGTATTCCTGAGTGTGGCTCGTGGTGAATTTCCATTACAAATAGGGGTAACCCCGAGCCACACTCGTGATCGCATTGCTGGATCCAGGCAGCGTTACTTACCTTGTCCCCTGGATCCAGCAATGTACCCCTGCTGTGTCTGTGGGCTGTGTCTTCTGCCCGATGCCTCTGTGTGCCAGGTTCCATTCCCTGTGAGTGTTGCATCGCATGGGGGCAGAGCCTGGAGGCAAGTTCAAACAGTGAAACACACAGTAAACATACAGTACACTGTAATCTGTAAGATTACATTACTGTATCAAATCATTTCACATCCCTTTTGTCCCTAGTGCTTTGCCCAGTGCACTGCATGCACTTTTATATTATATATGACATTCTTTCTGCCTGGAAACTTGAGAATGTCCATAGCCTTCAAAAAGCATCCATTTACGTCAAATGCCATTTTTGACCAGCTAGAAAACAGTGATAGTAAATAAGAATCATTTGCAAAACTGAGTGATACTGATTTATGGAGAAATTTATCACCAGATACTGAAATTGATGACAGTGACAATTCTGCAAATTAGCAAATTTCAGCGTTTTTGACTAGATTACATTATTGAATAAATCTTATTATTATTATATTATTATTTTTGAAAATTATATATAGCTATTTATTATATTATATATATATATTTTTTTTCATATATATTATAATTTATGATTTCCTTATTTCAAACTTTATCATACCCGAGATGTCTACTAGACTCTTGTCTTAAGTAAGTTATTCCTAAGAATTACAGGCCTACAATATAGAACGCCAAATTTCTATATGAAACAATGTACCTCTGAGACACAAAAATCTGACATAATTATACCGCCAGGGAGGATAATCTATAAGCAGTTGCTGGAGATCAGGCGAACGCGTCTTCAGGTATCCTCTTATGGCTGGTACAGACCTTCCTTCCTTGGTATTTAAGGCATTATGGAGTCCTATCCAGCTTATGCCTGACTACCATTTATATGTCAGGTTGTCAAGCGATTATTGACCAGAAAATATGGTCTGTCACGGTTACAAAACAATAGAGTGATCCCAATGAAATGCCACAATGGTATCTAAGTTCCCATTGTTTGAGGACAACCTATGTAATTGCTACCAGTGTATTTGTTTGAGAAATATTGGTTTCAAACAACCCCCTTTTTCTTTTTGTTTTCTTTATTTACAAGTTTCAGGAATAAATATGAAGGAAGTGAATTTGGGTTTTTACTCTCTATTTCCTCAAACGTATTATTGATTTTATACATTATTTTTATTTGTTTATTAGTTAATGTATTTATTATTCGTGACATTTGAACTATATTATTCATTATTTAGATATGTATTCCATTTAATGATACTGTGTACATTGCAGTCATATATGTATTTTATTGTCAAACCTGAATTCTTTATTTGAATAAAGAATATACAAAAAAGAAAAGAAAAAAAGAAAGAAGCTAAAAAAGGGAAGTTCATTATTAGAAGTTTCATGCATTTTTAAACCATGCTTGCAGTGCAAATATCATCTTTGGTAGATGGAAGACTTTATGGGGTGTGTGTAACACACCATAGTATAGCCAGGAGATGGGGCATTAGCATATTCCTTGAAAAAGTCTACAGGTTCCAAAATTTGTTAGCCATAGAGTACCCTCAAACAAAGTGAATTTGAAGCAGCATTAACATCCACACATCATAAATAACATTATCTCAAATGTCATATACAAGAAATGATTAATACAATAATAATCAATATTTTCTTGCACAAAAGTGACAATAAATATGCCCAATGTGAATTAAAGTGACATGTGCTCTACCTATGTCTGGACAAAATGCATAGGTCAGGACCGTGGACGTGACAACACCACATTGCCAGAGTCTGTTCTCACAGCCTGTAGTGAGTGGCTGGAGCCAGCTGGCAGTATTGTTTATATGCTGTATAATGCAGGAGCACCACTGACGTGCAGTCATATTGGAACAGGAAAGGG
The DNA here is from genome assembly GCA_018402905.1 of Glandirana rugosa. Lineage (NCBI taxonomy): Eukaryota > Metazoa > Chordata > Amphibia > Anura > Ranidae > Glandirana > Glandirana rugosa. Next base: position 1,147,083 of record BLSH010258397.1, on the reverse strand, counting down.
CCATCTCCAAACTATTCCCACAAAGTTGGGAGCATGAAATTGTACAAAATGTCTTGGTATGCTGATGCCTTAAGAGTTTCCCTCACTGGAACTAAGGGGCCAATCCCAACCCCTGAAAAGCAACCTCACACCATAATCCCCCCTCCACCAAATGATTTGGACCAGTCCCCAACCAAAGTCCATAAAGACATGGATGAGCGAGTTTGGGGTGGAGGAACTTGAGGGGCCTGCACAGAGTCCTGGCCTCAACCCGATAGAACACCTTTGGGAGGAATTACAGCAGAGGCTGCAAGCCAGGCCTTCTCATCCACATCAGTGCCTGACCTCACACATGCACTTATGGAAGAATGGTCAAAAATTATCATAAACACACTCCTAAACCTTGTGGACAGCCTTCCCAGAAGAGTTGATGCTGTTATATCAGCAAAGGGTGGGCCAACTCAATATTGAACCCTATTGACTAAGACTGTGAATGCCATTTAAGTTCATTTGCATGTAAAGGCAGGTGGTCCCAGTACTTTTACTAATATAGTGTATGATAAGGCGCTTGTGGCTGGTTTACACCATCATATATTTCTGGTGAGTAATTTAGTGTCAACAGTGGTGGTGGACACTTATTTTGAGGTGGAGTTGATGGCCATCCATGCGGTGGTGGAGGTGACAATTCAAAGAAAAATTTTCTTCACTGATTTATGAATTATTTTTGGACTGGACACTTTACTGTGGAAAATGTAAGAATATAGATGAATTATATAAAGCACATGTCACAATGTTTGTTGTCGCTTTCATTCAAGATAATATTGATTATTATTGTATTCATTTTTTATTGCATATGACATTGGAGATAATGTTATTTATGATTGACAAAGCTGTTTATTTATACTGGGTGGGTTCCTCATCTTAGAAATAGCAGCTGTACACAGTTAACATCTCTGTGCTGCAGGTCGCTGATATATTTTTTATAGAGTACCATCAGATTGCTATTTAGCCACTCTACTCACTGTTTACCTGGTCACAGATGTCTCAACTACATTTTTCTTTGATGGAGTTACTCCTTAAAATTAAAAAAGAAAGCCTGTTCCAGTAACAACAAAAGACACCACAGGGTGCTTTTTGTTTGCAAAAAGCAGGTAATTATCTCATCCAGAAGAACATGAACAGGCTTGTGGCCATAGACAGAGAATGTTATGACGTATTTTTAGTAAATAGAGTTTTATCTCACATAAGCTAAGATAAAATCCATATAGCTTTTAGTCATAAATATATGGGACAAATCTATTGAGCTCTCATTTATATGAAGTATTAAACTGCAGATTTCAGATCTATATGTATGAAGTAGAAATCCATATTTCTCTGAGTCACCATAACAAGCAACTTGTCCGGCTTTTAAATGTAATTTATTTTAAACTCATTGCATTATATGCTGACAAACTGAACATGTTTTCCGCCTGTAATTATCACACAACTTCACATGCAGATTAGCATTTGATTCATCAAGAACTGCTAACTGAAAAATCACCTGGGATATTGAATGAGAATTATGTGGGCTACTTCTGACTTTACCCACCATTTTTAACCACTTCAATACCTGGCACTTAGAACACTTCCTGCCCAGACCAATTTTCAGCTTTCAGTGCTGTTGCGATTCGAATGAGAATTGCGCGGTCGTGCGACGTTGTACCCAAACAAAATTTTTATCATTTTGTTCCCACAAATAGAGCTTTCTTTTGGTGGTATTTGATCGCCTCTGCATCATTTCTGATCACCGATATTAACCAAAAAAGACCGAAAATTTTGAAAAAAAAAAACATTTTTCTTTGTTTCTGTCACAAAAATTTGTATAAAGTACATTTTCTCCTTCACTGACAGGCACTGATGTGACTACACTGATGGACACTGATGAGGCTACACTGACGGGCACTGATGAGGCAGTACAGATTGGCACTGATGAGGTGGCACTGATAAGGTTGCACTGATGATGGGGCAAATATGCAGCACTGATGGGTGGCACTGACAAGCAACACTGACGGGCACTGACACGTGGCACTGATATGCGGCACTGATGGACACTCCTAGGCGGCACTAATAAGTGGCACTGGGCACTGATGGGCACTGATAGGGCGCACTTTTAGGTGGCACAGGTGGGCACTGATAGGTGCCACAGGTGGGCACTGATAGGTGCCACAGGTGGGCACAGGCGGGCACTTATAGGTGGCAGTGGTGGGCACTGGTGCAACAAGCACTGTTAGGGATGGCACTGGCAGGCATCATACATGGGCACAGTGCCATCCCTACAGTGCATAATATTGCCCTTACCTGGTGGTCTAGTGGGGGCTCCCTGGTGGTCCTGGGCGGCCTCTGTGTAATTCCCCTGGTGGTCCTGGGCGGCCTCCATGCGATGTCCAATGGGCTCCATGGTGGTCCTGATCCGGCTCCCTGGTGGTCCAGTGGGGTGATCCTGAGGGTGGCTGAGCTTATAAACGTTCAGCGCAGCCCCCCCCCCTGTCAGGAGAGCAGCCGATCGGCTCTCCGCTGCTCAGGTCTGCAGACCTGAGCAGAGGAAAAGCCGATAAACGGCTCTTCCTATTTACACTGTGATCAGCCATTGATCGAAGCCTTTTACCTCGGTCGGTAATGCGGTGGGTCAGCTTAATTAGATGACTATCTACAAAGCATTTCTATGCTCCAACTTACAGATGTGTAGAGAACCCAACTAGATGCCCCAGTTACATTGGAGGAATTGCAAGAGGTGACCAGTTCCTTTCCCACTTCCAAAGCGCCAGGGGATGATGGGCTCCCCATTGAAGTCTATCAGCAATATGCCGCCCTGTTCTTACCACAGTTGCTGAGGATCTTTAATGAGGCAACGTATAGACAACAATTGCCTCTTTCTATGCATTATTTTACTTCTGAATCCTGTTAATCCTTCCACTGAACTTAAATCTTACTGCCCAATTTCACTCCTCCAAACAGACATAAAAATATTGGCCACGGTGCTGGCTCATAGGTTGAATAAAGTGATCTCCAGTATAATCCATCCTGACCAGGTGAGCTTAATGCCCAACAAGTCCACAACGGTGAACCTAAGACGTCTGTACATTAACATGCAGACTACAACTGAGAATAAGGGTAACAGAATTTTGCTGTCAATAGATGCCCACAAAGCCTTTGACAGTGTGGAGTGGTCGTTTCTGTGGGCAGTCTTGGCTAAACTTGGCTTTTGGGAGGGTTTTATATCCTGGGTATGCCTTCTATATTACCACACTCAGGCATCCATAAGGGAGGGGGGGCGACTGTCTCCTGTATTTGAATTAGGCAGAGGTACCAGACAGGGATGCCCACAATCTCCTCTTCTCTTTGCTTTGGCTATAAAGACTTTGGCAACCCGTATTTGGGCTGACAATGCCATTGTAGGATTTAGATTTGGCTCCATGCAAGAGAATTATATAATATGCCGACAATATGCTTTTATTGTTGGGTGGCTATGATCACTCATTACGTAAAGTTATGCATACTAAACAAGACTATGGCAAGTACTCTGATCTTACCATTAATTGGACAAAATTGGCTCTGTTGCAGATGGATTCTGCACTTAATCCCAAATTAGCATAATTTTGTCCTGTCCCAGTTGTCTCAGCATTTAAATATCTGGGGATTATTATATCTAGAGACGTAACAGATTACTGCACAGTCTATGGGGAGGCGCAGGCCAGGGGCATGGCGCAGACATCACGGCTTTATCCTGAATGGCTCTATCACGAGTGGTGCGCAGTTTGACCGTCACAGTTTAACGAAAGCAGGATAACTAAAGCTGGACGAACATACAAGAACTCTGCTCCACTCTCAAAAGACGCTATCCCATGCAGCACTCAAGCTCCCACATTTTTCTGCTTATGATCCACTGTTTGCTTTGTTTTAGATGGTAATCCTTGCTGCTTTCAAACTCTTTGCCACTGCCCATACCACTGTGTTGCTTATTTTGCGTTCTCATCCAGGTGACCTGATTCCTCATAGAACCTCATCACTCATCCTGTCTGACTCTAAATCTCCCACTCTGTATCATGCACTCCCTACCTTTTCTTCTCACAGTTATATCCTCCCTCCTTAAACTCTCTCTCCTTCATCCCTCTTCTCCACCTCACCACTTATATATATCACCCTCACTTCTTTCTTCTCCTTATTACTGCACTCAACAACTTCTGCTACTTCTGAACCCACATACCAGTAGACCCTCCAGTACACTGGGAAATGTCCCCCCACATAAGTCACACTCCCATATCACCTCTCTCACCCTTCTGCTTCTCCTAACTTCCGGAGATATTTCCCAAATCCAGGACCGCCATCATTTACCTTTGGTCAACATACCAGACACCCCCAATCCTCTGACAGCAGGCGCAATCCACACAATTTAATTTCTATTCCTCTTCTGCCTAGAACCAGCCTCCCCTTCTCCTGTGCCCTTTGGAATGCCCGCTCTGTCTTTAACAAACTTACCACTGTCCATGACCTATTTATCACAAACTCCTTCAACCTACTGGCAATTACGGAGACCTGGCTTCAAGATTCCGACTTCTCTTCCTCGGCTGCCCTCTCCCATGGTGGTCTCCTGTGGACTCACTCTCCCAGGCCTAGTGGACGAAAAGGCGGGCTCTCACTCAGGTGTCCTCTGGTGGTACCCTCTCCCGTCGGCTCCTTCTCTTCAGCCTTAGAACTTCGGTCCAGAGGCATTAACGGTCATCCAACTTCCTCAAACACTATTTATCCAGTACCTGTCACCATTCAAACAATTTCTGTCTCGCCCGTAAGGTTTCCCGTGTCCTCTTCCCCTCCGACCAAGATCCGTCTTCTCCTTATCTTTAATTTAACACACCTAACGCGGACGACAGTCTCCTAACCCCCACAGACCATACAACTGGTTTCCATTTACTACCGCCAGGACCTAAACCCTTTATAGAGGCCTTCAATCCTCTTCGTCTT
>BLSH010258397.1:1126209-1140706 GCA_018402905.1 Glandirana rugosa | reverse complement strand
ACTGAATCTATCTAAAACTGAGCTCATTATATTTCCTCCCCCATGTGCCCCTTCCCTTGACTTCTCTGTTAAGGTCAATGGCACAACTATTAGTGCGTCCCCACATGCCAGGGTGCTAGGGGTAACCCTAGACTCTGAACTGTCCTTTCAAGACCACATTCAATCCCTGTCCAAATCATGCCGCCTCAGCCTACGCAACATCGCTAGAATACGCCCCTTTTTAACCAATGAGACCACCAAGCTTCTAATTCACTCTCTGGTTATCTCTCGCCTCGACTACTCTCCTCATTGGAATACCTTTGCATACATTATCCCCCCTTCAGTCAATAATGAATGCTGCTGCAAGACTTATCTACCTTGCCAACCGCTCAGTGTCCTCCACCCCTCTCTGCCAATCTCTCCACTGGCTTCCACTCACCCAACATATAAAATTCAAAGTACTAACAATAACATACAAAGTCATCCACAACTCTGCCCCCAGCTACATCTCTAACCTAGTCTCAAAATACCAACCAAGCCGCCCTCATCGGTCCTCTCAAGACCTCCTGCTCTCTAGCTCACTTGTCACCTCCTCCCATGCTCGCCTCCAAGATTTCGCGAGAGCTTCTCCGATCCTTTGGAACTCCCTACCCCAATCAGTCTGACTGTCTAATAATCTATCCATCTTTAGATGATCCCTAAAAACCTTTCTCTTTAAAGAATCCTATCCTGCTTCTACCTAATACTTTCTTTCTACATCAACTCATCCCCCACAGCTTTTACCTTTTGTATCAACTGACCCTCCCTCTTAGATTGTAAGCTCTAACGAGCAGGGCCCTCTGATCCTCTTGTGCCAAATTGTGATGTAACTGTACTGTCTGCCTTAATTTTTGTAAAGCGCTGCGCAAACTGCTGGCGCTATATAAATCCTGTATAATAATAATAATAACATTAAATATTTTACCTCTTCTCTCTAGATTTTGAGATAGGGTGAAGGTATGTTCCATACTGTGGCTTTCAATGGCCGGCAGAGCAAATCTGATTAAGATGGTAATGATAACCCAGCTGCTATATTTGTTGGCGAGCATTGGGAATCACACTTCTCCGACACATTTTTGAGAATGGAAAATTGCTCAGCTCCAGACTAAATATGGGGTTACACAAAACATGCATTTTTATTAACTTCAGCTGCAGCATGCTATTACAGCCGAACATTCTTTAAAGAATCTGGCGTGGTCCCCGACAACAATTTTTCACTGATGCAATCCTCACCATCTACTAAGGGCTTCACCTCCAGGTGTTATGCTATGCTCCTGACTATCTGGAGCAATACCCCAACTCTGCTTTGACAAGGCGGGACAGAGATATAGGAGATCACTGGGAGGAAGCCTTAGGGGTGGTGAATTAATGCTCTATGAATGCTCTATTAATGCATCAAATAGACTGTCTCAATTATACATCTTATTGAGGGTACACCGCACCCCAGTTAAACTACACACCATGGGTCTTCGTCCAGACCCTGCATACCCAAAATGCCGTAGAGACACTGGGGATCTTATACATCTACTGTGGCATTGCCCAAAACATCACAGATACTGGGAATCCATATGGAGAATGGTTAATAGTGCTCTCTCCACTGATATACCACTGGATCCTAAGCCCTGTCTTCTAGGCATACTAGAAGAGGTGGTGCAGGATAATTACTTTAGGGAGGCAGCTAGCAGAACACTGTTCCAGGACCACAGACTTATTCTGCTGCATTGTATCTCCCAATCGGTACCAACAAAGCAGATGTGGTTAGACCAAATGAGCACAGTACTTATGTATGAAAAATTGATATATGCGCACAAGTTTGAAAAAGTATGGGGGAATTGATTGTCTGTGCCAGGCCGTCTCCAGTAGACTTAATACTGGATAGATTATTACTGTGATGTGCCAGTAGACCAGGTTAGTAAATCAATACCACTGGGGAACTACCTGGTAGGGTGATGGAAGGGCAGTTGACATGGATTGGCTTTGTAAGATAATGTTATTTTCTTTTTATGGTGCATGTGAGGTAAAGTATTATAGCTATTCTGCATTGGTAAATGTAATCAAATATGACATTGTACTTCATTTTAGATGATATCGTATAATGTGCATGGACTCTCTGGAATGTTCCTTTTTATGTTTTCTGTGGTTTGTTGACTTTCTCAAATAAACTAACCTGATTCAAAAAACAAAAGTATGGAGGTCTACCAGGATCTGAGTTAGAAAAAACTAAAAGTATGGTAGGTTTTGACTTTTAAAACACACATACAGTACTTACCAGTCCAAGATGTCCTGCACCGTCTTCCTACAAAGCAAAGTCTTCACCATTAAAAAAAAAAAAAAAAAAAAGGCGGGGGCACAACTGGTGGGGGTGTATTATCAATGGTGAAATTGGTGGAAGAAAATTGATTGCAGTTCTTTAAAGGACTTTTATAGCCCTCATAAGTATCATCGCTGGGTGATCAAAGAAGGAAGATTTCTTAGAAGATCACTATATACTATATATGAACTTGTTCACTCATATGAAATTGATTACACTATTTATTTATATGTTTCATTCATTATTGTTTGCAGTGTTGCACAATGTTATGTATATAATTATTCACTACACTTGGAGGTGTGCAATGTTTTTTGAGCACAGTAGCACTTTATATAGTAGAGGGAGGTGTATTAACCCTCAAGTATCTGGATTTTTATTAATTTAGGATTATTGCTTTTTGTATATATTTATAGCGCTGCCCTATATATAATTTTTTGTCTTTTGCACATTGGAAGGAAGTGTGCAAAGTGTCAGCAGCTCTGTGATATTGTTTATTGAGCAGCTCATAAGGTTTTTATAACAAAGTCTTCACCATTGTCTCCATGCCCAACTGGAAAGCTCTCCATAACTGTTTTCACCCCTAGATAATCTCCCACCATATGATGAAGACGTTGCCGATGGGATGTGGAAGTTGACAGCCCTGGGGACTAAAACATTTTGAAAAGCATCACTGAGATTGGCCCCTTCTCCACTGCTCCTCTCTTGATGAACAGAAGCCTCAAAACTACATTTTCCACCAGACTGTAACCTACCAGAGTCAGGAAAGGTGTCACATAAACTCCTCCTTTAAGGTGTCCTCAAGAGATTTCATCTTCTGCTCCCTCTGTTGGGGCAGTATGAGATCCGAGATGTTGCCAACCAATAGTGATCCTTCTCCTTAATGACACATATTCTTGGGTCCTTTTGCAGGCTTTGAAGAATGAGGGAGCCCATTCACTGCAAGTTTACAGTGGCATGAGAAGCAGACTCCTTGGGGTCATTGAGGATTACAGTATCTGGAACTGCCTCCTCCCAGCCCCGTACTACTCCCAAGGGTTCTGGGGATGGAAAACCATCTGTTAAGAGTTGACGTATGTCTTGCTTTGCTTCAATGCCTTAACCACTTCAGCCCCGGAAGGATTTACCCCCTTCCTGACCGGAGCGCTTTTTGTGATTCTGCACTGTGTCGCTTTAACTGCTAATTGCATGGTAGTGCGACATTGTACCCAAACAAAATTGACGTTCTTTTTCCCCACAAATAGAGCTTTCTTTTGGTGGTATTTAATCACCTCTGTGGTTTTAATTTGTGTGCTATAAGCAAAAAGAGCGACAATTTTGAAAAAAAAATGCTTCTTACTTTTTGCTATTATACACATCCAAAAAAATATAAAAAAAAAACAAATGTGTTCATCAGTTTAGGCCGATATATATTCTTCCACATATTTTTGATCATTAAAATTGCAAAAAGCGTTTATTGATTGGTTTGCACAAAAGTTGCTGCGTTTACAAACCACGAGAATCAATTTATGGCTTTTTCACCATTTTTTTTTTTTACTAGTAATGGCGGTGATCTGCATTTTTGATCTGACATTTTTTACACTTTTTTGGGACCATTGACATTTATACAGCGATCAGAGCTAAAAAAAACCCCACTGATTACTGTATAAATGTCACTGGCAGGGAAGGGGTTAACCTGCAGGGGGCAATGAAGGGGTTAACTGTGTTCCCTATGTGTATTCAAACTGTGTGGAGGCTGGGCTGGCAAGGGCATGACAGATCTAACTGATCCCGATGACAGGGATCCGTAGATCACTGTCATGACCACTGACAGAACAGGGAACCGCCATGTTTACAGCGGCGGTTCCCTGTTCTTCCTCTGTAGAAGGTGATCGCGGGTCGCCGGCGGACATCGAGTCTGCCCGACCCACGGCCACATTCACGCTGAGTGAGGTGGGCATGAGAGTGTGCCGCCGGCAGCGTGCGCCAACCCGCAACCGCAGCTGCGTGGATCTCCGTCTATAGGCGGCGATCTGCGCAGCAGAGCCAACTTGCCGCAGTAAATGTGTTCTGTGGCGTAGGAAGAATTGTGTCTGCATAAAGCTGCCTTGAGAGGGCAGGAAGTCCTCCGCTTCCTCCCGCTGCTCTGCCTCAAATGCACTGTCCATAATGCCATGCATAGTCTGCTCCAGCAGGAAACCAACAGGGTTTGTGTCACTGATGCATGCATTGTCACGGCTCATCATCCTTGTGGCCTCCTCAAATGGTGACAGTACGGTGCATGCATCCTTTATCAATAGCCATTGGCATGGGGAAAAAAGTGTCGCTGTGCCATACTCACATAGGTACTCACTGGTGGCCCTCTGCTGCATGTGTAGCTACTGCAGCATTGCCAAAGTGGAGTCCCACTTGGTGGGTGTGTCACAAATCAGGCCGTTTATGGGCAGGTGGAATTCCCACTGAATTTCAGCCAACTGAGCACTGGCTGTGTATGACCAACTGAAATGGCTTCAGCAGATCTTCCAACCCTGGGTACCTGTTTAAAAAATGCTGCACCACCAAATTGAGGACATGTGCCAGGGATGGTGCATGTGTCAACTTTCCCTGTCTAAGGGCGGACAGGAAGTTTGTGCCATTATCACACACCACCATTCCTGGCTCCAGCTGGCATGGCGTGAACCACCTCTGGGCCTGCCGCTGCAGAGCTGACAAAATCTCTGCTCTAGTGTGGCTCCTGTCCCCTAGAAAGACCAGCTGAAGCACTGCATGGCACTAGGGTTGGACACAAACATCAGGCATTTGCCCGTTTGCCGAATAGCGAACATTATGTGGCGCTACCACGGAGCCCCCCTTAATGCACTGCAAGATCGTGGGGAAATGACACCTGCTGATTGGTCAAAGCATGCACATGACCTGCATGCTTTGGCCAATCACAGCGTGCTCTGCAGAAAGAGCCATGATTGACCAAATGCAGGATGCCTTTGACCAATCATGGCTCAGGGGGCTAAGTCCACACCCCACACTATATAAGGCCGCTTACACAGCGGCCATATGTAGTGTGTTAAAGTGGACTGGAGAAGTTAGGTTAGATTAGCCATGCGATCCCCAATGCATCAGGATGAGGAGTCCTCAGAATCATATATATGGTATATATAGGGAGACTCCATATAGTGTAGTAATGTCTAAACCTTTGGTTTATTAAAATTCAGTGCACTTACATAAAGTTCTGATAATAAATCAGATCCTAAAAACTTGTAAAATCCTTCACAAACTTGCAGATACAGTTGCGCATGCGGAGCAGCGTGTGTGCGTAGCTATCCTGGCGATCGTTTTGTCAAAAATGACATAATCAGGGGTACGCTCACACGCTCAAGAACACACCATAAATGATTAAATATATATAGCGCATTCAGTGTAGAGTACTGTATATACAGTCAGTGCAGGCAGTGTAAGAATAGATATACAGTATAGCATAATATATATATATATATATATATATATATATATATATATACACACACAGTATCTCCCAAAAGTGAGTACACCCCTCACATTTTTGTAAATATTTTGTTACATCTTTTCATGTGACAACACTGAAGAAATGACACCTTGCTACAATGTAAAGTAGTGAGTGTACAGCTTGTATAACCATGCAAATTTGCTGTCCCCTCAAAATAACTCAACACACAGCCATTAATGTCTAAACCGCTGGAAACAAAAGTGAGTACACCCCAAGTGAAAATGTCCAAATTGGGCTCAAAGTGTCAATATTTTGTGTGACCACCATTATTTTCCAGCACTGCCTTAACCCTCTTGCGCTTGGAGCTCACCAGAGCTTCACAAGTTGCCAATGGAGTCCTTTTCCACTCCTCCAGGACGATATTACAGAGCTGGTTGATGTTAGAGACCTTGCACTCGATGCCTCAGAGGGTTTAGGTCTGGAGACAGGCTTGGCCAGTCCATCACCTTTACCCTCAGGTTCTTTAGCAAGGCAGTGCTTGACTTGGAGGTGTGTTTGGGGTTGTTTTTATGTTGCAATACTGCCCTGTGGCCCAGTCTCCAAATGGAAGGGGTCATCCTCTGCTTCAGTCATGTTCATGTCACAGTACGTGTTGGCATTCATGGTTCCCTCAATGAACTGTAGCTCCCCAGTGCTGGAGGCACTTATGCAGGCCCAGACCATGGCACGACCACCATCATACTTGACTGTAGGCAAGCCACACCTGTCTTTGTACTCCTCACCTGGTTGCCACCACACACGCTTGACACCATCTGAACCAAATAAGTTTACCTTGGTCTTATCAGACCACAGGACATGGTTCCAGTAATCCACGTTCTTAGTCTGCTTGAATACCATGCAGACCAATTTGATGCAGTGTGTGGCATATGGTGTGATCACTGACAGGCTGACACCCCACCCCTTCAACCTCTGCAGCAAAGCTGGCAGCACTCATACGTCTATTTTCCAAAGACAACCCCTGGATATGACGCTGAGCATATGCACTCAACTTCTTTGGTTAACCATGGAGAGGCCTGTTCTGAGTGGAACCTGTCCTGTTAAACCACTGTATTGTCTTGACCACCGTGCTGCAGCTCAGTTTCAGGGTCTTGGCACTCTTCTTATAGCCCAGGCCAACTTTATGTAGAGTAACAATTCTTTTTTTCAGATCCTCAGAGAGTTCTTTGACATGAGGTGCCATATTGTACTTCCAGTGACCATGACTGTGTGTTGAGTTATTTTGAAGGGACAGCCAATTTACACTGTCATACAAGCTGTACATTCACTACTTTACATTGTGACAAAGTGTCATTTCTTCAGTGTTGTCGCATGAAAAGATATAATAAAATATTTACAAAAATGTGAGGGGTGTAGTCACTTTTGTGAGATAATATATATATATATATATATATATATATATATATATATATATATACAGGTGGTCCCCGGGTTACAAACAAGATAGAGATTGTAGGTTTATTCTTAAGTTGAATTTGTTTGTAAGTCGGAACAGGTACATTTTTTATGTGTAGCTTCAGCCAAAAAAAGCTTTTTGGATAGCATAGGGAAGGGTTAACAACCCTGTAACCTTTGTTTTGCTGTCTATATTTCTGTTCAGAAGATTTTCACTTCCTGTCCCAATGAAAATTGGATTTTGAAAATTTTGGGTTGTTGTGGAAACAAACCTTGATGATAAAGCATCAGTGGACACACCTTTTTCCCATAATAACTCTTTCAGGAGTGAATTTCCCTTCCTATGGGTCGATTTCCTGTCACTTCCTGTTGTCTCCCTCTGTTTGTAAGTAGGAGTCATTCGTAAGTCAGATGTTTGTAACTAGAGAACCGCCTGTATATATATATATATAAGTGTATATATATATATATATATATATATCAGTTCAGAGTATATAGTGCAGTCATTTTAGTATATATAATACAGTGGAGAATATATAGTACAGTCAGTGTAGTATATATAACACAGTCTATTGAAGTGGTTAAGGGGAACCCCGTGGCAATTTTTTTTTTAAATGGCGTGGGGGTCCCCCTAAAATCCATACCAGGCCCTCCCCATGTTGAGGGCATGTGTCCTGGTATGGTTCAGGAGGGGGGCGCTCGCTCGTCCTGCCCACCCTGACCTGCCAGGTTGCATGTTCAGATAAGGAACTGGTATGGATTTTGGGGGGTCCCCCACACCATATTGTTTAAAATTTGGCACACCATTCCACTTAAAATCCATGCCAAACCTGAAGGGCCTGGTGTGGATTTTGGGGGGGACCCCCACGCAATTTTTTTTTAAATTTTGGTGCGGGGTTCCCCTTAAAATCCATACCCAACCCGAAGGGCCTGATATGGACTAGGGGGACCCACATGCAATTTGTTTCAGTGGTTGTTTAATCTATTTTGTCAGGAGCCAGCAATACATTTCAGCCGCGGTAATTTTAAATGACAATTTTTTCTTTATAAATGTCATTTTGCTCTGGCACTGTTCTAGACAATGAACAGACGCACCAATTTACAGGCAGACTAAGGGGACCCCCCAGGCACATGTCCCCTAGGGCAGTATCCAGGTTCCCATTCACTTTTTATGGCAATAACTTGCTTATAGGCCTTTAAAATTAGCACTTTTGATTTTTCATGTTCGTGCCCCTTTGACTTTAATAGGGTTTGAGTGTTAGCACTAATGTATTGCCTGTTCGTGGTGTTCTGGTGCGAACCGAACTGGCCCATCCCTACATGATACCTTTCAGCCTGATTCATTGAATAGCCCCTTGAACACTTAGGGGCTAGGTGTAGTTCATGGGACAATTCAGCAGAGGAGGGCATGGATGAGGGGGTGGAGCTGACAAATCCTGCATCATCTCCACTAGCTGTATGGAGATGTGGCAGCACAACAAGCTGCAGCATGGAGCCCTGTCTTGCATCCTTCTGAGTTGCAAGCACCCTTACCCAGTGTGCTCTGAAAGAAATATATCATCCCTGACCATGCTTGCTGGACCACGCATCTGCAGTAATGTGGACCTTGTGGCTGACTGCCTTGCACAACGATGCCACAACATTGCCTTCCACCTGATGGTAGAGAGCTGTAATAGCCTTACGGGAAAAGAAATAGCGACTTGGAACCTGCCATTGTGGTACAGAACATTCTGCAAATTCACAGAAGGGGGCAAAATCCACCAGACGGAAAAGCAGGAGTTGTAAAATCAGCAGCTTTGACAAGTTCGAATTTAGACACTGGTCATGGGGGTGGCAGTTACTGTATTTTTTTTTTTTACCTGCTGTAGCCTACAGCTGGTGATGTGCTACTGGCAGACATGCTACAAGGACCTGGGACACCATGCGCTATACCATCATCCCTGTCAGTGGAGGCTGATGAGAGGTCATGAGGTATAGTGGGGGTAGACCGGAAAGGTGAGAAGTGAGGAGGAATAGAATTGCGTCCCTTTGTTTAGAGTGGTGGGAGGTTAAATGCCTTGTCAAACATGTGGTACACAAATGGCTGGTGTTTTTGCCACGCTTGATGTGCTTGAGGCAAAGTTTGCAAATTGCAACAGTGCAATTGGCTGCACATGCTAAAAAAGGCCCAAACAGCTGAGCTGTGGGAAGTGGGCCGGGAGATATCTGCTCCAATAATCTGGTGGAATAGGGTGGCTGCTCTTTACTCTTCCATGATGGCTGCCTCTTTTGGGTTGTGCCTCTCCCTCACTTTCCTCCTATGTTCTATCTGGCACCCAAGTCACATCAGTGACCTCAATATTATCATCATCCCCTCCATCCTCATTATCACTGGAGACAATTCTGCAATACGCTGCGGCTAGGGGAACATGACTGCCAATTTGCTGTTTACCAGTGTTCTCCCCTCTCTGTAGGCTCGTATTCCTATGTTCCTCTACCTCAGAACCAAGATCTGCATCAAGTAATGGTTGTGCATTGTCAAGGAGCAAGTAGCTGACGCTGTGTTCAAATAACTCAGCTGACTCCTCCATGCCTGATGCTGGGGCTATGGCAGGAGGAGCTGTGGACAAGGAGGCAGAATAAGCCACTCTAGCAGCTGCAGTGGACTGTGCACTAGTCTCTGCTAGGGTGACAGAGGTTGAGAAGGATGATGATGGTTTAATAAGCCAGTCCACCACCTCCTCTGCATGCTGTGGTTGGATGGCATGGCAACATCACAAAAGAGGAAATTATGCCCTGCCTGAGGACAGAGCACATCCACCTTTGCCTGTGGACACATACGCTGCTGGCCCCCTCACAGTGCCATGGGAATGTCTGCCTCTCCTTGTTGGTCTCCCTGACATAATGGGGGGGGAGGGCGCCTATTAACAAAATTAAATTAAGATGTGGAAATGTGAGCACTGATATATATACTGCGTTAAATGTACAGAAACACATTGATATATACTGTATTAAACATGCAGTAACGCACTTATATATATACTGCGTTAAATGTCCAAAAATGCACTGATATATACTGCTTTAAATGTGCAGTAATGCACGGATATATACTGCGTTAAATGAGCAGTAAAGCATGGATATATACTGCATTAACCTCCCTGGCGGTATGATTGTTTCAGATTTTTGGTGCTGAAAGCGGTACCATTATTTTGCATGGAAATTTGGCATTTTATATTGTAGGCCTGTAATTTTTAGGAATAACTCACTTAAATCTGTCCAAACAAGAGTCTAGTAGACATCTCGGGTATGATAAAGTTTGAAACACAAAATCATAAATTATAATATATACAGTATGAAAAAAAATATATAATACAATAAATTACTATAAATAATTATCAAAGATGATAATATAATAATAAAATGTATTCTATAATGTAATCTAGTCAAAAACACAGAAATTTGCTCAGTTGCACAATTGTCGCTGTCGTCACTTTCAGTGTCTGATAATAAATTTCCCCAAAAATCAGTATCACTATTCTGCAAATGATTCTTATTTACTATCAGTGTTTTCTAGCTGATCAAAAAAGGATTTTGACGTAAAGGGAAGCTTTTTTATGCCATGGACGTTCTCAAGTTTCCAGGCAGAAAGAATGGCATATATAATATAAAAGTGCATGCAGGGCACTGGGCAAACCACTAGGGACAAAGGATGTGAAATTATTTCATACAGTAATGTCATCTTACAGATTACAGTGTACTGTATGTATACTGTGTGTTTCACTTTTTGAATTTCCCACCCGTGTGACGTGACACTTGCAGGGAATGGAGCCCGGCACACAGAGGCATCGGGCAGAGGACACAGCCCGCAGACACAGTGGGGGGACATCGCTGGATCCAGGGGACAAGGTAAGTAACACTGCCTGGATCCAGTGATGCAATCCCGAGTGTGGCTCGGGGTTACCGCTATTTGCAGTGAAAACTCACCCCGAGCCACACTCGGGAATACCGTCAAGGAGGTTAAACCTATAGTACACACTCAAATATACTGCGTTAAAAGTGCAGTAATGCACGGATATATACAGTGTTAAACATACAGTAACACACAGATATATTGTGTTAAACATGCAATAATGCAAGGATATATGCTGCATTAAACATGCAGTAATGCATGGAAATATATATTGCATTAAATGTGCAGTAAAGCATGGATATATATGCTGTGTTAAATGTACAGTAACACACTGATAAATACTGTGTTAAACGTGCAGTAATGCACTGATATATAATGCCTTAAATGTGGAGTAACACACTGATATATAATGCGTTAAACGTCCAGTAACACATGGATATACAGTATCTCACAAAAGTGAGTACACCCCTCTCATTTTTGTAAATATTTTATATCTTTTCATGTGACAACACTGAAGAAATTATACTTTGCTACTCAGCTTCTTTAGCAAGGTAGTGGTCGTCTTGGAGGTGTGTTTGCGCTGATACATACTGCCTTAAACATGCAGTAATGCACGGATATAGACTGTGTTAAACGTGCAGTAACACATGGATATATACTGTGTTAAACGTACAGTAATGCACTGATATATACTGCATTAAACGTGCAGTAACGCACGGGTATGTACTGCGTTAAACGTACAGTAACGCACTTATATATACTGTGCTAAACATCAAGTAATGCATGGATATATACTGCATAAAACGTGTAGTAACACACCGATACATACACTGATATATACTTCAGGAAACCTGCCCTGACTTTTTTTTTTGAACTGTCATTTTTTCAAATTATTTATTTATTTGTATTTTACTGTAAATATGAGATCTGAGGTGTTTTTGACCACAGATCTCATATTTAAGAGGTTCTGGCATGCTTTTTTCTATTACAAGGAATGAGGTATCATCACGATCGTTAGAGCAAGAGCAATAATTCTAGCCCTGAATCTACTCTGTTACTCAAAATTGATAACCTGTAGAATTTTTTAAACGTCGCCAATGGAGACTTTTAAGTTGCAAAGTTTGTCGCCATTCCGCGAGCGGACGCAATTTTGAAGCATGACATCTTGGGTATAATTTTACTCGGCGTAACAGTATCTTTCACAATATGGAAATAAATTGGCAGAAACTTTGCCGTTTTTCTTATTTTTTAAACTCAAAAAACTGATTTTTTTTTTAAAAATCATGCTTGGAAGACCGCTGCGCAAATACGGTGTGGCATAAAGTTTTGCAATGACCGCCATTTTATTCTCTAGGGTGTTAGAAAAAAAATATAATGTTTGCGGGTTCTAACTAATTTTATAGCATAAAAATATGGTTTTAACTCGTAAACACCGAACCCAAAAAACAGGCTCGATCTTGAAGTGGTTAAACTGACACTAAAGTAAAAATGTATGGTCACACTACACTCACACAACTGACACTAAAGTAAAAATGAGTGGTCACATTACACTCACACTGAACTATCACTAGATTCACACTAAACTGATATTCTACACTGACAATAGAAGCACAATAGTACACTATTGCAAACTAACTCACTATCAGCACTGAACAGAGCCCTGTTCTATCTCTCTCCACGCCAATATCACACTGCAAATGGTTGCTATGGGGAGAATAGTTTTATAGTGTGGGGCGTGACTAAGATAAATGAGCCACGATTGGATAGAGTCATCATTACTTTCTCCAATCATGGCTCTGACAGTGCTCTGTGCCCTGAATGCCCTGAAAGCTTTCATTGCTTCAGCCAATCAGGGCTTCCAATGCACTGTGTGGCGGCACAGTGCATTGTGGTCATTCAGCAGGCCAAAAAAAGGGTTGAACGCCCAACTTATTTGGGTGTTCATCGAACAGGGGAACTCATGCTTTAGCCAACCGTTTGCCCAACTCTAATCATTACCCATATGGCATAGTACACTTATACTGCAGATACTTTATATGTACAATGCTAGCTTTGAGTAGTACCTTTTGCTTTCTCCCAGTTTCATAGCTTTTTTCAAGAAAGAAAAGAACCTAAATGAAATGGGGTTTCCTTTTTACAAGGGGGGTTAGGATTCCACGTCGGCTCTGAGGATTAAGGGTTCTAAAGGGTTATAGGTTGAAAGGTTATAGGTTGAAAGGGAGGAGAGTGATAAAGGAATAGAGGGCATAAGATGGGGAGGTAAAAGGGTAGTAATCAAGTATGCAACAATATTTTAAACAGTATATTGTTCGGCAGCTATCCAGTTTCCAGCTATCCAGTCTTCTCAGACTCCTAGTTGCTCCCATCAGTTGTGGGGTAATGAGTCTGACTACACACTCCCTAGCTGGACTGGTCCCCAGATCAAGAGACACCTTATTTAAACGTCATCAGCCTGAGCCTCGGAGCTCTATCATTTGCTTCCTGGCTTCTTATGTGTTTCCCTGCCTAGCCAATTGCTATATTCTTGGATTCCCTTGTTGCCAACCTTTGCCTTGTACTCAGAGTCTTTGGCCACTTGAACTGGACCATGGATAACTGGAATATGGTTGCCTGCTATATGCCCTTACCTTGGACTGTTCTAGGACTCTGCTATCATCCACTGTATATTGCCTGATCAGCCTCGGGACTACAGATACCCTCTTCCCAGTTGCTCAGTCCTGGTGCTGTCTGGCAAGGAATTGTAGTATTGTGTTCTATGACCTAGGAGCAACCAAGTACCGGTAGGCCAGTTCGCCTTTAGGGAACAGTGGCTCCTATAAGCAGAATATACTCCAGCCAGCTATACTGTAGTTCCTGACCTAGGCATTGGACTGTGCGTTACATATCTGCAATAAGGAAAGAAAAGCACACACAAGTGCTCCTATATAGTGTTGAGCGAACCCGGACTGTAACGTTCGGGTCCGTACCGAACTTTAGGGTGTCCGTGGCACGGACCCGGACCCGGACATTTCAAAAATCGTTCGGGTTCGGGGTTCCTCGTACACTGACGTCGTGACACTGAGGTCGAATATTTCTCCGACCCAGTGTACTACGTGGCCGGTTAGTGTCGGTACGGTAATCATCCGTACCGACACTACCGAAGATTCCCGTTTGGTCACTTTGCGAACAACTAACCGACGGGACGTCGAAGAGTTGTGCACCTCATTTTATCGTCTTGGGGCCTGGCTTGGGCTTGCTAAAAACTTTACAGGCCCAGGCCCAGGCACGGTGCCTGTGGGATTTCAAGCCATGCCTGGGCTTGCAATGTCAGGCCCAAGCGAGTTGTGATATATCCTCGTGAACACACACGAAAAGAAAGGAATAACGTCTATACATTGCGTGTCAGGTTACG
>BLSH010258397.1:1107345-1121543 GCA_018402905.1 Glandirana rugosa | reverse complement strand
CCATTTATTTGTAGGGCACTTGCCCTAGTTTGAAGATGATTTTAGAACAGTTATATGGCTTCTACCGTTAATTAATACTTTTCAGACACAGTTTGAAGATGATCCACATTCACCTCCATTTTTGCTTTTTTTATGTTTTTATTTTTTAAAAAATATTTACAGTTATTTCCCTGTCCCCATTTTTTTGTAGGGCACTTGCCCTACCCTTACCCCCATTTTACTTCCTTTTGCAGCCCTCTGGGGCTTTCCAGGACTTTCCTACAGCCATTTTTGTGCCTAAAAGTTCGGGTCCCCATTGATTTCAATGGGGTTCGTTGTCCGTGCGATCGTTCGGGTTCCGTCCGGACCCGGACCCGGACTTTGTCACGAAGTTCGGACGGACCAGCAGAACCCGAACTTCCAGGTGTTCGCTCAACTCTACTCCTATATAGAGAACATCTTACAAAACTTTAAGTGTGGATGCTGTTTTGCTGATAATACCACTTGAAATGACACCTAGTATGTGAAAATTATCTGATTATATTTTAGTTGTCTGCGCTGCTTTATCATACCTAATATGGTTTTAAAGATGCTAAAATCAGTGTTCAATATGAGAAGTTCTAGATATTTTGGACAACTGACTGTAATGCAAAATTAATATGTAAATATTATGACCATATTAATGGCCATTTCGACTTGTTGGAATTGCCAGACTAGAACGATGTATAAATGCCTACTGTCCATATCTCACCACACATGCTGTATAATAGTGTGTGTAAAAGTAGAATAAAGGAAGAGATTAGAAAAGAAAAATAATTAGCATCTTGCTGCTTACAAGTTATGTCTGTAACCAATAAATAAAAACTGACCAGATGTATCTCCAATTTATGGATTTGTTGCTCATAAAGAAAAATAAATACCTACGGCACATAGGTACCTAAACTTGTGAGATGAAGCAAAAGAAGTAAATGATAGTTGTTTCAGATGAAAAGAAAAACTGATAAGTCATTAGGACTATATGTACACATCTAGTTCTACACTAGTAGCTATTTTAGCTAAAGCTCCTGAAATGCTGGACAGCTCTTTTCAATTGCTCTGTCAGTTTTCACTAATGCCTATGTTGGTGTACATTTCTGAATCTTTTATGGCTTCTTTGCTTCATTGTCCCCTAGAAGAAAGTGATTCCTGTTATGGGAACATGCAGGTTATACCATCTAATATACAGGTTGCACCATCTAAGAATGACACGAGAAAGTAGTTTTTGCCTTGTCTTACAAAATCAAATCTGTCAGAAAGATGGCTTTCAGGCACAGCTCCAACTGACTAAGCCATCAAGAAAAAATGATTCTTTCAAATTACACAATGGAAAAATTGTTACAGAGGTTGCATTTGATTTTTCATAGAAATATCCCCCTTAAAACAAACTTTGTGCCAAGACAATGGAGACACCTGTCACTGCGCCAGTGGCAACTGTGGAACATAAGTACTCTAAATATAGTAGTGTATTGCTCAAAATCATTTCCTCCTGCACAGTCTCTGCACACAGATTTTACAGTGGGGTTGATTTGCTAAACCTGGAGAGTACAAAATCTGGTGCAGATCTGCATAGAAACCAATCAGCTTCCATTTTTTTTTATTGAACAAGCTGAAGTTAGAAACTGATTGACTACTATGCACCAGATTTGGCACTTTTCCATTTTAGTAAATCAATCTCATTGTTATTGGTGCCACTATGGATCCCTCTATAAGAGTGGGTGGAGTTAATAGAAGTTGATCACTGCCCAATCTAGATTAGTGTCTGCATTTTACTCTGCTCCCAATTCATTCTAAGTAAAGTGCCCCCTTGGTGTAATATCATCTGCCTGCAGCATTCCTCTGTATATTTGCAGGTTGGGTATCATGCTAAGTAAACACACCGCCAGAGCAGATTGGCATAACAGAGAGATTAATTGTCATTATAAACATTAATTAAAAGGCTGCAGTTTCATAAATTGGGATGGGGGTAATCATGGATAGAAGGTCAGACAGACAGAGCCACTTGAATGCACTGGATTTGAAATTCCAGTACTGTTCTATATCTGATTGGTTTGGAATCAGGTTGTGCTTGTTTTAGAAGTATTTTCATGCTTGTAACTGGTTTGTTATTAGTTTAATGTCCTTAGGTTCACATTAAAAAACCAAGCGAGCAAAGCTAAATATATTTAGGCATCTTTGATGGACTCCAATACCAAATACTTCTGAGTCTGAATTCCCTGATCTGAACATATGCTGTAGCAGTTTTAAGAGAGTTCTACTTTCATGGCTGTTTTTTTAATTTTTTTATTTAATACAATCCAAAGAGTAGGGGCACCTTAGATCAATGCTCTTGTATCAGGAAAAGCTAGACTCCATGGTCAGTGGCAACTAAACCAGGAATTATGGAGAGAAGACATCACTAATGAAGTCCCCATATTGCATATAGCCAGAGCCAACTGCATCAACCACTGTGTGAACCGGTCTTTCAGTCCATAACCACATTGAAACTCATATTTTAATTTCACATGTATTTACTTTACATGCCATAGAGGACCCTAAGATCTTATGAAAATAGTTTCCTAATCCAATACTTCATGTGTATCATAACCTTGCCTCTGTATAGGTTCTAGAAATAAAAGTTCTGTTCTCCATGAGACTTCTTGTTTGTGTTCATTGTATTACTGAGCGGGATGGTAATATATAAAAAGAAGTTTATTTACTTTGTGCTGGACAGCTGTATGGAGCCTAATGTTGATGAATATCACTATGCTGGCCAAAGGTGCTTCAACATTGAATTACTGTATATTTAGCAATGTTTTACAGAAGTTTCTTAAATAAAGAGAAAACCTCTGGTTGCTGCAAGTACAGACATGTTTGTTTCAGACAATAAGACTGATGTGCCCATAATGCCAATATCTTGATAATCACGTTATGCACTGCACTATTATAAGGATTTTATATTTCATACCTGAAATGACAAATGCCCCACTAAGATATACATATATGAGATCACATTGCAGTTCAGACTCAATACAGACACAGCTGAGAACTTCTCTACAACAACTATTGAATGTCATTCATTCTTTAGATTCTTTTAAAGATAGAGAAAATGGTCATACTTTTGGTATTATGTTTGTAGTTTTGTCTTTGTTTTTCCCTTAGCTTTGGTCTGCATTCACACTTTTGCGTAGCGAGAACAAATGTTCCCGCTCACGATTTTGTTTGAGTGACTTTGCGTGTCACATAAGGCCAGTCCACTCACTTGAATGAGCCATGTACATTTGTCACCGAAAAGAAGCTCCTACACCTTTTTTGGGCGTCAAGCTTCATTAAAATTTTAAAAGTGTGGTGTGGTGTGGTTTGCTGCGATTGCTGCATAATCCTGTCACGCAACAATCGCATTGTGTTTGGGGTGCCATTGGGGAATAATGGCTCCCAAACATGTGTCATGCATTGTACAGTGATCCCTTACCTAAAAGTCCCAATTTTTAAATGGTATTTCATAGATGGAGAAGAACTTAGCATACAGTATATTTACACACGTGCCAAATAGCTTACATCATACAACATATTCTCAGCTTGTGTTTTTAACCACTTCCCGCCCAGTGTATATACAAATGACCTTCTGTTATCCTGACTGGACGACTATTGACGTCCTCAGGGTAACCCACAATCGCGCGCCTGTGGGAGCGCACATCGCGGCGATCGGTGGTGCCATGGGTCAGTCTGACCCACTGCATTACAGATCAAGGTAAAAGGCTTCCATCGGAAGCTTTTTACCATGTGATCAGCTGTGACCAATCACGGCTGATCACAGTGTAAACAGGAAGAGCCGTTTATCGGCTTTTCCTCTACTCAGGTCTGCAGACCTATGCAGTGGAGAGCCGATCGGCTGCTCTCCTGATGGGGGGGGCTGCGCTGAATGTTTATCAGTGCAGCCCCTGTCAGGATCATCACAATGGGCCACCAGGGAGCCGACCAGGACCACCAGGAAGACCCTCCCCAGAGACCACCATCAGGAGGCCGCCCAGGACAATCAGGGGAGTACTGTAGGGATGGCACTGTGCCTAAATGTGATGCCTGCCAGTGCAACCCCTAACAGTGCCATATGTACCAGTGCCCACCAGTGCAATGCACCAGTGCCCACCTGTGTCACCTATCAGTGCCCACCTGTGCCACCTATCAGTGCCCACCAGTACCACCTATCAGTGCCCAGCAGTGCCACCTATCAGTGCCACCTATCAGTGCCCATCAGTGCCCAGTGCCACCTATCAGTGCCCATCAGTGCTGCTTATGAGTGCCCATCAGTGCCGCATATCAGTGACACCTATCAGTGCCCGTCAGTGCTGCTTATCAGTGCCGCCTATCGGAGCCCATCAGTACTACATATATGTGCCTCATCATCAGTGCCACCTTATCAGTGCCACCAAATTAGTGCAAATCAGTACTACCTCATCAGTGTCCGTCAGTGTAGCCTCATTAGTGCCCATCAGTGTAAACACATCAATACCCGTCAGTGAAGAAGAAAATATACTTATCCAAGATTTTGTGACAAAAACAAAGAAAACCTTTTTTTTTCAGAATTTTCGGCATTTTTTTTATTTGTAGCGTAAAAAATAAAAACCACAGTGGTGATCAAATACCACAAAAAGAAAGCTCTATTTGTGGGAACAAAATGATAAAAATTTTGTTAGGGGACAGTGATGCATGACCGCGCAATTGTGATTCAAAATGCAACAGCGCTGAAAGCTGGAAATTGGTCTGGACGGGAAGCGTTCTAAGTGCCTGGTATTGAAGTGGTTAATTAAAGTGATTGTAAATGCTTTTTTTTTTAAACATACAGGTTTATAGTTACCTGCTCTGTGCAAGGAATTGCACAGAGGGACCATGAGCTTCCTTTTTTCTGCTCCCCCCGACAACACTCCTGGCTCCTTCTCTCTGGCGAGTGTCCCCATGGAAAGCTGCTTCCTATGGGGGCACTCGTGCAGGCTTGCCCACAAGTCTTGCTGTCTGCATCTATAGACACAGACAGCGGACTCGGCCCCACACCCGGTCCCTCATCACTGCTTTTAATTGACAGCAGCAGGAGCCACTGGTGAGAGAGTGGGATTTTTTTCTGGTATATTAAGGATATCTGGATATTAAAAAAAAAACTTCCAACATTAATCTAGATTGTGCGTCTTCTTAAACCAAAAATATCATTGGCTGGCTCATGCAACATTATAATTCTTGTCCTTGCTATTCAGCACTGAATGCCTTGATGAGCTGTACATACAGTCGTGCTCATAAATTTACATACCCTGGCAGAATTTATGATTTCTTGGCCTTTTCAGAATATGAATGATAACACAAAAAACTTTTCTTTCACTCATGGTTAGTGTTTGGCTGAAGCCATTTATTATCAATTATCATTATGTATTATCAATCAACTGTGTTTACTCTTTAAATCATTATGAAAACAGAAACTACCCAAATGACCCCAATCAAAAGTTTACATACTTCTTAATACCGTGTATTGCCCCCCTTTAACATCAATGACAGCTTGAAGTGTTTTGTGGTATTTGTGGATGAGGCTCTTTATCTCCTCAGATTGTAAAGCTGCCCACTCCTCTTGGCAAAAAGCCTCTAGCTCCTGGAAATTCTTGGGCTGTCTTGCATGAACTGCATGTTTGAGATCTCCCCAGAGTGGCTCAATGATATTGAGGTCAGGAGACTGAGATGGCCACTCCAGAACCTTCACTTTATTCTGCTGTAACCAATGACAGCTCGACTTGGCCTTGTGTTTTGGATCATTGTTGTGTTGGAATGTCCAAGTACGTCCCATGCACAGCTTCCTGGCTGATGAATGCAAATGTTTCTCCAGTATTTTTTGATAACATACTGCATTCATTTTTGCCATCAATTTTGACCAAATATCCTGTGCCTTTGTAGCTCACACATCCCCAAAATATCAGCGTCCATGTTTCACAGGCCTTGCTGACTCCTCTCTAAATGTAGGGTTTATGGTTGTGGCCAAAAAACTAAATTTTGGTCTCATCACTCCAAATGACTTTATGCCAGAAGGTTTGGGGCTTGTGTTTGGTGTATTGTAAGTGGGATACTTTGTGGCATTTGTGTAGTAATGGCTTCCTTCTGGCGACTCGACCATGCAGCCCATCTTTCTTCAAGTGCCTCCTTATTGCGCATCTTGAAACAGCCACACCACATGTTTTCAGAGAGTCCTGAAGTTATTTGTGGGTTTTTCTTTGCATCCCGAACAATTTTCCTGGCAGTTGTGGCAGAAATTTTAGTTGGTCTACCTGACCATGGTTTGGTTTCAACAGAACTCTTCATTTCCCACTTCTTGATTAGAGTTTTAACATTGCTGATTGGCATTCTCAATTCCTTGGATATCTTTTTATATTCCTTTCCTGTTTCATACAGTTCAACTACCTTTTCCCGCAGATCCTTTGACAATTCTTTTGCTTTCCCCATGACTCAGAATCCAGAAATGTCATTGCAGCACTGGATGAAAGATGCAAGGGCCTGTCAGGAGTCCAGAAACTCATTGACCTTTTATACACACACACTAATTACAAGCAAACAGATCCCAGGTGAGGATGGTTACCTTTAATAGCCATTCAAACCCCTTTGTGTCAACTCATCAGCATGTTATCAGGCCAAAATCACCAGGAAATGTAAACTTTTGATCAGGATCATTTGGGTAGTTTCTGTTGTCATTATAATTTAAAAAGAGTAAGCACAGTTGAATGATAATAAATGGCTTCAGCCAAACACTAACCATGAGAGAAAGAAATGTTTTGGTGTTCTCATTCATATTCTCTGAAAAATGGCCAATAAATCATGAATTCTTCCAGGGTATGTGAACTTATGAGCACAACTGTATCTTTTTTAGCATTTTTGGTTTTGCAACCTCTTGGGATTACAGTTCTATTCCTTGACAGAAGTAGGTCAAAGGTAACTGTGGAGTGAATGATGCAGTGGCCAAATTCCTGTAAGCTAAAAGACACTTGTTTTTATTGAATAGACCAACCTCGCGTGCAGCTCTTTGACTGCTGAAATAATGACATTCTTCTCTCACTACTTTTAAAGGGTTACTAAACCCACAACAGTAAAATCTGTCTGTATATGCAGAATAGCATGCTTGTTATACTCACTGTGGAACTTAAGGGGCTAATCTTCTGTATTGTGTAAAAAGGTTCTTTGATCCTGTATGCACAGATCCCCCCCTCCTGCGGGGTCACTCTGGGCAAGACCAGATAAGACACAGGGAGGGTAGTACTGCTGCACATGCTCAGTTTGGTCTCTATTGCTGAAGAGAACATTTCCTTGTTTGAGCTGAGCTTTTCAGGTCACATGGTGTGGCATCACACACATTTGGACATGTATACAAATCCTAAATGACAGCCCAGTCTCTCCCTCCTCCTCCATGCACAGTAAATAAAAAATAACACAGTGGGTGGAATGTCACATCTTGATTCATGCATGATCTGCCTCCCATAACAGCATGAGGATGAGGCTATAGTGGGAATCTCCTCCTACCTGAACATTCAGGATTGGGCAGACTCTGCAGTTTATCACATGACCGTGGTATACAGATAAGCCAAAAAAGGTATAGTGGCAGTATTTGAATATAAAAGAAGATTTATAATCTGTGGGCAATTGTGTGTGTGTGTGTGTGGGGGGGGGGGGTTAATGAACTATCTTCATTTCACTGAGTTTAAAAGGTCTTTTTTATATTACAAGGAATTTTTACATGTTTTAATAAAAGGACAGTGTAAAAATAAAAATTAAAATAAGTAATTAAAAAAAAAGTTAAAGCTTCCCGTCCCCGCGAGCTTGCGCGCAGAAGCGAACGCATACGTAAGTCCCGCCCGCATATGAAAACGGTGTTCAAACCACACATGTGAGGTATCGCAGTGATCGTTAAAGCTAGAGCAATCATTTCAGCACTAGATCTCCTCTGTCACTCAAAACTGCTAACTGTAGAATCTTTTAAACATCACCAATGGAGATTTTTAAGTTGCAAAGTTTGTTGCCATTCCGAGAGTGGACGCAATTTTGAAGCATGGCACATTGGGTATCATTTTACTCGGCGTAATATTGTCTTTACCCATATGGAAAAAAATTGGCCTAACTTTACTGCTGTCTTATTTTTTAACTCAAAAAAAATTTTTTTTTTTTTTTAAATGCACTTGTAAGACCGCTGCGCAAATACAGTGTGACATAAAGTTTTGCAATAACCGCTATTTTATTCTATAGGGCGTTAGAAAAAATATATATAATGTTTGGGGGTTCTAAGTAATTTTAGAGTGAAAAAATGGTTTTAATTTATAAAGAGGCTCGGTCTTAAAGTGGTTAAACTTGATTTGACTGATGGGTCCAACAGTAAATGCTCATGCGTATTTTTGATCAGCATAGGGTGCTAATGCATAATGCAGTGTTTCTTTTCTTGTGGAATGAGATTATCCTTCTTTTTTGTTGCCTTGCCATGTCACCATGTTCTAGATCTTCTGTAAAGAGGCTATGTTGAATCTCTGCAATATGTTGATTATGGTGAGCCTAGGTAAGAAGAGACTTTGAAAGCTGTTGTTGAAGTCATTTGCTGAAGGCATATATAAGAGCATATTAGCATTATGTATACAAAATAAAGCACTATGGGTGCTGTAAATGCATCCCACGTGACTCAGTGCTGTATATAATTTAGCATAGCAACACAATTTAATAAGGAGAGACAGAGGACAGGAATCCCTGGTGTGCAGAAAGATAGCATCAGGTGATCAAAACTAATTGTACAGTTGGTGAGTATACTGTTTTGAAGCAATGCCTAGATAAAACATTTTGGGGCAGGTTGGATATTCCCCCTGTAATTGTATTTTTTAATTTGGTATGTATTTTTAAAGTGTGCATGCTCCTTTCAGTAAAAGAATCTAAACATTCAAAATCCACATTCATAAGCATATACACCTAGTTTACAGGACAAGTAAAACAGAACACACCCCACTCAATGCTCTTCGGGGACAAGGTGGTTGTTGTATTTCATATAATTAAATTATAGAAAAAAAATTGTAATCAAATAATGAGGCATAATGGACTACACGATTTTGCTCTTTCATCTGCCGTGTTCAATATTCTTTACCTTTTTACAGTCCCATGGATAATTTTATGCTTGTCATTTTAATTGAGCCTGTGAGAGGGACCATTTGGTAACAGCAGGAGAGGGTATTTGAAATGAGTGTGATAATGATACAAAGTTTTTTTTGTTAACAAGGATATGTAACCAGCATTAAAATCAAAGACTATAAATATAAGGTTCAATTGCTAATTAGAACTGAAGCAGGAGAGAACAGAGTCATTCTAGTCACTAGCCAGAAAGGTACAATATAAACATATTTATCCTCTGCAGAAGTTAAAGAATGACACCTAGTCACATAAAACACCCCTTTTCATCTGTTATCCCATCCTTCTTTATTTATTAACAGCATATACTAAGGGGCAGTTTCTAGTTTTATTTTCAGTTATCTTGAAGGAGGAGGTTTTGTAAGAAAAAAAAATGCATTATATGACCTACATTCTGGTAGTAGTTATATACATTATATTGTCCAAAGTATTGGGATGCCTCCCTTTACACTCACATGAAATTTAATGGCATTCCAGTGTTAGTCCATAAGGTTCAATATTGAGTTGACCCACCCTTTGCAGCTATAACAGCTTCAACTCTTTTGGGAAGGGTGTTCACAAGGTTTAGGAGTGTCTATGGGAATTTTTGACCATTCTTCCAGAAGCACATTTGTGAGGTCAGGCACTGATGTTACACGAGCATGAAATAGCCAAAAACGTATGGGTATGCTGGTGCCTTAAGAGTTCCCTTTACTGGAACTTTACTGGAACTAAGGATCCAAATCCAACCCCCAAAAAACAACCCCGCACCATAATCCCCCCTCCACCAAATGATTTGGATGAGTGCACAAAGCAAGGTCCATAAAGACATAGATGAGTGAGTTTGGGGTGGAGGAACTTGACTGGCCTGCACAGAGTCCTGACCTCCACCTGATAGAACACCTATGGGATGAATTAAAACGGAGATTGCGAGCCAGGCCTTCTCATATAACATCAGTGCTTGACCTCACAAATGCGCTTCTGGAAGAATGGTCAAAAATTCCCATAGACACAAATCCTAAACCTTGTGGACGGCCTTCCCAGAAGAATTGAAGCTGTTATAGCTGAAAAGGGTGGGCCAATTCAATACTGAACCCTACTGACTAAGACTGGGATGCCATTAAAGTTCATGTGAGTGTGTAAAGGCAGGCATCCCAATACTTTTGACAATATAGACCTCTGTCCCTAATTTGGAGGGACTGCCTTTCTTTTGGAACCAAATTCATATGTCACTCTTTCCTGCTCTGGTGTTCCTCTTTTTGGCCTGACATATAGACTGATCTAAAAAAAAATTAACAAGAATCTTCTAATAAGAAATACTGAATGTATTGAACATATTTTATACATGCTATTTACTGGAAAAAGCCTCCTCTGTGTAGATATCCAAAAGTCCCAAGACTGCTGCTGGGCACCCCCACCTGGGATGTGATGTCAGCAATCTCAGCAGACTCAGAGGTGTCATGTAAGTGACACTGTATACAATTCCCATTCTCCTGGCAGCTGCACAAAAGGTTATGAAGAGGGGGGTGGAGATGTTGGGCCAGCACAAAAGATAATTAGGCATTCTCAGAAAAAAGAGGGCTATGATGTGCAAGGAGGTAGAAGACTGTGCTAGGGAATTGCATTTACTGGAGTAGTCAATTGAAAGGCACGTTTCAAGTAAATAAAAAAATCATATATAAAAAAGGATAATACTGTGAATCAGAATTTAAAATACTTGGTTTTTATGAGCTTTTACCAGCATTTTATTTTTAAATTTGATGACAGGGTCTTGTTTACTAACGAATGTGCAGTATTACATTAACCCTTTCCTAAAACCACCAAATTATGCATTTTGTTATTCTGATGAAGGAAAATGATTGATGAAATAAAACACTAGTGGGTCTAACTAATTTTTTTTTTTGCATATTGATGTATTTGCTGGGGCATGGTGGGGTGTTTCATTTTCTCACATACTTTGTGCTAAAAGGTGTCCTTCCTTCTCATGCAAGAAGTGTGGGAGGTATGCATACATTTTAGAGTCGCACATGGAAAGAAACATGTGAAGCACTGTGGGAGAAAAAATATGTCTTCAGTGGAAAATGGTGTAAAGGTGAGTTTGGGCTTTACATTAATTAAACTTTATTGGTTGAAGCATTTTTTTTGCTTGCAGAATGTGTATGGCAACAGTACTTGGGGGACAATTTATTATAGCAAAATGATGTCATGCAGCTTTATATAATATAATAATAAACACATCTTTCCATAGACTTGTTATCAGGCCTTCTAGTGCTGCACATCTGTAAATAGCTGTTATAATGTATGTGCAAAAAAAAAAATAATGCCCACTAAAAAGCCCCCACATCCATTATTCTATATCATGATAAATAAAACTAAAATTACATTTTTCAAGCCAGATTTGGCACTAAATACATAATTCTGAACCTAGGTTAAGGGCTAGGGTAGTATATAGACAGGCTTGTGTAGTGCATAGAGAGGATAGGGTATATACAGACAGGCTAGGGTATATACAGACAGGCTAGTGTAGTATACAGACAGGCTAGGGTACTACATAGACAGCATAGGGTATATAGAGACAGGCTAGTGTAGTATACAGACAGGCTAGGGTATTTACAGACAGGCTAGTGTAGTATACAGACAGGCTATGGTATATACAGACAGCCTAGGGTATATACAGACAGGCTAATGTAGTATAGAGACAGGTTAGTGTAGTATACAGACAGGCTAGTGTAGCATACAGATAGGCTAAAGTGGTATACAGACAGACTATGGTATATACAGACAGCCTAGAGTATATACAGACAGGCTAATGTAGTATACAGGCAGGCTAGTGTAGTATACAAGCAGGCTAGTTTAGTATGCAGGCAGGCTAGTGTAGTATACAGGCAGGCTAGTGTAGTATACAGACAGGCTAGTGTAGTAAACAGGCAGGCTAGTGTAGTATACAGGCAGGCTAGTATAGTATACAGGCAGGCTAGTGTAGTATACAGACAGGATGGTGTAGTATACAGGCAGGCTAGTGTAGTACAGGCAGGCTAGTGTAGTATACAGACAACAGGCTAGTGTAGTATACAGGCAGGCTAGTGTAGTATACAGGCCAGCTAGTGTAGTATACAGACAGCAGGCTAGAGTTGTATACAGACAAGCTAGAGTAGTATACAGACAGGCTAGAGTAGTATACAGGCAGGCTAGTGTAGTATAAAGACCGGCTACTGTAGTATAAAGACAACAAGCTAGTGTAGTATACAGGCAGGCTAGTGTAGTATGCAGGCAGGCTAGTGTAATATACATACATCAGGCTAGTGTAGTATACAGATAGGCTAGTGCAGTATACAGACAGGCTATTGTAGTATACAAGCAGGTTAGTGTAGTATACAGAAAGGCTAGTGTAGTATACAGGCAGCAGGCTACTGTTGTATAAAGGCAGACTAGTGTAGTATACAGGCAGGCTATTGTAGTGAAGGCAGCAGGCTAGTGTAGTATACAGATAGCAGGCTAGTGTAGTATAGAGGCAGGCTAGTGTAGTATGCAGACAGGCTAGTGTAGTATAAAGGCAAGCAAGTGTAGTATACAGGCAGGCTAGTGTAGTATACAGACAGCAAGCTAGTGTAGCATACAGGCAGACTAGTGTAGTATACAGACAGGCTAGTGTAGTATAGAGGCAGGCTAGTGTAGTATACAGGCAGTAGGCTAGTGTAGTATACAGGCAGGCTAGTGTAGTATATAGGCAGCAGGCAAGTGTAGTATACCAACAGCATGCTAGTGTTGTATACAAGCAGACTAGTGTAGTATACAGGCAGGCTAGTGTATTAAATAGACAGGCTAATGTAGTATACAGGCAGGCTAGTATAGTATACAGGCAGGCTAGTGTAGTATTCAAGCAGCAGGCTAGTGTAGTATAGTAAAAGCAGGCTAGTGTTGTATGCAAGCAGACTAGTGTAGTATACAGGCAAGCTAGTGTATTATATAGAAAGGCTAGTGTATATACAGGCAAATAGTGTAGTATACAGACAGGCTAGTGTAGTATACAAGCAGGCTAGTGTAGTATACAGGCAGGCTAGTGTAGTATAAAGGCATTCTAGTGTAGTATACAGGAAGCAGGCTAGTGTAGTATACAGGCAGGCTAGTGTAGCATACAGGCAGCAGGCTAGTTAAGTGTATAAGCAGGTTGGTGTAGTATACAGACAGCAAGCTAGTTAAGTATAGAGGCAGGCTAGTGTAGTATACAGACAGGCTAGTGTAGTATACAGACAGCAGGCTAGTGTAGTATACAGACAGGCTAGTGTAGTAAACTGGCAGTAGGCTAGTATAGTATATAGGCAGGCTAGTGTAGTATACAGACCGGCTAGTATAGTTTACATGAAGCAGGCTAGTGTAGTAAACAAGCAGGCTAGTGTAGTATACAGGCATTCTAGTGTAGTATACAGATGGCAGGCTAGTGTAATTTACAGGCAGGCTAGTGTAGTATAAAGGCAGCAGGCTAGTTAAGTATACAGGCAGGCTAGTGTAGTATACAGATAGCGGGCTAGCGTAGTATACAGGGAGGCTAATGTAGTATACAGGCAGGCTAGTGTAGTATACAGGCTAGCTAGTGTAGTATACAGGCTGCAGCCTAGTGTAGTATACAGGCAGTCTAGTGTAGTATACAGGCAGTAGGCTAGTGTAGTATACAGACAGCAGGCTAGTGTAGTATACAGGCAGGCTAGAGTAGTATACAGACAGGCTAGTGTAGTATAAAGGCAGGCTAGTGTAGTATACAGGCAGGCTATTGTAGTAAAGGCAGCAGGCTAGTGTAGTATACAGATAGCAGGCTAGTGTAGTATAGAGGCAGGCTAGTGTAGTATACCTACAGGCTAGTGTAGTATAAAGGCAAGCAAGTGTAGTATGACATATGATGTGATCTGACGGACATATGATGTGATCCGACGTCGGACATATGATGTGATCGATCGGACATATGATGTGATCGGACGGACATATGATGTAATCGGAGGGACATATGATGCGATCGGGCGATAGACATATGATGTGATCGGACGGACATA
>BLSH010258397.1:1067324-1078085 GCA_018402905.1 Glandirana rugosa | reverse complement strand
CCACCATTCGACAGTTAAACAATGGACAGAGTACATTAAATCCTTATTAATGAGGGAGCAACTTGCCTACCGTCAGCGTAATGTCACATGTAAGTTTCAGCTGATTTGGCAAGGGTGGCTAGACTTACCAAGGTTGCCCCCCCCCAAAAAAAAAAACTAGTCATGGATAGGCTGCTGCAGCTGTAATAATTTTGACAACAACGTCCATGGTATTCTGGTTATTGATATTCCCACTTTACGGAAACAGTTCAGTTATTTACTGTTTTATTAATTTTATGCCTTGCAGCTTTTGAGTTCACGCACAGCTTATTTGTCAATTCTACCCTCTAACTCAGTAAACTCCTCCGGGGTTGTTGCAACAGACTCAAAAGTTATTAACATATTGTATATGATCCTCTATTCCTATGTATCTATGCATGTATGTATATCTCATATAAAGTGCTGTATGATGTTTTTATTTTCTTGTCCTGACCTTTAATATCAATAAATGAGTTTGGATTTAAAAAAAAGCACTTCACAACTCCTAAATAAATGCTTAAATGTCCCTATGAGGGGTTAAACTCCTAAAAACATAGATACAACTTCTGGAAAAATCGCATGGAGCTTTTGAGGGGTTGAACCCCATTTGGTGTATAGCTTAATAGCAGTTTCTCTTATTACGAGAATGTGTTCCCTAACTGTGTGGATACATTTGTGCATATTAGTAATCATCGTTTCCCATTGCTGGGGAGAGAACAGTTCCTCATACTCAACCTTCCATTGAGTCATTGGTTGAGATTTTTTGTGAAAATGCAGGTGGATATACACATTACCCTCACTCCATGAGGAAGAAAGGCACACCGTTTAATGATAACTAGGGGGGTGTGGTGATATGAGTGACTGCAAATGAGTAAAAAAGTTTATAATTTGTAGGTATCTACAGTAAATCTTTCCACATCTGGAATCTCACATTAGAAGTTAAGTAGGTTAAATGAGATCAAATTAGCACCAATTTGGAGATCTTTCAGGCATGTCAGAAAGTTATCAATACACCAAAAAATAAAGATTTCCTGATTTATGAAATGGTGGAATGAAGTTTGGAGAAAGCATGGGAGAGATATCGGAGTCAAGTTTTTTTTTTTTTTTTATTGTACATATTGTGCAACTAAGTTGTTCAAAGGGCAAGCAGCCTAATTCAAGTCCCTAAACAACATCCTCTTCTACTGTGATTGCCACAGGAGTCTATTGGGAAACCAGTAAGTGGGATTCAGGTGGAAGCCAAACAACCTTAAAGTTAAACACTTTGGTCCTTCAAATGGATTAGAGATTAATGAGAACGCAAATGCTGAGGTACGTTCAACCCTGAGCAAACGGTCAGTGTCCGTGGATGTATATACTATATATAGAAAAATATAGCATATTAGCCACTTAATGCAATATTCAAATCAGAGAATGAGGACTGCATTCCTTCTAGTGTATGAGCCTGGTGGCAGATGGGCACTTTTAGTGATTTTAGCAGATGGCATCACGCAAACCACAGTAAAACAATGAGACATCAACAGCACTCTGTTGCAAACATATACACTATTTTATCAGTGCAATGTAACAGCCAAGTAAGCCAACTTTCTGGGACCACACAGGGTCCCTTCCTCAAGGTGACCTAGTGGCTAATGCTGCTAAATTTGGTTTGGGTATTTAGGCTTAAATGACCACTGGTCACAAAAGGGTTCATTCTGCAACTGTGCACTGTTTTATTAGTTTGATAAAGCACTATGCATCTTTAACTGCTTCACCCCCGGAAGGATTTCCCACTGTAGGACCAGAGCACTTTTTGCGATTTGGCACTGCATCGCTTTAACTGAAAATTGCACGGTCGTGCGGCGTTGTACCCAAACAAAATTTGTGTCCTTTTTTTCCCACATTTTTTTCTTTTGGTGGTATTTGATCACCTCTGTGTCATTGCTGATCACCGCTATAAACAAAAAATAGCGACAAAAAAAACCCCAATATTTCTTACTTTTTGTTAAGATACAAATCCAACAAAAAAAAAAATGTATTCATTGGTTTTGGGCGATTTATATTGTTCCTCATATTTTTGGTTAAGAAAAAAATCGCAACCGTTGTTATTGATTGGTTTGTTCAAAAGTTGCCGCGTTTACAAACCATGAGAATTCATTTCTGATGTTTTTACATTTTATTTTTTTTTACTAGTAATGGTGGCGATCTGCGATTTTTATCGGGACTTTGATATTGGGGCGGACATGTCGAACATGTTTGACACTTTTTTGGGACATATACAGCGATCAGAAATTTAAATATCCACTGATTACTGTATAAATGTCATTGGCAGTGAAGGGGTTAAACTGCAGGGGGCAGGGAAGGGGCTAACTATGTTCCCTAGGTGTGTTCTAACTGTGAGGGGGCTGGGCTACCATGGGCATAAGAGATCTAACTGATCCCAGTGACAAGGATCAGTAGATCTCTTACTTGCCCACTGACAGAGCGGGGAACCACCGTGTTTACATCGGCAGTTCCCCGTTCTATCCCTCTGGCAGGTCATCGCGGCTCACTGGCGGACATCGAGTCTGCCCGAGCTGCGGGCATACTCTTCCAGAGTGAGACGGGCATGAGAGTGCGCCGCCGGTAGGGGGGTTCCTGTCCGCTAGCTGAGCACGTGAGGATTGCCGCTTATATACGGCGATTCGCGGAATACAGCCACACTGCCGCCGTACATATACAGTACGCGGTCAGCAAAGGGGTTAACAGCTGTCATTTTATTTTATTTTAGATAGTATTGTTTATACCTTTTTTCATCCGTTTTTTGCATATCAGTACTCCAGTCCCTAACAGCCACTTCTTAGATTAAATGCATGTAATGCAGCGACAGCTGCATATCATTGCTCAGGGCAGGCTTCCTGATGGTGACAATGACAGAATAAGCCTGTGCAATCGCCATCAGCACGGCTGTTTATTTCTTCACTGGATGTACATGTCATAGAGTGACAACACAGGAGAGAAAAAAATAAACTATTTTTTTAGCACTCAGGACAGAATTTAAGATATAAAGGAGATTTTACATTTTTTTAATTTATCAGAGAATACAACGTATATGTATAAAATACGTTTGCATAAATAAGGCAGAGGTAGTCCTGTATATATAAACAAATGACAGCTAAAATGGAGACCATGTAGCCTGCTGAATAGGTGATGAGTGGGAACACCAGGTTTAACTAAAAAAGACGTAACAGCAAATAATGAAAAGGACCTCCATAGTGTAATAAATTGTATTGAACTTCATGAAAATAAACTCAGTTGCACTGACAAAAGGATAACGCATTGGGGACAGTAGAACATTTTCAGCATTCATTGATAGAAAAGGAATGAGCCTTTCAGCCTCTACCTCATTCCCTGGCCATGAGTATTGGAATGAGACAACCACCAGAGGAAAAGGATAATGCAGCAGCGAAAGATCACCATAAAGCTCCGCCGACCCATGTGATGTTGGCAGGCCAAATGCATTTTGAGGATAGAAAATAGAGGTTCCCCTTCATCAGCCTGACCCGAAGGGTTACTTTCAGCCTTTTAAAGGAGAAGTATGGCCTGAGCTTGTTTGGCCATACTTCTCCTATGGATCACAAGAGTGCAATTTGTTTTGCACTCCTGTGACCCATTTTCAGAAGAGAGCGGACCAAAGTCTGCTCTCTGCTGACGTCACAGGAGTAGGGATATCACGACTTCAAGAGTCTGGATCTGCCAGATGTCTAGACTGACAGCCGTCTCAGCCTCTCAGCGAGCCGCTGAGAGCCTGAGATAGCCGATCCCTGCTCCTCCATAGCTCAGCGCTCCAGTGAGCGTGGAGGGAGATAAGAGCTGCTGATTGACAGCCATCAGCTCTCCGCTCGGGGATCAGAGAGATGGTGGTGTTTGATGGCTCGGTTCTCAGTGTACAGACGCGGGGGACAGATGCAGCATTGGACTGATGCTGCATCCATGTAGGTAGGTATAAAGGGGGAAAAAAAGCAAAACCCATACTTCTCTTTTAAGTACTATCCAGTTAGAAAGAGAAATGCCCACAGTATGCAACATATGGTTACCAAGTAGCTATACATCGGAGCAAGCTAATAAGATGTATTAGCGAAGTGAGAAAATGGAGATCAAAAGTAAAGAAGCAAAAATATTTACAATAGAAGGTGTATATAAAAAACCCAAAGTAAGGGGGGCGTGATCTGGCCGCTGCCGAAGATGGACGCTTGATGATTCGGCTCCGCTCCTCCACGGCACATTTCAACAGCCCGCATCAGCGATACAGACCCCACATGGAGGGGGAATACTGAGGGAGCCCCGCAGAGCATGACCAGGAGAAAGAATCTCGGTCAAGGCTCCCAGGAGACTCCTAGATTTCTACATGAAGCCCACACGCCAGGGAATCCAAGATGGCGCCGGCCGGGGACACGGAGACACAGCTCCGATGGCAGAGCCAGCAACAGAGTGCGCGCTGAACACAGAGCCCATGGAGCTTCCAGCATCACAACAGCCGGAGCCGCCCTCCCCCTGGGAGGTAAGAGGATGGCAGATGCACTAGCTCAATCGCCTGATAAGCAGCCGCCGATTAAGAGGCAGCATGGCGCTTGTAGTCCTACAAATGATAAAGACATCACTAATACACTAGCGGCCTTCCCCACCACAGACGGCCCGGCTTCTGAGCACTCCATGAAAGCCATGCTTCTATCCGAGAGAGATTTACATAGGGAGCTGAGAATCTCCGTTAACCAGCTACATGATAGAATTAACTCAGTGGAGGACCGTTTAGATCACATTGAAAAGCATTTAATGTAATCAACCAAGGCGCATAACACCATGGTGGATATCCAAGATGAACAGGCTGACGCACTGCACTCGCTGCGACTAAAAGTCACAGATTTAGAGGATAGATCGAGACGGAACAACATCAAAATAAGGGGGGTCCCGGAGTCACTAGACACCCCCGGGGAAACTCATACCAGAAATACATACAAGAGACATCCTAATTGGCAGAGCACACAGGCTCCACAAGCCACAACACCTGTCACCAAATATACCCAGAGATATACTAGTAAGAGTGCATTTTTTTCATGTAAAAGATGATATCATGAGAGCTGCAAGAGCACTCCGCACCCTACCAGAGCCCTTTGAAAAGATAAAGCTCTTCAACGACATATCTGCGGCAACAGCACAAGCCAGAAAATCGTTTGAAGCAGTTACCTCAGTGCTAATTGAGCGTAAGATCCCCTACAAATGGGGCTACCCTGTGAAGCTTTTTGTGACCTACCGTAATCAAAATACCACTATATTAACACCAAAAGAGGGGATTAAATTGCTACACAACTGGGGTCTACTCACACGAACCCCCCGGTGACCCCCAACGTTAAACCTTCTGCCAAGATCCCTAACACATGGGAGCCGCGTCCGCATATTGGAGATTAGCTCACTAGGGATCCATACACCTACAAGATTTAGGTCTATTGTCCAGGCTGGACTCAGACTTTGTTAAAATGTATGTTTCTAGTGGAGGAGCGGGAGGTCTCCTGTTGTTGTTCTTTTTACCCTCCCCGCCCTTCTAATTCAGTGTGCTAAGCACACCTCAGGTTTACATTCTCGCATCCATTTATAGATCTTAGACTGTTTATCTTACTAGTTAGATTATGTGTTAATCGGATTGTCTAGCTATCACTAAAAGTTTATCATTTTGTATCTCCTGGTCTGAGATCTTAGACAAACAAGCGAGCTTAGATCAAGTCCGCCGGCTATTTGGCCGGTCTCAGATCTGGTTCAGGCGGATTGTGCGGACGAGGACCCGATTTAGTGAAGCCCCTCGGATCCACACACTCACTCCAAATCACTCTTAACAGTATCTTTTCTGTGTATCTCTTTCAATACAGTCTTGTCATTGTAAAGTCCTCTCAGTTGCTGATACAGATCTTCAGGGGATACACAATGTCAATTTCAATCCTATCCCTAAATGCCAAAGGCCTCAATAGCCCCTTCAAGAGATCCCTACTATGGAGGGAAGCCATATCTCAAAAAGCAGATATCCTGTGTGTACAAGAGACACACTTCATGGAGCAAAATCACCCGCCTTGCTCACATAAACTTTTCCCACACCGCTTTCAAGCAAATGCAGATAAGAAAGCCAGAGGGGTGATGATCGCAGGTAGATCAACGATCGCTTTCTCCCTACGGAGCATTGAAGCAGACCCCACTGGGAGATACCTCATAGTAGAGGCCACATTTAACAATCACCCCTTAATTATTGTCAACATTTACGCCCCAAACACACACCAAAAAATATTTTACAAAAAACTTCTACAAAAACTACAATTTTTCCCGAAAGACCAAATAGTGATATGTGGGGATTTTAATGACATCATTGACCCCCAACTTGACACTTCCAACTCTAAAAAAAGAAAATTGACTGCCCTAGCCAACTTCATTTCCCTAGAAGACTGGTGTGATCCCTGGAGATGCCAACATGGCACAGAGAGAGACTATTCGTTCTACTCCCAAGCCCAGAAATCCTACTCAAGGATTGACCTGTTCC
This sequence comes from Glandirana rugosa, assembly GCA_018402905.1. NCBI lineage: Eukaryota > Metazoa > Chordata > Amphibia > Anura > Ranidae > Glandirana > Glandirana rugosa. The sequence goes on along the minus strand of BLSH010258397.1, from coordinate 1,071,529 downwards.
TTACCTCCAAGGTCTTACTCCAGAAGATTACTCATTCACAAATTGGGCTGATAAAATCGTCGGATCATGCCCCAGTATCCATCACAGTGGCTTTGTCCTCATCAACACCCAAGATCACTAGATGGCGATTAAACCCTTCATTACTGCTGACTAAGGAGATGAAGGAACAGGTCCAGTCCGAAATATTGAATTTTTTTGCCTCTAATAATAACACTGTCAATAAGCATTTCACCCTCTGGAATGCTCATAAATCAATGCTGAGGGGGATACTACTGAAATATGGAGCCCAGTAGAAAAAGAAAAGGTACCAACATTTAAACTCTTTACTAGCACAAATCAAAGCCTTAGAAACGATCAATAAACAGACACCATCCCAATTACTATCAGACGACCTTAGCAAACTGACCTTAGTACTTACCTCCGAAAGAATCATGACTACTACCTTAGACGGCTACGCCTCACATGGTACTCGCAGGGCAACAAAGGAGGGAAATTTCTAGCCCAACAATATAAATGCAGAGAAGCCCAATCGAGAATACCTTTCCTCTTGAATGAACAAAATAAGATACTGAGCAACCCCAAAGAGATAGCTGATTGTTTCAGCTCCGTCTATGCCAAACTATATAATCTAGCGCAATCCCCCAATGAACCCCAGCCTACACAACAACTAATTAAGAACTTTGTAAATAACCTCAATCTACCAAAGATCTCCCCTGAACAGCTAGACGCCTTAAACACCCCATTCTCAATTAAGGAGGTACAAGAGGGCATCAGAACCTTACCCTCACACAAAGCCCCAGGTCCGGATGGGTTTATAAATGAATATTATAATATAATATTATAAAACATACTCGGACCAATTAGCCCCCAACCTAGCACTTTTGTTTAATGAGTTTCTAACAACGGGAGATATCCCTTCAGAAAATTTGGAAGCCACAATTATAACGATACATAAAACAGGCAAACCCACGCATGACCCAGCTAATTATCGCCCAATCTCACTTCTTAATACAGACATCAAATTATATACGAAACTCCTAGTCAACCGACTCGCCAAACACATTCCCGCCCTCGTACATCCGGACCAGGTGGGCTTCATACCATTTCGACAGGCATCAGATGGTACAAGAAAGTTCATTGATCTACTATCCTGGGCCGAGCAGAATCGAACGCCTTCTCTGCTGATCTCATTAGATGCAGAGAAGGCTTTCGATAGAGTGAATTGGTCCTACCTTAAAGAAGCCCTACAGGTGTTTGGCATACAGGGTCAACTCCTACATGCCATTATGGGCCTATACTCAGCCCCTAGTGCAAGGGTCCTCACATCTGGGGTGGTCTCGAACCCTTTCGCGATCACCAATGGGACTAGACAGGGTTGCCCCCGTCCCCCTTGGTGTTTGCTCTGGCGATTGAGCCCCTAGCCCAGGCAATCAGATTACACCAAGGTATACAAGGCATAACAATCGGACAGTCCTCTCATAAGATCGGCCTATACGCCGACGACATAATCGTCTGGCTCACTGACCCTTTAAACTCTCTCCCACACCTTTGTGAGATACTATATAAATTCAGCCAAATCTCCTCCTATAAATTGAACAACTCAAAATCGGCTATGCTTGGAGTGGCCATGTCTCCACAACTGAAATTGAAAATTGCTTCCATAGCTCCTTTCTCCTGGGCTCCAAATTCATCCTTATCGTACTTAGGCATTCAGCTAGTGACCCCTTCATCCACCCTTCTTAGAACGAACCTTGTAATCCTTGAACAAAAACTACATTCCATAATTAAAGCTCTATTAACGAATAGAGCATCATGGGCAGGAAGGATTGCCCTATCCAAGATGTTCCTCTTACCTCATGTCCTATACACCTTCAGAACCCTACCACTCTCAATTCTGAAATCAGACATCAAGAAATTTCAAACGATTATCAACAACTTCGTGTGGGCAGCATGCAAACCCCGATTCAAATCCCACCTACTTTGCACCCCCAAAGAACACGCTGGGCTCGGAGTCCCAAACCTCCAAACATATTACAAAGCAACTGTTATTGACCAAATGAAGAAATTATGGGAAATGGACTCAAATACACCATGGACTTTGATAGAAGCTCATGCCATAGGGCACAACCCAAGCTTACTCCTTGCAGCCCTGTGGTTAGGGCACACTCCAACTCAGCCCCCCCTTCCATCCCTCAATGGGGCCATTAAAGTATGGAAATCAATAACCCAGTCGTCAGCAGGAATAAACCAACAAGCCCTCTACAACTTACCGGTGATTTCTCTGACTATTATCTCACCTGATCTCCCAATACATAAATGGTCCTTGAAAGGGATCGAAAGAATAGGTGATCTGTTTCAACAACACCAAATAGCAACATTCCAACACCTTAAGGATCATTATGACATCAGCAATAGAGACTTATACCTATATCTCAGGATACACCATATCCTCACGAAAATCCCAACTACCTCCAAAGAAGTTTCGAAAGATATATTGGACTTCTTTCAATGCTCAAAATCCAGGGTTAAAGGAACGTCCCACCTTTATAACATCCTTCAAAAGCATACCCAAGACAATCACCCCCTATCTTTTCAACATTGGAACACCACTCTGCAAATACAAACTCCTCCACTCATCTGGAAGAATGCAATAAAATCTCTTCTAAAGTTCTCCAAAAACATCTCCCATTGGGAAAACCTGATGAAAATTCTTCATGGACGGTAATTTACTCCATATTTGGTGGGAGTGCCCGCATATAAAGAATATCTGGTCAGAAGTAGAACTCTTATTACAAGATATAACTAAGTTGGTCAGACATCTGACCCCCCCCCCAGAGGGCGCCCTTCGGCATGGAAAACTCGAAATGGCCGGTAGCATTTCATCCCATAGTTACACATGTCCTAATTGCCACACGCTTATCCATTGCCCGCCATTGGCAACAAGTAGAAACCCCCAAACTTGGAGAGGTTCTCAGTATACTGAATGAAAACGCCCTGATGGAATATTTATTTGCCAAAACGCACTTGTCAACAAACAAATTTTACAATCAGTGGCAGGCATGGTTGGCAAACCCCAAAAACTCGCTTAAAATTGACCCCTAGACCTCATACCTCGTAAAACAACCGAACCAATTAGGGAGTATCCCCGCAGACTAACTCCTCTCCGAGGCTGAAGGGCGCAATCAGGGACAAATAGCTAAACCCTCCAGGAGTATTGGTATCTGAGACTTGAATAAGCAGGACACCTTGAAATACCTCTATGTCGTCCCCTTACTAACTTCCTCTTCCCCCTTCTTTATCCTACTACAGCCTATCTCACACATCTCACCCTTTACATCTAACTGCCTTATACCTATATATGATAGTTCACTGTTAAGAACGGTACTTTTGATGATAAGCTCTCAACTTATAAGAAACATTTATTATTGGTTGGTGCCACATAGTTGGCACATTCTGTTTGTTACTGACATAATTTTCCAATAAAATTTTGAAAAAAAAAAAAAAAAAGGAAAAACCCAAAGTAAGAAAAAATAAATAAAAATGAAAGACTATGGTAAAAAAACACACAAATACAGCAGTATCAGAATTCACAGTAAAATAAATATGTGTAAAATAGTATAGCAATTACAAAGAGAATGCACCTTAATAACACATATAAAACAAGGTAAACTGTACACTGTATAAATGGAATTGAGTAAACTATCAACAAATCAAATCAAGGAAATGCATTGCCTGGCTGTGAAAAACTATAAATGTCTGATGAGAGGGTTAAAGCAACTCAGAAGAGAATCTAGGAGACAAGGACAGAATGTTGTCACCCATAACAGGAAGTACCTCAACAAGGATCTTCATGGCAGGATTGCCAAGGGGTCTATTTGTAAAAAAAAATTACTTTGCAGATATATCAACATTCATGCAAGTGTAATGACTAATATCCATAATGTTTGTAACGTGTATAATAGCTGCCTTTTGCTGGGCAAATGTAACATTATCTAACATTTGATCCTAAGAGAAAAATAGGTATAGGAACATTCAACCATAAGAGAACATTAAAAATACAAAAAATAGCCTAACACTATAGGCTAAGGACATTCAACAAGCAGGGGAATTTATATAAGGGAGACTTCTGTAGTGTCTACTGTCTATGGTGAATCCACAAAGAGCCTAGTATGACAATACCCACTGTTGTAAGACAGGAACAGAGG
>BLSH010258397.1:1025317-1036182 GCA_018402905.1 Glandirana rugosa | reverse complement strand
CTCAAATTCCCCCAACAATCTGATCGTAGAGCACGATCGTAGCGATCGTTGTTCTATGCAGAGCTTGATCTGCAACTCAAAGCAGCGGTATGTGAAATCTCTAATTTCTGCTATCTGTCCTCAGAGCAACAGCACAGACAGCAGTAGTAAAGTAATCTATCTCAGGATGCAGGATCAGGTCGTAAAATGGCTAAAATCTGTCCCTCACGCCGTCAGCTACCTTTCCCTACACTAACCCAAGGAGCATGTGACTGCAGCACTGTGACTCCAGCTTATAAAGAGGCTGGGTCACATGATGCACCGGCCAATCACAGCCATGCCATTAGTAGGCATGGCTGTGATGGCTTCTAAGGGCAAACCAGTGAAACGCTTGTTGATTGGCTGCCCTGCAGCTTCTCAACACGTGGAGTAAAATAGCAGAACCCCGGACCGAACCCGAACGATTTTTGAAATGTCCGGGTCTGGGTCCGTGCCACGGACACCCTAAAGTTCGGTACGGACCCGAACGTTACAGTCCGGGTTCGCTCAACACTAGTAACAAGTAAATCATGAAGATATAATGTTCGGAAAATAGTAGTGTCAACTGCCTTGCTCATTGTGGCAGAAATGTATGAATCAAAACATTTAGTAGAAAATTATCTTGCACCTTCACTTTTCACGTCTTGAGGAGGGTCCATGGCCAACGGAGATACAATAATAATCGTAAATAGCACAATAACACAGCTGTTGTGTTTCTTGCTTAAGTAAGGGCTAGCTATATTGACCAAAAACTGTTGGAAACTTTTGAAATACATTTTATTTTTTCTCTAATAAAGCATTGCGGAGTGCTGCAACCCTTACACTTTTGTCTATATATTATGTATGAATGGGAAAGCCTGGCTATGGCACCAATGTCTATGTTCAGCTGTGGTTCATATACATGGGCAGCGTGACAACAGAGTAACCTATCTAGTGCACATCTACAGTAGCTGTCTTCATTCAACTATGGTTTCCTGTGTGGTTTAACTCCGAAAAGAATTCTGAGCAGCGAAAAGTCACAGTTCTGCAGACATCTCTATCAGATTTATCACTGTCCTTGCAAAAGTTTTTCTCCTAAAGCACATGCACACTTAAGAAGTGGAAATGGGCATGTTTTATATTGGTGACCAGAAGAGGCAGACATTTACGAGCCAAGCTGCAATCCTCTAGAAAATCTGTGTCATAAAATGTATCTCTGCTCCTGTTTTGCAGCACCTTACTGTGACAAAGTGGATGAATTTCTTTACCAGGGTAAAACAAATAGAATTTGGATCAACTGCATTTTTTTATGAATTAGTAAATAATAACTATGGGCCTTAAATACTCTAAGATTAATAAAGGTGAAAAAAAAAGGATAAAAAAATCTAGTCACTTCTAACCATGCATCATGTCTTGTAGGAAACTCATTTTGCTGCCCTTTCCTGATAACGGATTGAGAGTTTTAGACACTTTGCCAAAACGACCCTGTTATTTCATCAACATCTTCTGAAGCTCATACTTGTAAAATAACAATATAAACACTCTGATTTGCCTCTTCCCACAGTGATGCACATCTCTCCAATAAGTAGCAATCCTTCTCTGAAATCTGCAATTAACTGACACTTCCGGGATGGTTAGTCTCCATGGTCTCCTGAAACTCTCACTGGCTTCTTTCTTTGCCCTTCATGTCATTATTGTGTCCTGTATTGAGCTGTTTCATCAGCTGTTTGAAGCACTCTCCTTCTTTCCCAAAACATGTAGCCTATGCAGAATATATTTTACACGACATCACCCCAGGTTAGTCCACTCTGTACAAAAACAAAGTGAAGGTTAGGCCCCTTTCACACGAGCAGAGCCCATTTTTACAGGCTCCGCTGCTCAGCGGGGATACATCCGTTTATCCCCGCTGAGCCGGCGGATGACAGGACAGTCTCTGCACCCTGGACACCAATCCATGAAATTCCCAAGGGCTAAACCCAAGATGCTGTATAATCACCGTATTGAGATAGAAGTCTCACCTACTATTGTAAGAAAGTGTCCCTATTGGTACCATGGAACAAACTAAATTGGACCGTATTGGAAGGTGATGTCCACTCTACAGCCTGGTGCTAGTTGTTGATGCTGAGTTGAAAAAATGGATGACCACACACAAGCATTTTTCAAAAGGCTTCTTTAGCATGTTCAAAAGGAGGGATACACGTGAGATGAATGAAAATATCTGATGATTTCCGGCACATAAGAGCTTGCTCATAGACTATAAGTAGGCACCTGTGTGTTGGAAATGCATCACAGGTCCCTATCCATTGTGTGTATATCCCTTAATACAAATTAATAAAGAACTAGATGATGTCATCACACCCACCAGCTGGATTTCAGCAGTGCCACATTTGCCTAGTCTCTTAAAATTGATTGTGAGTTATACACTATATTGTCAAAAGTATTGTGACACCTGCCTTTACACGCACATGAAATGTAATGGCATCCCAGTCTTAGTCTGTAGGGTTCAACATTGAGTTGGTCCACCCTTTGCAGTTATAACAGCTTTAACTCTTCTGGGAAGGATGTCCACAAGGTTTAGGAGTGTGTCTATGGGAGTGTTTGACCATTCTTCGAGAAGCGCATTTGTGAGGTCAGGCACTAATGTTGGATGAGAAGGCCTGGCTCGCAGTCTCGGCTTTAATTCATCCCAAAGGTGTTCTATTGGGTTGAGGTCAGGACCCCACCCCAAACTTGCTCATCCATGTCTTTATGGAAAGGTGGGAGAAAGAAATTGTCCAAAATGGCATGGTATGCTGATGCCTTAAAGAGTTCCCTTGAACTGGAACTAAGGGCCAAGGTCAACCCCTGAAAAACAACCCCACATCATAATCCCCCCTCCACCAAATTATTTGGACCAGTGCACAAAGCAAGGTCCATAAAGACATTGATGAGCGAGTCTCAGAGGAAGTGAAGCTATTATAGCTACAAAGAGTGGGCCAACTCAATATTGACCCCTACAGACTAAGACTGGGATGTCATTAACCACTTCCCGACCACCGTATGCAGAATGACGGCTGGGAAGTGGTTCAGTTATCCTTACTGGGCTCATATGACGTCCTCAGGATAACAAGCCGCCGCGAGCCCGGGGGGGCACGCATCGCGGCGATAGGTGGTGTGGGAGTTCAGTCTGACCCCCCCGCAATACCGATCTCGGTAAAGTGCTTCCATCCGAAGCACTTTACCATGTGATCGGCAGTGACCAATCACGGCTGGTCACAGTGTAACACAGGAAAGCCGTTTATCGGCTTTTCCTGTACTCGGGTCTGCAGACCTGAGTAGAAAAGAGCCCATCAGCTGCTATCCTGACAGGGAGGGTTTGTACCGATGATTTATCAGCACAGCCCCCCCTCAGATCACCACACTAGACCACCAGGGAGCCTGCCCAGAGACCACCAGCAATGTGGCCACCCAGGACCACCAGGGAGCCGACCAGGGACCACCAGGGAGCCGACCAGGGACCACCAGGGAGCCGATCTGGACCACCAGGGAGACCACCCTAGACAACCAGGTAAGGGGCATAGTGCCCAATATGAATGGCACTCAGTGCCACCTTCAGATGCCACCCTAGACCACCAGGAAATGGGCCCCTTTCAGTACATATGCCCACCAGTGCCCCTATCCGTGTGTACCAGTGCCCCTATCAGTGCATACCAGTGACACATATCAGTGCCCACCAGTGCCACCTACTAGTGCCCACCTATCAATGCCCATCAGTGCCACCTATCAGTGCCCAGTGCTGCCTATGAGTGCCAATCAGTGCCGTCTATGAGTGCCACTTATCAGTGTCTGTCAGTGCTGCATATCAGTGCCCATCAGTGTTGCATATCAGTGCACGTCAGTGCTGCTTATCAGTGCTGCCTAACAGTGCTCATCATTGCTGCATATAAGTGCCTCATCATCAGTGCCACCTCATCGGTGCCAATCAGTACTGCAACATCAGTGCCCATCAGTGTAGCCTCATCAGTGCCCATCAGTGATGGAGAAAATGTACTTATCTACAAAATTTTGTGACAGAAATAGAGAATTTTTATTTATTTTTTTCAAAATTTTCGCTCTTTTTTTGTTTATAGCGCAAAAAATAAAAACTGCAGGGGTCATCAAATACCACCAAAAGAAAGCTCTATTTGTGGGAACAAAATGATAAAACTTTGTTTGGGTACAGAGTCGCACGGCCGCGCAATTCATTCAAAATGCAACAGTACTGAAAGCTGAAAATTGGTCTGGTAGGAAAGTGTTCTAAGTGCATAGTATTGAAGTGGTTAAAGTTCATATTCGTGTAAACGCAGGCATACCCAATACTTTTGACAATATAGTGTATTCTTTTCACAAACACCTTTGTTTAAACTGTATTACACTATGTGATGTGCCCTTATCTTTCCCCCTATGTATTCTACGAGCTTCTACATTTTTTCCTAATGGCGCCAGAAGATTGCATCTGACTTCTGATTTGGGAATGACTATTTTCTTGTGTTGCAGATCTCTTATGTTTTAGAGATCACATTTGGTAAGAAATTGGGCACTTTTTGGTGTTACACATTGAAGCTGGCACTGGATTGGCTTTACTTTTTCTGGCTCATTATATATGAGCTATATACTTTCACAATTGGACTTTGCATTTGTTATCACTCACATTTAAAGGGATATACACTTTATGCTTATGTGATTTCTAGTGCTTATCGCATGTCTTATTGTGAGGATTTGCTCAGTTGATATGGACATTAATTGATGTTAATCATGGCACTCTGAGTTGCTATTAACCTGATTGCTGGTATTCCCGAGTGTGGCTCGGGGTATGTTTTCACTGCAAATAGCGGTAACCCTCAGCCACACTTGGGATTGCATCGCTGGATCCAAGGCTGGGTTACTTACCTTGTCCCCTGGATCCAGCGATGTCCCCCGCTGTGTCTGCGGGCTGTGTCCTCTGCCCGATGCCTCTGTGTGCCGGGGTCCGTTCCCTGCGAGCGTCGCATGGGGGCGGAGCTGGGCGGGAAATTCAAAAAGTGAAACACACAGTATACATACAGGACACTGTAATCTGTAAGATTACATTACTGTATCAAATAATTTCACATCCCATTTGTCCCTAGTACTTTGTCCAGTGCCCTGCATGCACTTTTATATTATATATGTCATTCTTTCTGCTTGGAAACTTGAGAATGTCCATGGCAACCAAAAAGTGTCCCTTTATGTCAAAAATGTTTTTTCATCAGCTAGAAAACAGCGATAGTAAATAAGAATCATTTGCAGAACTGAGTGATTTTTGGGGTAATTCGTCATCAGACACTGAAAGTGACGACATCGACAATTCTGCAAATGAGCAAATTTCTGTGTTTTTGGTTTGATTACATTATTGAATAAATTGTATTACTATTATGTTATTATTTTTGATAAATATTTATAGTTATTTATTATATTATAATTTATGATTTCATGTTTCAAACTTTATCATACTCGGGATGTCTACTAGACTCTTGTTTGGACAGATTTAAGTGAGTTATTCCTAAGAATTACAGGCCTACAATATAAAACGCCAAATTTACATGCAAAATAATCGTACTGCTTTCAGCACCAAAAATCTGAAATAATCATACCGCCAGGGAGGTTAATGTTTTTTTAATTAATAAAGAACCTTTTTGGAATATGTCAGTGTGCCATCATCCATTTTCCCAGCTCAATAATGTGCAGCCTAAAGCAGGCTGGTGTGCAGTTACTGATATTCATATTTCGGCTTCTTGTTAAAAGTCAACAGCTAAGCAAACACTGCCATTTCTAGTCGCCTCCACCAACTGCTAACATATGCAAAGAACAGTAACATATGACTGTCACAGACCTGGCAGAGACGTCTTTAATGTGTGGGGTTGTGATTGACAGCCTGGCTTCACCTTGTCTATGCTTCGGGGGAGGAAGATAGCGTGGCCTACCATGGGGTAGTTGGGCTTAAGTGCAGGCTTAAGTGCAGTCCCAAGAAGGTTTTTTTGGGCACAGAATACAGTGTACCCCAGTGAGTTTGTTAATAATACTAGTTCATATTTGGCAGAGTTCCTGTAAACATTGGAAAAGGAACAAGTTGATTTATGTTTTCTGGCTGGACTGACAGGTAACTAATTATCCCATTGGAAAAAGAGAATTACACATAGTACATGCTGTAAGGTGGGAAAGCTTTTGCAGAAAATGTCAGCACGGCAAAAGGAGACATTATCCATAATTTTTAATATGCAAAATGCACTTTTATCTTGCTGTCAAGGTAGTAATTTGTCAACATGTAGCACGTATAAACTAAAGAGTCAACATTTCATGCATTCACATACGGTACCTTCTAAAACTGTCATATAGCCTCTTTAATTTAGCATGCAAATACATCATGCTTTGGAATAATATGCTGACACTTTCATGCCACATGCATTCTCACATGCCATCTTTCATGCAGGTCCATCGTGCCTCCATGTTGCATAAAACATGCCACTGCATAGCACCATCATGCCATAATCAGCTTCATTATGAAGTCCAACATGCCAACATACTTTATCATTATCACATTATGAGCATCCATTTTTATTTCATGCTGCATCGCTATGTCACCATGCAGGCTTCAGTTTCCATGCCCATTTGAGGGGTTTCTTTCTTCATTTACAGTGCAGCCCTATAATGCTACCATTTACATTTAAATTGTACTGGGTAACCCTCATATGTCCTTATCCTTGCATGCTGTCCTCCATGCCCCTATAGATATATTTAGCACCATTACAGCAAGTCATATGGTATACAATTAGCGCTAAGTTTTCAAGCCCATCTAAGGCCAATACTTCCATCCTTCCAAATTATTTTACTTTCAGTAGTTCTGCAAGGGATTCATTTAGGGGTGCCATATTTCCAAGAAAAAAAAATGAAAATATGGCTTGCTGTTGGCATGACCTTGTACTTTAAATTCCCAGAAAAAACATTACAGATCAGATACAACCTCCACCCTTTGATAACTTAGCTTGCTGGTAGTGCCATCACTGCCTGAGTGGCCTAGATGCTGTCACATAGGGTTATTTTTAGACTGGAGATAAAAGTGGTGTGTGTATGCATATTTATTTATTACAGGTACTTCTATAGCACCGTCAATTTACACAGTGCTTTACATATACATTGTGCATTCACATCAGTCCCTACCTTCAAGGAGCTTACAATCTAAGGTCCCTAACTCACATTCATACATATACATATTAAGGCCAATTTAGACAGGCTCCAATTAACCTACGACAAAGTCTTTGAAGTGTGGGAGGAAACTGGAGTCAGAGAGGCTGCATGGGGCAGCCAGAGTGTGAATGTCTGCAGGAGGCAGATTTAGTTTAAATTGGCAGTTGATGTTTTTTGTGATTTTTTCAGGTTTTTTTTTAAATAAAAGTGGGCTACCATGCCCTTAAAAATAAAGTTTTGCACTGGCGCAATTTATTGAAAACACACCTACCGCTTGAGTCTAATCACCCCAATCTCACAATATATACACATTCTCCCTCAATTGGATCTCAGCATGGCTAGGAAGTATGTTTATATTCTACAAAGTAGATCTGCTCACTTTCTCACTAACACCTTGTAGATATCTTATCAACTAGGCTAAATGTGAACTTTATTCTGCCTGACTTTTATTGCAACTGTGAATGATGATGACCAGTGTGGAGAGTCACAAGGGAAGTTGGGGTGGAAGACATATTCCACTCTGCCAGCAGATGCTGCACTGGCTAAATAGGTGAATAGAAATGTGGTCCAGGCAGCAAATCCCATTGTTCTGCAGAACAGATCCTGGGAGCTGGCCATTGATTATGAGGTCTTCTAATTTACTGGTCTATAATTAAATTGCAAATCATTTTTATAGACAAATGCTTCAGAAGGGATTATTTTGGTCCTGATGGTAATTCTAGATCTATTCAAGAAGACATCCTCATTTTTTTTACAACCAGAGTCAGCATAATTGTTTATAACTAGAGTTGAGCGAATCTGAACTGTAAATTTTGGGTTCGTACCAAACTTTGGGGTGTCCGTGACCCGAACCCGGTCATTTGAAAAAGGTTTGGGTTCGAGTTCTGGGTTCGGGTATTTGATCACGCATGTTGAATAGCTGCAGGGCAGCCAATCAACAAGAGTTTCATTGGTTTGCCCTTAGAAGCCATCACAGCCATGCCTACTAATGGCATGGCTGTGAATGGCCAGTGCATCATGTGACCCAGCCTCTTTATAAACTGGAGTCACTTAGTGCTGCATGTCACATGCTCTCTGGGTAGTGTAGGGAGAGGATGCTGATGGTACTGTGAGGGACAGATTGCAGATAGATAGATAGGTAGAGATTACTACTGCTACTGCTTTTAGGGACAGATTGCAGATCTCATCCTGCATTACAGAACAATCTGACTGGACTAGGTAGAGTCTACTGCTTAGAGGGACAGATTATTGTTCTAAAATCATCTTCTAGTTCTATAGGGTCAGGTTCCTGCTGTTGCTGTAAGGGACAGATTATTGTTCTAAAATCATCGCCTACTCCTATAGGGTCAGGTTCCTGCTGTTGCTGTAAGGGACAGATTATTTTTCTAAAAACATTTTGCAGCCCTCTAGCAATTTCCAGGACTTTTTTACAGTCATTTTTGTGCCGAAAAGTTCGGGTCCCCATTGAATTCAATGGGGTTCGGGGTAAAGTTCGGGTCAAGTTCGGTACCGAACCCGGACTTTTTCCCGAAGTTCGGCCGAACCCACCGAACCCGAACATCCAGGGGTTCGATCAACTCTATTTGTAACTAGTGATAAAAAGCTGGCAGTATACAGTAAATAATAGTGACCACAGCCAGTTCAGAGGGATTCGCTAATACACAGTTTGGCAAAATAAAGTATGAGATATTGGGAGAATTTGGTGAGTTGTCCAGGACTTTAACAGAGAAGGGTAGGTTCCAGATAAGGAAATGACTACAAAGAAAACTGGGTTACTTTAGGAATAGAGACAGAAGCATTGGTTGAACTGATCAAATATTTCAGGGGTAACACTTTAACTCCTTTAATGCTCACTTGTACTGACTATACCAAAAAAATACACAAGTTTGGTTTAGCAGGTGCTCCTTTTGCCAAACCATTTTTGTGAGAACATTGTTTTAGTTGTGCAGGCATAAGCATTGCAACAGTTGTAGCATTGCGAGCCTGCGTTCAGATTTTGCTTTGTCAATTAGAACTTACGATAATAAATATTATTTTATTTTATTGGCTCTTTCAAACCAGTGAAAACTTAGTATTCTAAATTTTCACTGGTTTAAAAGATTGCTGCTCCCTATATTTATTATACAGCACTTTGTCATTGATGTGCACATAATGGGGAGCACATTTTAGAGCAGCTGTTGGGGAGGTATTACACCATGGCACTCTGAGGTGCTGGTAACACTCATTTTTTGTTGTACTTAGAACTTACTGCAGGCTCTGTGATCAACATATGAAAAGCATTACTAAACATAAAATTATATTACAGTTTTTTTTTCAAGTATGCTGTATTTCTGCTATGCAAATTTTGTGGGCCTGATTTGAATGTTGCGCCACACCTAACCCCCCCCCCCCCCTTTGTTTTAGAATTTTGACAATAGAGAAACATACTGCTAACAGCCTCATAAACCTTAGTGATAAGAAATGTACTTTCCAATGAATCTGCATTGTTTTCAACTATGTTAACATATGTTTCTTTAATAAACTAATATAATATTCCATTTACAGAATAGTCACATTTCTCAGTCCCTGTGACCCTGTGTGAAATGCTGGAGCCTTAACTCAAAAGGGTTATTGATCAGTTGTATGATAAGTTGTGTCCTGTAATGGGAATGTGACCTAGAGGGCTCAATTTATCAGAGGTGAAAAGGTTTAGAAAATTAAGTGGAGAGAGAAAAACAGTTCCACATCTCTACAGAATTACAGTGGGCCATTAGAAGAAATGTACATAATAGCCTTAGAAAATATGCTGTATTGGTTATCGCCACGCTACTGTGATTTCAAATTCCATTATTTTATGCTAGACATTCTTTAAATAATACAAATATGTTAAAGCAAAAATGACAGTGAAATATCAATTTGGTCATATGTCGAGTCTTTATTGTAGAGTTTCCCTTGGAACAATAATTGAGGTGGAGTTCACATTCCTGTTTCTTATTCCATATTTCTATTAAAGTATCCCCTGTATTGACATTTATTTTCACTTAGCGATCTGTTAGATGACAGCAATAGTGCCCCTGGTGCAGAACTGCTCAGATAAAGTAAATCAGGTGGTTCCCATTCCCAACTTGAGATACGCAGAAAAAAAAAAATCAGTAATGGAGGTGTGAATGTTGTGACATTTGAGGCATGGGCCTCAGCAGACAGGAGCAAAGGCCCTCCTCCTGCTTAGGTTCTGCCACATGACAGCAATTACAGCACACTGCCACACCATGCACTCTGCAGGTACCCACCTTTTCCCTTGCATCTGTGCAACAGTGACCTTTCCAAACACCACAGCCACTCTGTGTGCTGCGATAATCACAATAATGAGCCGGAAACGAGGACAGACGACTCCGGGTACGGAGTTTACAGTGTTGTAAGTGTGGAGGTAATGACTAAAAAAAAAAAGACGCATAGAGTTCAACCCTTACCCTTGGTGGACTAAATGAAATAGACTCGTCAAGACGTGGTCCCCGTGATAACGACAGTAGATTGTCTAGCGATTCACTTTTATTTACAGTTATGTCCCCTATGAAATTATCTTTATACCTTATTCTTTGTCCTTACACTTGAGGTGGAGTTAATAACAAGGTTCCCTTTGAGATGTTATTTCTGAGCTGTATACTGGT
>BLSH010258397.1:970895-984880 GCA_018402905.1 Glandirana rugosa | reverse complement strand
CTTGCTTCTTCTTTTCTGCACCTTCCAAGGTTGTTCATAATCTATCAAGGCAAACGCAGCCCGTTACACATGTTGCATGCAAAGTTGGGGAGATGTAAAAAATAACCTTTGATTTGTTTTTCTCCTTTGGGGATAGAAGAATTCACTTGAGGAGGGAGAAGAAATATAAAAAATGAAAAAAGGTACAAGCCTTTTATTTCTGGTACAAGTCCTCTGTGGTGTCATGGGCTGTTCAGATTTAGACCTGAGCGAACGTTAATTCTGAACAGGTCTACACCTTGCCAGTTTGCGGAGCCTGAGCTTCTGGATGGAAGATGTGAGCAATTTAAATGTCCCTTGTCATTCTGCTTCCTCTCTCCTCTTCTACTCACTCTCTCCTCCTCTTCTCCTTGTTAGAGATGCATGTCCGTGCTAAACTGATGTATTCTTTTTTTTTTTCCTCCCTCTTTCACACAGATGCATGCACTCAGATACAGACAGTGCTGGAGAGAAGCAGGGTGAGATACGCACTCTCACACACAAGCGCACACACACACACGGAATGCAAGAGAGGCAGGAGCACACACACACAGGGACATTAACATTCAGAACCGATAGCACCTCATAGCACGGCATAGGGAACAATTTAAAGAGATAAGTCGGACACTGCTGCTAACCAGTCTTTCCCCCGCTACACAAGCCTTGGGCAGCACTGATTTCCAAAGCTTACAGGGGAAGCAGAGGGGCTTGTGACATTTCTGTCAATGATTTCATCTTGACAAGGATAAAATGACATCTGCAAGCGGCTAATCAGACAGGAAGACGGCAGATATATCAGAGCTAAGCAAAACAATTACACCTCATAAGTGATGCATGGTATTTGAGGTTTCAGCTGCTATAGCGCAAAGATGCCCGAGTATCACCTAAATCCAGTAAACTGATGTGACATCAAATGGGGACAATCAATGGAGATATCACGTCCATTGCAAGTAAAGAGACTCTCGGGTTGTCTGAAACAAGGCATGTTGTTTTTAACTGTGATTTCAGAAAATGTAAATAGAATGTTGGATTGTTATATAGAAGATTATTTGCAAGTTGTCCTGGTTTATTTCTGATTAACAATTATTTGGGTAAACGTGATCCTGTATAAAGAAGGACTAGTTATTAAATATTTTCCGAGTGCTCCTCAACACCTCTATCTGCTGCCACACCTCTTAGGAAATACCTGTTTAAAGAAAAACTCGAATTGTTTTCTCAATGCCTCCTACCACCTGTATCCACTGGCAAACATCTTAAGAAAGATCTGTTTGAAAGGAAAACTATAATTATTTTCTCGATGCTCCCCACCACCCCTATCTACTGTCACCCCTCTTAGGAAATACCCGTTTAAAAGAAAAATTATAATTATTTTCTCGATGCTCCCCACCACCCTTATCAACTGCCACACCTCTTGGGAAATACCTGTTTAAGGTAAAACTATAATTATTTTCATGACGTTCTCCAGCACCCCTATCCGCTGCCACACTTCTTAGGAAATACTTGTTTAAAGAAAAAAACTATAATTATTTGCTTGATGCTCCCCAACACACCTATCTACAACCATACCTATGAGGAAATATCTGTTTAGAGAAAAAGCATAATTATTTCCCCAGCGCTCCTGACCAGTGGCCACCCCTATCTGTTGACACACCTCTTAGGAAATACCTGTTTAAAGAAAAACTATCATTATTTTCTTGATGTCTCCTACCACCTCTACCCACTGACACACATATTAAAAAGTACCCGTTTAAAGGAAAACTATAATTATTTTCTCAATGCCTCCTACCACCTCTACCCACTGGCAAACATATTAAAAAATACTTGTTTAAAACTATAATTATTTTCTCGATGCTCCCCACAAACCCTATCCACTGCCACACCTCTTAGGAAATAGCTGGTTAAATAAAAACTATCATTATTTTGTCAATGTCTCCTACCACCTCTACCCACTGACACACATCTTAAAAAATACCCGTTTAAAGGAAAACTATAATTATTTTCTTGATGCTCCCCACCGCCTCTATCCACTGCCACACCTCTTAGGAAATAGCTGTTTAAAGAAAAACTATAATTATTTTCTCAATGTCTCTTACCACCTCTACCCACTGACACACATCTTGAAAAATACCCGTTTAAAGGAAAACTATAATTATTTTCTCCCCACCACCCCTATCTACTGCCACGCCTCTTAGGAAATACCTGTTTAAAGAAAAAATATATATTTTTATGGTGCTCCCCACCACCCCTATCTGCTGCCTCAGCTCTTAGGGCCATACCTGTTTAAAGAAAGACTATAAGGAGTTAGAAAGGATTTTCCTTGTACTCCCCACCACCCTTATCTGCTGCCACACCTCTTAGGAAATGCCTGGTGCTTCTGGGTTTGGGGAAACACATGATACTCATCCCTGCATAATGCAGAGCTCTGTGCCTGAGTAATCAACCTTTAGAGGAATTACAATAACAGATTAGGGTGGAGAGGGAGCATAGGGGAGGTATATGCACACAGTTTAAATCTGACCACTAGGTAAAAGACACAAATGAATACAGCAATGTAATCATTTATATATCATTAGAAGGATTTTTTAAATGAAAGCAGCGTAGGTACATTGACCTGGAATCAGCCTCTTGCAGCCCCTGTACAGTCGAGCTGGAGTTTAAAGGAAGAAGCAGTAGAAGGAGACGCTTATAGTTCATGTGCTGACAAGAATCTTGCTGGTAGGAGGAGAGAGCAGAGTAACAGTGAGATGAGCTCATCCCTGTGCTCCTTCTACTCTCACTGCCCAATCACAGGTTGGGGCAAGTCCAGGATGACCTGGGCTCAGAAAATGGGATGATGGATGCTTAAGACATCTAGTGGCAAAAAGAAACAACTGCAGGGGAAAACTTTAGGTTGAAGGTAATAATTGCAGCAAAAGCCAGTATAGGTATTTTATCTTTACAGCTGAACTCCAGGAATCAGGCAAACCCCACCTTTCCAGCATTGCAGACCCCCCCAACTGCATTTGTCAAATGCTTGTTTAGTTTAGGGGTGCAGGAATAAAGTGTAATATTTACATTATTCGAGGCTCCATCTATCCATGCAACCAGACCAGTGCTGAAGCTTTGTTAAGGTGCTTCAGGTCACTGCTGCAGTTTGCCTCTTCAGGTATAATGCAGGTCGGGTTATGAGTCCTGCACTATACATGAAGCTAATGAGGGCTTCCTCGCAGCCCAGAGCTTAGAAGCAAGGGATAGTGTAAGGAATGCAACTTATTCATGCATTTCTAGACTAAACAAGCATTTAACCCTTGCAGGGTGGAGGGGGGTGGGGCTGTAAGAATTGAGTTGGTCTATATCAGCTTTAATGTGCAATCTTTGAGGAGTTCTGCTTTAAAGCATTTCTCTTCAAACCTGGTACTTTAGCCATTGCTGCTGAATAACAGGACCTCTGTAAAATATTCTGTTCTACACTGTGATTCACATGTTTATAACCCATATTATACTTGGTACTACAACCTAAAGGGTCAGCTCAGCAGGTAGAATCACCAATGGTTTTTTTTTTTTTTATAGCTCACAGACTACCACAAGGAGATCTGTGTCTGAGCTCACAGGTCTGCCCACCAGCTGTGCCCATCACAGGGAGTTCTCACCTTCCAAGCTGGAGCTTTCACCTATCTTACATTTTAGAGAATGTATAAAAGGAGTGAGACTCATAGTAGGAATACAATTCCCTCTGCAGTAGCAGAAGTGAGACTTTGTTGAAGTAGAATGCCAAAGTCAGCACCTTCAGCAGAAATGTTTCTCAACTACAGCCTTTGACTTCTGCAGTTTGAGAAGCAGCAGGGGATCTCAGAAGCACCTGCTCATAACTGAAATAACAGTTTTAGATGGGTTTAAAAAGGCCAACAAGTCTATATTACTGTTAACTTTATGTGAAAAAATAAAGAATGTAAAGGACCTATATCTTCACCTGTTGTAGCTATCTATGCCATATACCATATTGTGTTGCAAGTGTCAGCTAGCCATATGCTCATATAGGATTACTAGAAAGACGGTTGGCTGTATGGAGGAATATACCATACACATACCTCCCAAACATCCCGGATTCGCCTGGACCTCCCCGGGATCTTAAGTAAATCCTAGTGCCCTGCGAATCTGGGCTGAACCGCACAGCGGAGCCCAGTGCCGTAACAATTCTGCCACTTGACTTCACCTGTCAGTGTGCGTCATGCTGCAGCTGAGACTTGCTCAGTGCCCAGCTGGCACAGCCCCCCCCCCATGTCCCCCGCCCATTCATCCACCCGCCAGGTCACCCGCCCACCCTACAGAATGGAAGAGGAGGGGAGGCTAGATCTGCTCCACCTCCTCTCCATGTCCCCCTGTATCCGCCCACAAACCCTGGCATGCAGCCAATCCTGTGGCTGTGAAGGGGCTGTGTGGGTGGAAATTTTGAAACAGTACACACAATGTCCCTGCCTGACCCTCTGGAGAACAGCCAGCCTTGGGAGAGTGAACTATCCCCTCTCTCTCTTCCTTCCTTCCATGCACCATAGTGATCCATAGATGACTGTGTATCAAGTCACTGCCTGACATATTGGAGGAGAGGTGGAAGTCCCAAGTGGTTAAAGCTGTAATTATTTTCAGCATGTGTTGTAGAGCTGGAGAGTCAACAAATGGCTAATGATCTCTCACAGGGAACATAATAGTCTGACTATGAATTCATATTCCTTTCTTCCCAGAGGGCTGGAATTTGTTCAGACATCATCCAGCACCAGTGCCTACTGGACAACAAAGAACATGCCCCAGGAGCTATTGTGTTCTCTAGGCTGCAGGGGGGAGGAGAGCCATCCTGGCTGGGAGGACACAGTGATTATTGCTAGTGACTTTAGCCACTGGCAATAATCCCAAGAAAAATTAAACAGGCTCGTTGTACTCCCCTCCCTATTACCTTCCACCCTTTGTTTGTGGAAAGAAGTCTCCATAAATGTTGGCCTATCCCCCTATATTCCATCGTTCTGGCTTTATGCGATGTGAATCACAAATGAAGTTAATCAGCAATTACATGTTGTGTGTGAAGGTAAGAAAGGTGTACGTATAGAGGTGCATTGAGAGTGTGACATCTAGTGGATAACTAGGGATATGATACTATTAAGGGACTATTTAGTCCAAGCCGCTCCAGCCCCTCCTCTAGCTCTGAGGAAGTCTGCAATTGGCCAGACGAAACGCGTCAGCATCGCGTCACCTGACATTCCCAATGACGCATCTGAACCGGCCCTCCACCCTGGAGACGCCTCCCACCCGCTCCGTAACTGCTGTTTGAATCAACTGGAGCCAGGGAGGTTACGCCACGCTGCAACGCTGCTTTCTTGAGGCTATGGCAAGGAGATGGGATTGGTGAATCTTTGGAACCCTCCGTCCCCCCAGTGATGTCGCCTTCGGAGACTGGTGAGATCGTATCATAAAGTGCCTGTGCCATCGCTGCTGTATCTATGCCTGTATGGTGTCTACAGCTGGTTCAAGATTTTTTCACTTTTGATCTTTGGATTGATCAGTGTTACTTACTATGGTGATCTACTGACTGCACCTCACTCACCCTTATCTGGACTTCCATCCCTACATGCTATATACCACGTGCATTAGTGGTGTGCATTTTTACTACCGGGGAAGTCAGACTGAAAGTGACGGCAAATGACTGATGGTATTAGAGACATTCCCACCCCATTGCCATCCTACCTGTGCCTCAACTCCCTACCGGCCTATGCAGCAGCGTTATCTCCCAAGCCACACACTCCCCCATCCCTGACTTCAGGGCATTTATAACTCATGTCCCTATGGCCTGGCCAGAACCCCTTGTACTGGTCATGGACTTCAGAGGATGAATGATTGTATGTGGATGGCTGGGGTGAAGGTTGCATGGGTGATCAGACGCGTCTAATGTTACTGACAACGTTGTCAATTTTTACTGTTTTCCTACTCCAGTGGTTATGTACCTTTTACATTTAGTATATTAAAAGTTACATTTTATGGAACTTTGGGCTCCTGTTATTGGTGCGCCGGTGATCCTTAATCACCTCTCTTTTTTGAATCGTTGTACTCAAGTTGAGTAATCAAACTTGGGTACAATCAGCCTGCCCATACATGGGTTAAATCTCAGCCAGTCCCTGCTGAACTGCCTGAGATTTGAACCGTCTATGGCAGGATGGCAGGCTCAAATACTGGTGTCTGTGTAGCCTGTCTGTAGCCTTTATCTTCTTGGCTCTATGTATGAAGGTTGCTCCACATAGCTCAGCCCTAACTGCTGCATTGCACACTATCACTTTGCAGAAAGTTACAGTGTATAGTCTGAGTGATTTCTCCATGGAGGAGGGTAGACTAAAGAAATACTTATTTCTATCTGGAGTAGATTAATGACATACATCTCCACATTGCACTCATGCAGATCTTAGGAGACTTTGCCTAGGCAGTGTAGGCACATTCACTGGACATCAGCTAAAGAGGAAGAGGGTTAAAGGGAAAATATATACATACAGTATTTCAATCATGAAGGCCACCTGACTTTGAAGAAAAGGAGCCCCAGCCCCAGCTATCTAGAATATAGTTACCCTTCCCTTGGGACTGCCCAATAGAGGGGAGTAAAAGCCCAACCCACTAAGTGTCGGTCCACACTGGGGCGACTTGTCAGGCGACTTGGTCACCTGACAAGTCGTGCTTCATTCAGTGCAATGGAACCGTTCTAATCAGATAGAAAAAGGTTCCTGCACTACTTGGGGCAACTTCGCAGCGGTTTGCCTTTACTTCTATTAAAGAAGTCCTTTGCAAGTCACGCCTCTGTTGAAGCCGCCCCAGTGTGAACCAAGCTGAATACAGTGATCATTGCTAAAAATATGCACTGTCACTGCACTAATGACACTGGCTCGAAAGGGGTTAAACATCTAGGGCAATCAATCTAGGGCAATCAAAGGGTTAATTGTGTGCCTACTGTAGCCAGTGTTTTACAATACTATGTGTGCTGCTTTTACTCAGGGAAGTGATGGATTTTATGCTTAGCAGGGACACAAAATCTATCCCTCCCCTGTGTCTCTGCCCGACGACATCCGGCTAGCGGACATACAGTGAGTAATCACAGTAGAAGTGGGGCACCCCCCCACCCCGGGTGGAACTGCAGAATTTGTGATTCTGCACAGGAGGTCTGCCCTGTAGCAGTAAATCTGCTTTTGGGGTGGTCCTTAGTTGGTTAATTAAAGGCAGGGCTGATATGGGTTGATATACTTATGTTTCTCACGAGCCATAATAATGATAAATATCCCATTCACAGGGGGTGATAGAGGAGGAAGAGGAACAGAGTCTGGTGTCATGCTCAACAAACAGTAATGTTTATTGAAAAGAAAAAGGAACCAACAGATATGCCAATTCTGTCAGCTTATTCTGTTGGTAACCTTATTGAGGAGAATGTATTTCTTACTGCATTTTTCTGCCTCCTTGTAAAGTCATCTGTGAGCTTCCTAACATTTCCTTCCTAACATTTCCTTTTCACTAGGGATGGGCCCCCGGTTCGAGTCAAACCTATGTTCATCTCGAACATCGGGGGTTTGCCTGTTCGGCGCATCCCGAACATTATGGGGCATTCGCAGGAAATTCCAGTGCCCCATAATGCATACCAATCGCAGGGAAATGCCGCCCGCTGATTGACCAAAGCATGCACATGATCTGCATGCTTTGGCCAATCACAGCGTACTCTGCTGTGAGAGCTATGATTGTCCAAAGGCAGGGTGCCTTTGGCCAATCACTGCTCAGCAGGCTCAATGCACGCCCACACTATATAAAGCCGGTTGTATAGTGGCTCTAAGTAGTGCATGTATAATGTGCATAGAGAGGGAGCTTAGCTAGCGGCATGTAGGCAGTTTAGTGTAAAGAATGAGACTAAGAGATATATTAGATAGATAGTGTGTTCTGTATACAGTTAGTGCAGGTAGTGTAAGAATATATATGTACCTTAAATGGTATATATATATATATATATATATATATATATATATATATATAAAAAATATGCTGCCTTTAGTGTAGACCATATACAGCTCATTCAGTGTATAGTATATAGAGTCAGTGCAGGCAGTGTAAGAGTATATATGTACCTTAAATGGTATATATTGCTGCCTTTAGTGTAGACTATATACAGCTCATCCAGTGTATAGTATATAGAGTCCGTTTAGGCAGTGTAAGAATATATATGTACCGTCTATCTCATATATATATATATATATATATATATATATATACACTGTATATATATATATGTGATACACTGCCTTTAGTGTAGCAGACCATATACTGCCCGTTCAGTGTATAGTATATAGAGTCCGTTCAGGCGGTGAAAGAATATATATGAATATATATATACAGTATGTATATATATATAGTGGGAGCTTAGCTCGTGGGGATCATCTTTCCTGAGGAAAATAGTCAGCGTGCAGGCAACTTTCTTTCAAATCTGGCGGCTTACCGGGTTTATTTAGAAAAATAGGTTTGCAGGTTAAAAAAAACAAAATAGAAAACAAGTCCTTGCCGTCCGGTGTTAAACGAAACAGTACGGTTTCCTCACTATACGGTGTGGTTGCTTGTCCCCGACACACACAAACCATAAGCCAAAATGCAAACCTTGTTCAAAAAGACACAGAGCTCCCTCGGATTTCCCCTCTGAGTTCCAGGTGGAAGCTCAAGTGAGATCTCTTCCTGATTATTTAAGCCACCTGCTGGTGGACTCCAGTGGACCACAAACTCCAGACCGGAATCAGCCCTGCCACGGTGGCTGGTAAAATCTGGACTGGACTCCGTTTAATAAAGTCCAAATGAACGCATACGAGGCGACAGGTAGCGTCCCTCTACCTCTTCACCTCACATACCATCACATATCCTCCCCCTTCGTTTAAGCCCCTGCAGCTGAGCAACTTTCCCAACCATACAGTGGATCCAGAAGAGGGCATCCACATTGTTCTGGAGTCTTCCCACCTGGTGTTCCACTGTGAACTTAAATGGCTGTAGGGCCAGGAACCATCTAGTCACCCGAATATTTTTCTCCCTGTTGTCACACATCCACTTCAGGGGGGCATGGTCGGTGACCAGCCTAAACGACCTTCCTAAAGGGTAGTACATCAGCGCCTCTAAGGCCCACTTGATAGCCAGGCACTCCTTCTACACAATGGCATAGTTCCTCTCATGCCTGTTAAGCTTCCTGCTTAAGTAGACAACCGGGTGCTCCTCGCCATCTCTGATCTGGGACAGAACAGCACCTAGTCCCACCTCAGAGGCGTCTTTCTGTACAACAAACTCCTTTGTGAAGTCCGGGTTCATGAGCACCAGCTGTACACGAAGGGCCTGCTTCAACTTCTGGAATGCCTTCTCGGCTTCAGGATTCCACTCAACCATGCCTGACCCTCTCCCCTTCGTCAGATCGGTCAAAGAGGCGGCAATGGTGGCAAAGCCGGGTATGAACCGCCTGTGATACCCTGTAATCCCCAGGAAGGCACAAACCTGTTTTTTATTCAACGGTTGGGGCCATTTTTGAGTTGCCTCAATCTTATTGGTCCGGGGCTTGATCAGTCCACACCTAATGTATTTGGCCTCCTCCAGGCCTATGGCACACTTTTTTGAGTTGACTGTTAAACCTGCTACCCTAAGCGAATCTACAACTGCTTGTACTCAGGGCAGATGTGATTCCCAATCTGGACTGTGAATGACCACATCATCCGAATAGGCAGCTGCATAGGGGCGATGCGGCCTCAAGGTTTTATCCATCATTCTCTGGAAGGATGCAGAGGCCCCATACAGATCAAACGGCATTCACTTGTACTGGAAGGACCCCTCTGGGATAGAAAATGCCATTTTTCCCTTGCTGACTCTGTTAAGTGGATCTGCCAATAGCCCTTAGTTAGGTCTAGGGTTGTTATGTACCGGGCACCTCCCAACCTGTCCACAAGATCGTCAACCCGCGGCATCAGGTATGCGCCAAACTTAGACATGTTATTCAGCTTCCTGAAATCGTTACAGATTCTGATAGTGCCATCGGTCTTTGGGACCAGCACTATAGGGCTCGACCAGGCGCTGTGGTACTCTTCTATCACATCTAACTCCAACGTGGTTTTTATTTCCTTCTCCATCACCTCCTGTCTAGCCTCAGGTGTTCGGTAGGGTTTTGCATTTACGCAGACCCCTGGTTCCGTAAATTATGTCATGTTGTAGTACGGTGGTCAGTCCGGGTATGGGAGAGAAAAAATCTCTATTTTTACTTATAAATTACTTAACGTCATTTTGTTGCGTCAGTGACAAGGACTTCGTTATGGGAACATCCAGAGTCATGGATAGCCTGTCCTCTTGAGGAGTGGGCACTGCCAATAAAGTCTCTCTGTCTTTCCATGGTTTTAAGAGATTCACATGGTAAATTGGCTCGGGTTTCCTTTCCCTGGCTGGTAAACTTTGTAGTTCACTTCCCCTACTCTTTCCCTAATCTCAAAGGGACTCTGCCACTTGGCTAGGAATTTACTTTCAACAGTGGGGACTAGCACCAGCACTCTGTCTCCTGGGTTGAAAGTCTGGATTTTGGCACCCCGATTATAAACCCTTCTCTGGGCTTCCTGGGCTCACTCCATATGCTCTCTAACCAGGGGCAGGACTGCTGCGATTCGATCCTGCATCAAGGAAATATGTTTGATAATACTCCTATATGGGATGGCCTCTCTTTCCCACGTCTCTTTTGCGACATCTAGCAGCCCACTGGGATGTCTACCATACAAGAGTTCAAAGGGGGAATACCCGTAGAGGCCTGCGGAACCTCTTGTATGCAAACATGAGATACGGCAGCAACATATCCCAATCTCTCCCATCATTTTCCACTACCTTTTTCAACATGCTTTTGAGCGCTTTATTAAACCTCTCCACAAGTCCATCCGTTTGGGGGTGGTAGACCGAGGTATGGAGATGAAAGATTTTATACAACCTGCACAATTCCTTTGGTCACAAAGGACATAAATGGGGTGCCCTGATCTGTTAAGACCTCTTTAGGCACCCCAACCCGACTAAACATCTGGACCAACTCCCTGGCGATAGTCATAGCAGAGGTGTTCCGCAAGGGTATGGTCTTATCCATGCCCAGATGACCCCCCATTACATGTCCATGGGCTTGATCTAGCACCATCCTGCTAAAGGGTTTGGTAACCACTAGCTGTTCCACCTCGTCCTCCCCATGTTTCACCACCTGACAACAAATAACAAATTATTTTTAAGAGCCATGTAGGGAAAAGACACCCCCAATTAGGATCCACAGGTTCCCTATTCATCACCTTCACGTTTTCTCTGGCTCTAAGGAGAGTGACATCCCGTAGTTGCTCTGTACAGAAGTCCTCTCTCCGGACCTCTAAGTCAGATACTAAATTCCGTTCACCCTCACGGTCAGGGTCAGAAACATTTTCTGGGTCATTAGCCCCACCTGGGAGCTATGTTCCAGCTCCTCCGGCTCCCCAGGCAGTACAGGAAAAGGAAGAGGGTCTCCTCCCTCCTCGGTCCTGCCACCAGTCTCCCCTTCCATTTGGCAAAAAGGGTCTGGTGAGAGTTCCCTGCTTCTGCAGCAGGGGGAGCTCTATCCTCCAGACTCCCTGTGCCTTCCCATAACCTCCAAAAATGGGGAAAATCCCTGCCTACTAGGGCGTCAGTGAAGCAGTGAAGGTACCACACCCACTGAATGAGTCACACTGCCCCAAGGGGTGTCAATCTCAACCCCCGCGGTCTGGTAGTCACGAGTGTCCCCATGGATCCAAATGACCCTGGCAGTGCTAGGGTGTAACCTTGCAGGATTTACACAATTGCTTTTTTAGCAACGGTACCACACTACCAGAGTCAAGCAGTGCAGTGACTGGCTTCCTATCAACAAAAATCACACACATTTGCTTCTTCATGCGACTTGAACATGATGCGGTATATGCGACCTGTGCAAAAAAGAGAAAGGCATCTATTCACATAAGTATAATCGCATTGCATGGGTTCATCATTCAGGGGACAATTGGCAGCAATATGGCCCAATGCATGGCATCGGTAGCACTATATGTGCTCTATACCCAGTCCTCTCAAGGGTCCCCAAGACCTTCCTGGCTTCTTTGGCCAGTCTCCAGGTCTAGAGGCCACAGTCTCTTTAGCTGTAGCAGTCTTATCAAATTTCCCCACGCCCCTGAACTCTGGAATAGTCTTACCGGGTCCGGCGGGAGATCTTTCACCCCTAGATACATTGGAGTGGGGAGCAGATGGGTGCAACCCATTTCCTCAAAGCAGAAGGTCCATGACCACATGCTCCACAATCTGGGGGCCTGGCAAAGTCTCTGGCTGTAGCCACTTCCTGGTGATGTGGACCAGGTCGAACATCTGCGTGCGTGGTGACTTGTTGGTGCGGTAGGTCCACTAATGCACCCATTGGGCCTGGACTACCATGGTGACCCCTAGGCGTGTGAATATCTCTGCCTTTAGGGTCTCATAGTCCTGGGCCTTATCTGATTCCAGATCAAAGTAAACTTTTTGGGGTTCACTGGTCAAGAATGGTGCTAAAAGTCCTGCCTACTGTTATTTTGGCCATCCATTCACGAAGAGCGACTTTCAAAAGTCCTGAGATATGCCTCCACATCATCCGCAGGTGCCATCTTCTACATGTGGTAAGAGGCGCGTACCAACTTTGGTTCCACTGTCACCGGACGTGCAGGCCCCTTCTTTAATTCCACCAGAGCCTCCATAAACCGGAGATTCATCTCCTACTGAGCTGCCAGGTCCTGGTGATTCGCCTCCTGCTGTGCTGCAGCGGCTTGGCGATTTGCCTCATGTAGTTGGCAAATTTCCTCCTGCTGTTGGCGAATGTCCTCCTGCTGCGCTGCAGCAGCCTGGCGACTTTCCTCCCGCTGTGCTGCAGCAGAGTGGTGACTTTCATCCAGCTGCGCTGCAAGGGCTTGTGCGACCTGGAGGTCGGTCTCCCGCTGAGCCACAGTCACCTGTAGCAAGGCCTTCAGCATCTCCTCCTTTTTGGGAAGGTGCCCGCTGAACTCCACCACCTGTGGGAGATTAGCTTGTGGGATCATCTTTCCTGAGGAAAATAGTCAGCGTGCAGGCAACTTTCTTTCAAATCTGGCAGCTTGCCAGGTTTATTTAGAAAAATAGGTTTGCAGGTTAAAACAAACAAAACAGAAAATAAGTCTTTGCTGTCCGGTGCTAAACTAAACAGTACAGTTTCCTCACTATACGGTGTGGGGCTGGCCTCCGACACCCACAAAGCATAAGCCAAAATGCAAACCTTGTCTGTTTAAAGTCCAAACATACACAGAGCTCCCTCAGACCCCCTCTGAGTTCCAGGATTTTTTAAGCCACCTGCTGGTGGACTACAGTGGACCACAAACTCTGGACCGGAACCAGTCCTGCCACGGTGGTTGGTAAAATCCAGACTGGACTCTGTTTAATCCAGTCCAAATGAACGCATACGAGGTGATAGGTAGCGTCCGTCCGACCACCGTACCACTGCACCTCGCATACCATCACAATATATGCACAGTGTATTGAGTGTACACTATATATCAGTGCATTCGTGGGTGCACGGTATATAGTACACTTCAGATGGTGTACTAAAATATATACAGTCTAATACTATATATATATATATATATATATATACACACACATACACACATATATATACATACATACACACACACACACACAGTGTATTGAGTGTACACTATATATTGCAGTGCATTCGGGGGTGTATGGTATATAGTATACTTCAGGTGGCGTATTAAAATATATACAGTCTAATAATATATATATATATATATATATATATATATATATATATATATATAACATACATATATATACACACATACACACACATATATATATATATATATATATATATCATAATCTGACATATATAAAATCATGTGGTAGACTTCACATGATATATG
>BLSH010258397.1:951661-970885 GCA_018402905.1 Glandirana rugosa | reverse complement strand
GTATATAGTACACTTCAGATGGTGTACTAAAATATATACAGTCTAATACTATATATATATATATATATATATATACACACACATACACACATATATATACATACATACACACACACACACACAGTGTATTGAGTGTACACTATATATTGCAGTGCATTCGGGGGTGTATGGTATATAGTATACTTCAGGTGGCGTATTAAAATATATACAGTCTAATAATATATATATATATATATATATATATATATATATATATATATATAGTATCTCACAAAAGTGAGTACACCCTTCAAATTTTTGTAAATATTTTATTATATCTTTTCATGTGACAACACTGAAGAAATTACACTTTGCTACAATGTAAAGTAGTGAGTGTACAGCTTGTATAACAGTGTACATTTGCTGTACCCTCAAAATAACTCAACACACAGCCATTCATGTCTAAACCACTGGCAAAAAAAGTGAGTACACCCCTAAGTGAAAATGTCCAAATTGGGCCCAAAGTGTCAATATTTTGTGTGGACACCATTATTTTCTGGAACTGCCTTAACCCTCTTGGGCATGGAGTTCACCAGAGCTTCACAGATTGCCACTGGAGTCCTTTTCCACTTCTCCATGACTACATTATGGAGCTGGTGGATGATAGAGACCTTGCGCTCCTCCACCTTCCATTTGGGGATGCCCCACAGATGCTCAATAGGGTTTAGGTCTGGAGAAATGCTTGGCCAGTCCATCATCTTTACCCTCAGCTTCTTTAGCAAAGCAGTGTTGGTCTAGGAGGTGTGTTTGGGGTCGTTATGTTGGAATACTGCCCTGCAGCCCAGTCTCTGAATGGAGGGGATCATACTCTGCTTCAGTATGTCACAGTACATGTTGGCATTCATGGTTCCCTCAATGAACTGTAGCTCCCCAGTGCCGGCAGCACTCATTGACTGTAGGCAAGACACACTTGTCTTTGTACTCCTCACCTGGTTGCCGCCACACATGGTTCACACCATCTGAACCAAATACGTTTATCTTGGTCTCATCAGACCACAGGAAATGGTTCCAGTAATCCACGTCCTTAGTCTGCTTGTCTTCAGCAAACTGTTTGTGGGCTTTCATCTGCATCATCTTTAGAAGAGGCTTCCTTCTGGGACATCAGCCATGCAGACCAATTTGATGCAGTGTGCGGTGTATGGTCTGAGCACTGACAGGCTGACCCCCCACCCCTTCAACCTCTGCAACAATACTGCCAGCACTCATACGTCTATATCCTAAAGACAACCTCTGGATATGACGCTGACCACATGCACTCAACTTCTTTGGTCGACCATGGCAAGGCCTGTTCTGAGTGGAAACTGTCTTGTTAAACCGCTGTATGGTCTTGGCCACTGTGCTGCAGCTCAGTTTCAGGGTCTTGGCAATCTTCTTATAGCCTAGGCCATCTTTATGTAGAGCAACAATTCTTTTTTTTTCAGATCCTCAGAGAGTTCTTTGCCATGAGGTGCCATGTTGAACTTCCAGTGACCAGTATGAGAGAGTGGGAGCGATAACACCAAATTGAACACATCTGTTCCCCATTCACACCTGAGACCTTGTAACACGAACGAGTCACACGACACTGGGGAGGAAAAATTGGGCCCAATTTGGACATTTTCACTTAGAGGTGTACTCACTTTAGTTGCCAGCGGCTTAGACATTAATGGCTGTGTGTTGAGTTTTTTTGAGGGGACAGCAAATTTGCACTGTTATACAAGCTGTATACTCACCACTTTACATTGTAGTAAAGTGTAATTTCTTCAGTGTTGTCACGTGAAAAGATATAATAAAATATTTACAAAAATGTGAGGGGTGTACTCACTTTTGTGAGATACTGTATATACACAGTGTATTGAGTATACACTATATATCAGTGCATTCAGGGGTGCACGGTATTTAATACAGTGTAGTGTGGTGTTAAAAAAATATTCCCATCATGTCAGGAAGGCCACAAAGGAGAGGCAGACTCCCACAGGCCACTAAAAGAGGACAAGCAGCCTCTGTGTCTACAGTGAAAAGTGGTGGTGGCAGACATGGTGCATCCTCTGCAGCCGGGTCACGCTTGCCATTTTTTCTGCTGTTGGCTGTGTTATTGAGCCACAACATGCAGAAAAATTGGTGGAGTGGTGAACTAAACCATCTTCATCCTCCTCATCCTCTGTCATCCCGGTTCATACTAGTTTGCAGCAAGCAAAAAACTCCTGCACATTAGTGTGGTGCCCGGGTGTCCTATTGCTTAAGGGATCATCTCTCAGGCCTTGCTGCCCTCCAGGATAGGGGACATCATACTAGTTTGCCTTCCAACGCAGCTGGCAAAGTGGCCTATTCCACCGGATCCTTGTCCACAGTTACTCTTTCCGTAGCCCCACCATCATGCACGGAGGAGTCACCAGAATTATTTGACTATAGTGTCGGTTACATGCTGATGGAGGATGCGCAGCAATTTGAAAGCTCCGATGTTGGTTCCCAGGTTGAGGAAGCGAGTAACATGAGCCTATAGACAGGGTGTGCCACAGAAGGACAAGAAACTAGCAGTCATGTTCCCCCAGCTGCAGAATACTGCCAAGTTTGCTCCAGCGATGAGGAGGGATGGGATGATGAGGACACTGACTGTACTTGGGTGCCTGAGAGAAGAGAGGAGGAAAGTGAGGAGGAGGCACAAATCCAATTGGGGAAGGATGTCCTCCAGGGGCCAGCTTGAGAGCAGCCACCCTATTGCATCAGACCACAGAGCTCCACAGGTGCAGGGCGCTGCTGGCTCCCCACTGACTTCCAAAAGTTCATTGGTGTGAGCTTTTTTCAACACGTACAGTAGATTGCACAGTTGCTATTTGCAATCTATGTCTGAAGCGGGTCAAGTGCAGCCAGAACTCCAGCTGCTCGGGCACCTCTGTCTTGACAAGACATATGACAACCAGCCACGCAGTCCATTCGCAACAGCACCTGAAAAACCCACATCAGAAAACAAGGCAGACTTTTCCTTGCTCCTCATCAGGGATCTCAACCCCTACTATACCTCCAGTCCTCTCCAAAAGCTGCACTGAGAGGAATGAAGGTATAGCAATGCGTGCCACAAGTACTTGCAGCCAATCTGCTAGCAGTACACCACCAGGTGAATTCAGCAGACAAATATCCCTACCCCAGTTGCTGAACCATAAAAAAATTACTGTCCCAGCCATCCACATGCTCAGCGTCTTAATGCTAGCTTGGCCAAATTGCTAGCACTCCAACTGCTGCCTTTTCAGCTGGTAGATTCTGCCCCCTTTCGTGAATTTGTGGAATGTGCTCTCCCACAGTGGCAGGCTCTCAAAAGAAATTTCTTTTCACGTAAGGCTATTCCAGCTCTATACCGTCATTTGGAAGGAAATGTTTTGGCCTCCTTAGACAGGGCAGTCAGCAGCAGGGTTCATATTACCACTGACTCATGGTCAACCAGGCATGGCCAGGGACATTACCTTTCTTTCACGGCGCACTGGGTAACTCTGCCGGCAGCTGGGAAGGATGCAGGACAGGGTTCAGCGTTGGAGCTAGTTCCACCACCACGCCTCCAAAAACCTGGTGGTGATTTTTCCACATCCTCCTCCTTCACCCCCTCCTCTTCTTCTACCTCTGTGGCCTCTTCTGCAGAATTTTCCTCTGAACCTGCAGTGATCCCAAAGCATTCAAGTGGCTATGCAAGCAGTCAGGCTAAAAGATGCCATGCGGTGTTGAGTTACTTTGTCTTGGGGACAGGATCCGCACCGGGGCAGAGATCCTGTCAGCTCTGCGGGGGCAGACTTAGAGGTGGTTGATGCCACAGCAGCTTGAGCCAGGAATGGTTGTATGTGACAATGGCACCAACCATCTTCCTTTCTGATAGAGACACTTGACACATGTTCCATGCTTGGCACACGTCTTTAATTTGGTGGTGCAGCGTTTCTTGACCAGGTACCCAGGCTTACCAGATTTCCTGAGGCAGGCCAGAAAGGTCTGTGGTCATTTCCGGTGATCATACAATGCCAGTGCCTGGCTGGCTGACATTTAGCGGGAATTCAACCTGCCCACCAACCGCCTCATTTGTGACATGTCCACCAGGTGGAACTCCACATTGGCAATGCTGCAGCAGCTGTGAGCACAGCAGAGGGCCATCAATGAGTACCTCTGTGAGCATGGCACCAGGACAGGCTCAGGAGAGCTTGGCTTCTTTTCGCCACACCAGTAGCTACTGATCAAGGAACCAAAAAGTAAGCCACTGCCTCCATCTATAACTGGCCTATATAGTAAGGAGCGTTGGAGGGCATCAACTAACAACAAAAAGCCAAGGAAAAATCCAAGGAAAAACCAAGCTCAACTTACCAACCAGCTTGAAACCAACCAAATTGACCTGTCTAACAGTATAACGTTAAAAGCAGGGGATTGGTTATACACATTTGCAAATGCATGTGTAAGCTGGAGGGCCCCGGCAAGGCTCCCTGCGTCCTCCAGACCTATCTCTGACTTGTGAGAGACTCCACAGTAGGAGCACATGCATTCTGAGGAGATAGATGAAGGCAGGTGGCCTGGAGGTAGCCCATCCCTCCTTAAAAGGTACAGGGACACACTGGACACCCATCAGATAGCAAAATGACTGCAAAGGAGGGATGGGCCTTCATCTATCTCATCAGAATGCATGTGCTCCCACTGTGGAGTCTCTCACAAGTCAGAGATAGGTCTGAAGGATGCAGAAATAGTTGCCGGGCCCTCCAGCTTACACATGCATTTGCAAATGTGTGTAACCAACCCCCTGCTTTTAAAGCATACTGTTAAACAGGTCAATTTGGCTGGTTTCAAGCTGGTTGGTTGGTTGAGCTTGGTTTTTCCTTGGATTTTTCCTTGGCTGTTTGTTGTTAATTATCAGGGAAGCATGCACTGTCCTGTCACCATTTGAAGAGGCCACAAGGAAGGTGAGCAGCAACAATGCATGCTTCAGTGAACCTGTCCCTGTAATCTTCCTGCTGGATCACACGCTTCATGGAATCATGGACAGGGCACTTGAGGTAGAACAGCAGGAGGAAGAGGAGGACTCCCTTTTCTCTCAAGGCCCCCTTTATTCAGATAGCATTCCTGCAGAGCTGCCAAGCACACAGGATGAGGATTGTGTCAGCATGCATGTGGAGCACAACACGCAGCAGTCTTTAACCACTTGCCGACCGTCAATCGGCAATTGACGGCGGCAAAGTGGCACTGTAAGGCAAATCGCCGTCATATGACGGCGGCCGCCAGATCGCGCACAGTGAGCGCGCGTGCGCCGCCGGAGGCGCGCCCGCATGCTCACTGTGTCCGGGGAGGGCCAGGGAGCGGGTGCGGCGGCTTTGATTGCCGCCGGCCACCCGCGATGCCCCCCCCGGAGTGAAGGAGCGGAGGTCCGTGTATGTAAACACGGACCTCCGCTCTGTGTGAGGGGGAAGGGCTGTGATCACAGCCTTCCTGTACGTGAAGGCTGTGACCACTTCCCTTCCCCAGATAGGCAAGCCCCCATACAGTTAGAAAACACCCAGGGAACATAGTTAACCCTTAGAGTGCCCCCTGCAGGTTAACCCCTTCACTGCCAATGGCATTTACACAGTAATCAGTGCATTTTTATAGCACTGATCGCTGTATAAATGCCAATGGTCCCAAAAAAGTGTCAAAATGCTCCGACATGTCCGCTGAAATATCGCAGTACCGCTAAAAATCGCAGATCGCCGCCATTATTAATAAAAAATAAAAAAAAAATAAAAACCCCAAAAATGAATTCTCATCATCCGTAAACGCGACCACTTTTGCGCAAACCAATCAATAAACGCCGATTGCGATTTTTTTTATCGCAAATATGAGGAAGAATATAAATCGGCCAAAAACGGTGAAAAAAAATGTTTTTTTATATTTTTTTTTTGGATTTGTATTTTAGCAAAAAGTAAGAAATTTGTTTTTTTTTTTGCAAAATTGTCGCTCTTCTTTTGTTTATAGCGGCGATCAGAAATGACGCAGAGGTGATCAAATACCACCAAAAGAAAGCTCTGTTTGTGGGAAAAAAAGGACGCAAATTTTGTTTGGGTACAACGTCGCACGACCGCGCAATTTTCAGTTAAAGCGACGCAGTGCCGAATCGCAAAAAGGGCTCCAGTCCTAAAGCTGGAAATCCTTCCGGTCCTTAAGTGGTTAAGGAATGGTTTTCAGTTCCCAGAAACCCACGGAGTTGTACATGGCTGGGAGGAGGTAGTTCCTGATAATGTCATCCTCAGTGACCCAGAGGACACTCATACCTCCTCAAACTAATGCTGCATGGGCTCTCTGATTCTGAATAGCCTGCGAAAAGACCCTGTTATTCGTGGTATCAAGGAGAGGGATCATTACTGGCTGGCAACCCTTCTTGATCCACGTTACAAAGGTAAAGTTGCAGAACTCATCCTGCCTTGTCAGAGGGAGCAGAGGATGAAACATCTTCAGGATACCTTGAATAAAAGTTTATGCAACGCCTTTACAGACCCTGTGTGTTTACCGAGTCCTTGTCCTGGACAACGTGTTTCTAAGGCTTCAGTCAGTCAAAGGCAGAGCGGTGGAGAAAGTGGCCAGCTGACCGATGCCTTTAAACAATTTTTCAGTCCTCAGCGCCCAGGGCTGATAGGTTCAAGCAAGCATTGTCAACGTCTGAATTATATAGTGCAGGAATATCTAGGGGCAAGAGCAGACTTGGAGACCTTTCCAACTGAGCATCCACTGAGTACTTGGTCGTGAGGATGGACCACTGGCCAACTTACTTAATATGCAGTCGAGCTACTGGCCTGTCCTGTATCCAGCATGCTTTCTGAATAGACATTCAGTGCTGCTGGAGGGTTCGTAACCTGATCAAAGAGTGCGCCTGTCCACAGACTCAGCTGATAAGCTCACATTTATATAAAATGAATCAGTCCTGGTTCAGTAGCTATCAAGCCCCTAATGCTGATGCAACTGATTGAATTTGCTAGGGATCTGGGATCCCTTGAAGACTGCCTATGCCGCCTATCCTATTCCTCCTGTCCTGAATCCTGATGATGCTAGCTTCCAAGGATATTTTGTGTTTAGGGCACCACCAACACCCAAGGCCCAATTTTTCTGCACCTGTTTTACAGTGGCATGTCATAACATTTTTTTAAAAAAAAATTTAACTAC
Organism: Glandirana rugosa; assembly: GCA_018402905.1. Lineage (NCBI taxonomy): Eukaryota > Metazoa > Chordata > Amphibia > Anura > Ranidae > Glandirana > Glandirana rugosa. Next base: position 963,715 of record BLSH010258397.1, on the reverse strand, counting down.
AGGGTCCATTCCTGCGCCCAAAAAGAGAAACTGTGAGGGGTTACAGTGTTCTGGCACCGCCAACACCCAAGGCCAAATTTTTCTGCACCTGTTTGACTCGGGCATTGTCATTACAATTTTTAAAACAATTTACAACAGCAGGGCACGTTCCTGCACCCAAGAAGCGTAACTGTGAGGGTTTACAGTGATCTGTCACTGCGAACACACAAGGCCCAATTTTTATGCACCTGTTTGACTAGGGCATGTCATTACAATTGTAGCCATGGTCCCTCTAAGGGGTGGCTTGTTGCTGTGGTCCACCTGCTTATACTGCCCTCAGTCACATCCATACCTCATCCAGAGTCCTCAAACAAGCTGGAAAACTTTGTTTTGTTTGTTTATTAGGGGATAAACTTGGATAGGGTTAAGGTTAATATGGGATGCCCAAAAATGTAACAGTTCTTAAATGGGACCATACTATATACACCTTGGTATATACATTCCTCTTCCTCCTCTCCAGCACATAACTTGCTGACCTTGATCTCCCTGTTCCCCTCACCTGCGCTTCTCTTTACTAGGCCTCAAGCGTTTCTTCAGCCTGACTAGCACATAGTGAGGCCTGCTATAATGGGAATAGGACCACCGGACCACCCATTACAGGCAGGGACAGTTGATCCCCAAAGTGTAGAATAAAAGTTCCTACTGTGCTAGCCGGATCGATGGACTACTACTCCCAGCCCATCCTCTTATTCCAGGCCCTGCCAGCCACTCCAGCTGCAACGACCTTCTCCACTACCACAGTGATACCACAGTCCCTTACTGACTTCTACCTCCTTCTCAGAATGTCTCTCACCCCAATCCGCTCCGGCATGCCTCCACAGCCTCCTAGGCTGCGTGTCACAAAAGAAAGCTCTATTTGTGGGGAAAAAAGGGCATTGATTTCGTTTTTGGTACAACTTTGCACGACCGTGCAATTATCAGTTAAAGCAACGCAGTGACGAATTGCAAAAAGTGCTCTGGTCCTACAGTGGGAAATCCTTCCGGTCCTTAACCACTTGCCAATCGCCGGCTGCAGTCTGATGGCGACAAGATGGCACGATATTGCAAACCACGATATCCCACACTGCGAGCTTGTGTGCGTCGCCGGAGGCACGCTACCTGTGTTTCGAGGGGACCAGGGAGCGGGTAGGGCGGACTCGATTGCCGCCAGCTACCCGAGATGGCCCCCGCACAGTGAAAGAACGGAGGTCCGTGTAAGTAAACACGGATCTCCGTTCTGACAGAGGGGGAAGGGCTGTGATCAAAGGCTTCCTGCATATGGAAGCCGTGATCACTCCCCTCCCCCTGCCAGCCCGGCCCACATACAGTTAGAACACACCCAGGGAACACAGTTAACCCTTAGAGCGCCCCCTGCAGGTTAACCCCTTCACTGCCAATGGCATTTACACAGTAATCAGTGCATTTTCATAGCACTGATCGCTGTATAAATGCCAATGGCCCCAAAAAAAGTGTCAAAATGGTCTGACATGCCCTCTGCATTATCGCAGTACCAATAAAAATCGCCGCCATTACTAGTAAAAAATAAAAACCACATTAATGAATTCTCATGTTTTGCAAAAGCGGCAACTTTTGCGCAAACCAATCAATAAACGGCGATTGAGATTTTTTTTAACAAAAATATGAGGAAGAATGTAAATTGGCCAAAACCAATGAAAAAAAAATGTTTTTTTATATTTTTTTTTGGATTTGTATTTTAGCAAAAAGTAAGACATTTGTTTTTTTTTTTGCAAAATTGTCGTTCTTCTTTTGTTTATAGCGGTGATCAGAAATGACGCAAAGGGGATCAAATACCACCAAAATAAAGTTCTATTTGTGGGGAAAAAAGGACACAAATTTTGTTTGGGTACAACGCCGCACGACCGCGCAATTGTCAGTTAAAGCGACGCAGTGCCAAATCGCAAAAAGTGCTCAGGTCCCAAAGTGTGAAATCCTTCCGGGGCTGAAGTGGTTAAATGGTTAAAGGAATAATTCATTTTTATTTTTTCACTTTAAGCATTATTAAAATCAATGCTCCTGAAAAAATTATTGATTTTAAAACTTTTTTTTCATTGATACATGTCCCCTAGGGCAGGACCTAGATTCCCATACACTTTTTATTGTAAGAACTTGCATATAAGCCTTTTCATTTTTCTTGTTCGAGACCCATTGATTTAAACAGCGTTTGAATGTTCGCACAAATTTTTTGCCGGTTCGCAAGTTCTGGTGCGAACCGAACCGGGGGGGTGTTTGGCCCATCCCTACTTTTCACCCGCATTTCTTGTGGTCTTGTGCATAGCTCTATGCACACTACAAATTCCATAGTCCACTTCTGGAGCAAGCAAGGGAGGGTAACTACATTCCTACATCCAGTGGGACCATGGAGAATGAACATAGCCGCCCTCTCACAGTGAGCTGGATCACAGCAGCAAAAGAAGGCATTTGGAGATTTGGAGGAGGCTGAGAGCAATAGAAGGTAATTTTTAAGTTAGAGGGTAATTTAACTTTTGTGGGGAAAAAATAGAAAATTAAAAAAATATATATAACATATTTAACCACTTGCCAACCAGCTGCCGTCGTTATACGACCGGCAGGTCGGCTCTCCTGCGCGAATCGCTATAGCTGTACGGTGGCTCGCACGCTGCAGCATGCCCACGGGACTGGCGGACTCAATGTCACCTTCTACAGAGGCAGAATGGGGATCTGCCAATGTAAACAAGGCAGACCCCCGTTCTGACAGGGAACATGACAGTGATCTACTGTTCCCAGTGCCAGTCCATCCCCCCTACAGTTAGAACACGCTGAGGGAACACAGTTCACCCCTTGATCGCCTAGAGTTTAACCCCTTCCCCGCCAGTGTAATTTTTACATTTATCACTGCATTTTTATAGCACTGATCAATGTAATAATGTCACTGGTCCCAAAAGTGTCAAAAGTGTCCGACCTGTCCGTCGCAATCCCGATAAGAATCATGGATCGCCGCCATTACTAGTAAAACAAATAAACAATAAAAATGCCATAAATATATCCCCTATTTTGTAGACGCGATAACTTTTGCACAACCAAATCAATATACCCCTATTGTGATTTTAATGACCAAAAATATGTAGAAGCATATATATCAGCCTAAACTGATGAATACATTTTTTATTAAATATATTTTTTGGGATATGTATTATAACAAAAAGGAATTTTTTTTTTTTTTTTAAATTGTTGCTCTTTGTTTATATATACAGTAGCGCAAAAAATAAAAGCCACAGAGGTGATAAAATACTACCAAAAGAAAGCTCTATTTGTGGGAAAAAAAGAACGTCAATTTTGTTTGGGTACAGTGTCGCACGACCACGCAATTGTTAGTTAAAAGGAAGCAATGCCGTATCGCAAAAAATGGTCTGGTCATTAAGGGGGCAAATCCTTCCGGGGCTGAAGTGGATAATTTGCAACACAAGTCATATTATAATTAAATGTTATTAAAAATGACTTTTCCTTTTCAATCTGCAGAGCTGTAATTTTCTGTAAAATACAATGCAATATGGCTACCTGGAGGAGTTCTGTACATAAAATGTGTACAGAACGCACCCTACAAACATAATTTCCTGCTTGTGTGATTGGCTCACTGATTTTCCCAGAAGTCTTCAATAAGATACAAGTCAGATTTCAGACATCTCCTGCAACAAAAATATTTTTGGTGAGATACTCCCAATAGGAAATCATGTCTAAAGCGATGCAGACCCTGCAATTTTCCTCATTAGAGCCCTGCGGGTGCAGCAGCTGATTGATTATTATGAAACCACTCCCATTAGATCCATTTTCCACATGGACACAAACAAACAAGTGATTGCTTCAGAATAACAAAAGCAAGGAATCTGCAACAAAGTTTGGTAAAATCTGCAATGTACATAGATCACTCAGAGGGGAATCTTTTTCTCAACAAAACTGGAGTTAATCATTAACCACTTGCCGACCAGCCGCCACAGTAATACTGTGCAGGGCAGCTCTCCTGTGCAAACCGCCGTGCATGGCGGTTCGTGCATGTGAAACAGTGGGCATGCACGCGCGGTACACAGAGGCAGAATGGTGATCTGCCTATATAAACAAGATGGTTCCCCATTCTGACAGGGGACATCTCAGAGATTTGCTGTTCCCAGTGATCAGGATCAGAGATCTCTGTGATGTCCCAGGCAGCCCATCCCACCTACAGTTAGAACACACCCAGGGAACACAGTTAACCCCTTGATCGCCCCCTAGTGTTAACCCCTTCCAGTGTCATTTATACATTGACCAGTGTATTTTTATAGTATTGATCAATGTAATAATGTCACTGGTCCCCAAAAAGTGTCACATAGGGTCAGATTTTTCCGCCGCAATGTTGCAGTCCCTCTAAAAATCCCAGATCGCCACCATTACCAGTAAAAACAAAAAAAGTCCATAAATCTATCCCCTATTTTGTAGACGCTAAAAATCGCATATTGCCGCCATTACCAGTAAAAACATAAAAAAAATTAAATAAAAGTCCATAAATATATCCCCTATTTTTTAGACGCTATAACTTTTGCGCAAACCAATCAATATACGTGTATTGTGATTTTTTTACCAAAAATCTGAGGAATAATTAATATTGGCCTAAACTTATGAATACATTTGTTTTTTACATTTTTTTTGGATATGTATTATAGCAGAAAGTAAAAAATATTGTGTATTTTTTTTCAAAATTGTCACTCTTTTTGTTTATAGCGCAAAAAATAAAAACCGCAGAGGTGATCAAATATCACCAAAAGAAAGCTCTATTTGTGGGAAAAAATGGACATAAATTTTATTTGAGTACGACAGAATTGTCAGTTAAAGCAATGCAGTGTCGTATTGTAAAAAAAACCTTCCGGGGCTGAAGTGGTTAAGAATACACACTTGAGTAGATTTTTTTAGACCAGAGTTTAGGGTCACTTCAATGTTTTAATGACAATGTGTCAGCAGGACAGAAAGTGGGCAGGTCTGCAAGAACGACACTGACAGCAGAAATACACTATCTTAAGTAGCATAAGGGAAGGCTGGAACCTCAAATCAATTTTTGTTGCATGTCCATGTTTTATCTTTTTTCCTGTTGAGACATTCTTTCAATTTGTCAACAAACAGCCAAGGAAAAATCCAAGGAAAAAAACAAGCTCTACTTACCAAACAGCTTCAAACCAGCCAAACTGACCTGTCTAACAGTATGCGTTAAAAACAGGGGATTGGTTACACACATTTGCAAATCCATGCGTAAGCTAGAGGGCCCCGGAAAGGCTCCCTGTGACCTCTAGCCCCTATCTCTGACTTATGAGAGACTCCGCAGTGGGAGCACATGCATTCTGATGAGATAGATGAAGGCAGATGGGCTGGAGGGGGCCCAACCCTCCTTAAAGGTACAGGGACACACTGGACACCAAGCACATAGCACAATGGCTGCAAAGGTGTCAGTGCGTTTACCTGACCAAAATCAAGTATGCAAAAAGTAAGCCTGTATATATAGCAAGAAGCATTGGAGGGCATCAAATGACAACAAACAACCAAGGGAAAATCCAAGTAAAAAACCAAGCTCTACTTACCAACCAGCTTGAAACCAGCCAAACTGACCTGTCTAACAGTATTCATTAAAAACAGGGGATTGGTTACACACCTTTGCAAATGCATGCGTAAGCTAGAGGCTCCCTGTGACCTCTAGTCCCTATCTCTGACTTATGAGAGACTCCACAGTGGGAGCACATGCATTCTGATGAGACAGATGAAGGCTGATGGGCTGGAGGGGGCCCAACCCTCCTTAAAGGTACAGGGACACACTGGACACCAAGCACATAGCACAATGGCTTCAAAGGTGTCAGTGTCAATCAAGTATGCAAAAAGTAAGCCACTGCCTCCATCTATAACTGGTCTCCAACCCATTTGCCTTCATCTATTTCATCAAAATGCATGTGCTCCCACTGTGGAGTCTCTCATAAATCAGAGATAGGGACTAGAGGTCACAGGGAGCCTTGCCGGGGCCCTCCAGCTCACTCATGCATTTGCAAATGTGTGTAACCAATCCCGTTTTTAACGCATACTGATAGACAGGTTAATTTGGCTGGTTTCAAGCTGGTTGGTAAGTAGAGCTTGGTTTTTTCCTTGGATTTTTCCTCGGCTGTTTGTCGTCATTTGATACCCTCCAATGCTCCTTACTATATAGACCAGTTATAGATGGAGGCAGCAGCTTACTCTTTGCTTTCGGAACAGGAAGTAAATAAAAAATTCTCCTCAACAATGTTTCAGACAGCACTAAAACCTATGAAGGTTTTTATTTATTTTATCTTGCTCTATACAAAACAAAGTTATTGGGGGTTACACTTTAAAGGTCCCCTGCCATGACAGAAATATGGTGGTTGCCATTGCTGGGCTCCTTCTGTAAACCAGTAGTTACCTGACTCTGTTTGGCCTCAGTATAATAGAGAACAGAGCTCTCCAGTGGTCTTGCAAACAGGGCCATCTAGCTGCTGTCAAGGCTGTGGATAAGGGGTTACATCTCTCTTTCCTGTACAGGCAAGTAAGGGGGCCCATGCAGCTGGCTGAATCGGATAGAGGGAAGCTGGCAGCACTGCGGGGTTAGAGTGGGCACACAGGGAGGCCTGGGCAGCAGAGGGAAACGTATGGTGCACAGAAAGTGTGATTGGCACTGTGGGGGAGGGGAGGATTTCTGGAACCAATCTCCTGTATGGCTTTCTCTGCAGCAGCTGAAAGCTGTCTTCTTTGCTTCCCAACTGTCTTTTAGCTGCTGCAGAGAGAGACATACAGGAAATCAGTAACCCCCCCCCACACACACACACACACCGATCACCCTCACTGTGTACCATACATTTCCCCCTGCTGCCCAGGATCCCCTGTGTACCCCCTCTACTCCCACAGTGCTGCTGTCTTCCCCCCTCTCCTTCCCACCGGCAGCTACAAGCACACAATAGGATCCTTCAGGATGTAAAGTGAGGAAAGTTTCAGTAAATATGACACATTTACCAGCCCCTTCTTCCCTGAATGAACACAACAAGTGATCGTTACCGATCACTCCCAGTGTTCAATCATAACTGAGGCATAGTAAACTGTGTTCATTTGGTGGTGGTGGTGTGTGTGTGTGGGGGGGGGGCTGTCTGGTTGGCTGTATGGAGTCCTGTGCTGTGTGTCCTTCCCAGTTTTTAGTGCGCCAGGGATGGACAGGTGCAATGTCCATCATTGCTGCCTGCAATATGTCAAGGCTGGACGGGGCTGAATGCTGTACTAGTTTAAGGCCCTATGCATTCAGGGACAAATGTTCTTTACGCAGGTCTTCTGTGTTCCAGACATTAAACCCTAATTGGTTGGCCTGCTCCTCTTAATCTAACTTGACAGTCAGAGAGGGTTGTAAGCATGATGTTTTGCTTAACGGCTGTTGACAAAATTAACCCCTTGTTGTAGCCAACAGCACCACCGCAGAACAAGACCCTTATAAGTTACAGAACTGGGACAAGCATTCAGCAAATTAAAGTCAGTAAAAATTCTAATTCCCTTATCTATATACAGTACTTGTTCTGGGTCATAAAGCCACAAAGCCTAGGCAGAAGCATAATAGCCAGGCCATTGGTATTCTCAGAAGGATGGTCACTGACAGCCTACATATTTCTCCCATCACAGGTTTCTTCAAATGATTTGATTTTACATCCACTCCAATCAACAAGCAACTGTTTGTTTTCTATGGTATTATCAGTAGGCGACAGATAAGAAAACAATTCTAATTATACTATTGTGCATCCCAGAAATTCTCCTTTGGGAATGAATAACTAATAAAATGAAGACTTCAGAATAAGCTTAGAAATTATGATCAAATAGTCCAGATCAAACCCAGCTCTGACGTCAGATGTGCAGACAAAATCCTCTCTGGTCCATTTGACTTGCTTCAGTGCCTCCATTGTGGGGAAGGCTTATTCATTTTCTGGATCCATTCAATCCATAACCTTTGCACTGTCAATTTTCTGTATAACTACTGTACTGTCATATTACAGTTAGTAAAATCAATAGCATTACAGCTGCAATATAGCTTCACAAAGTGCTCCACTAGTCAAATAGAGGATTGTAAACATTCCATATGAAATAGGTTACTGAATGAAGAAAACAATATCTAGTGCAAGGCCATTTGATCTGATTGATATAATATAGCCCAGCGTGGTATAGAGCTGTAGCCACAGATGATAATAATGCCATGGAACAGTACAATAGAAGACCCAGACGCCGTCCTTTGTAAGGTTTCACTGTATTTTTTTTTTCAGTATGAAGCAAAAATGCGCCTGCCATTTTATAGCAGGCAATATATCGCAGAGGTGTATGGGAAGTTAGGTTTTAGTGTTAGACTAAGGAGTGATGTAATCTTATCTAGCTGCCCTATAAAGTCTATTTTATCTTCTTTAAACGTGCCTGTTTGTGCATGCATGCTGCTTTGACAGTGTTAGGGGGTTAAGGAGAATGTAAAGACTATGCAGCTAAATTATGTTTGCACAGCACATCATCATTTCCTTTGTGTATAAAAGTGCATAGTAAATCTGTAATTTAATTTTTTGTTTAGAATTTCTATTGCAGTCGTGTGACCACTGCTCCAGTGATCAGGGCTGTGGGTAGTTGCAGCACTATTTCTTTACCATGATGGGGGGGGGGTTCAGTTAAAAACGCATGTATGAGCTATGTTTTTCTCACCCTCCCAAACCCTCCTCTGAGCTGCAGAGGTAGCTGTACGAGGGTATATCTCTGCTACAGTTGCAATGCTTTGCCTTCTGGCAAGGCAGAAGCGAACCCTGCCGTCATGGTGAGCAGGCTGTACCACCTGCTTCAGGAACAGAATGCTGGGATCACTTTGAATGGGGAAGGTGCTGGTCAGTAATTCCTGATGTAATATAGTGGGTACAGTGAGAGGGATCCTTTCCTCCTGGGTTAATTCTGGCTTGGTGCTCCAGGATTATCTCTGGTTGATGGCAGGACTCTCCCTAAGTTCTAATGCCTTTCTGGTAAGATTGGGGCTGCATTCATCTGGCCAGGGTCTAGAAGACGCAAAGAGCTCCTGGTGATATGCCCCTGGGAGTGGTGTCCCAAGAAAACACTTTGGCAGTGGTCCACCATTGAGTTTTTACTGTCATGGTTAGCAGATTGTACCATCTGCTTCAGGAACAGAATGCTGGGATCACTTTGAATTGGGAAGGTACTGGTCAGTAATTCCTGATGTAATAAAGTGGGTACAGTGAGAGGGATCCTTTCCTCCTGGGTTAATTCTGGCCTGGTGCTCCAGGATTATCTCCGGTTGAAGGGAGGACTCTCCCTAAGTTCCAATGCCTTTCTGGCAAGAGTGGGGCTGAATCCGTTTGGCCAGGGCCTAGAAGGCGCAAAGAGCTCCTGGGGATATGCCCCTGGGAGTGGTGTCCCAGGAAAACACTTTGGCAGTGTTCCACCGCTGAGTTTTTACTGACACTAAGTCACTTCACTATGCTTTTCTTGCACGGCCTCCTAAGTGGACCTTTTGGACAGTTTGGATCAATTTTTATACAACTTGAAAAACCAGCTGTGTGTACAGTAGCACTTTTTTATATTTACTATTTCCTTATAGACACTTGCACTGCACGTGTGTGTTTTGTTTTTTATTTATGCACTGCTCTGGGAGTTATTAAGTCAGGAACAGTCCACTATATAGACTACGGGGGGCAGGAGCCACAGGGCCTGGTCTTGTGCTGGGAGGATCTAATGATTAGGTAAGTATGTCTTCGCTCTCCTCTCCCCTAGAAAAAAAAGAGCAGTTAACCTTTTCAGTGTGAGTACAGGCCTACTGCATGGGAAAATATTTTTTTACCTGCAGCTCAGCTTTAAAATGAATAAGGATTGCAATAGGCACAGATAACCTGTCTTATTTGAATGTAACCTGGCTTATCAGATACCATCTGCTACTAGACCTCAACTGTAAAGTACCAGACAGGGGCACTGCTTTGACCAGTTGCACTCTCCCCCCTGGTTTATTGTAGGAGCATGTAGGTTGCAGTTGGGCCCTGTGAATGTCCACTTGGCTCTAGTCCTGTCTTTCTTGTGGATCATCCAATTCTGAATACAGGATACATAGTACAATTCCATAAAAGAACTGTAAAGCTTTTTAATACATCTCTCTACAACCTATTTTTGTATACTGATCACAGCTTGTTTATGCTTATAGTGGATTTCGGGAAGGTTTTATTGTCTCATACTCAAAGTTTCACCATTTTTTGCCTTTGTCAATATACTGGTACTAGCTATTCCTCAATAGATGTATTAAGCTGTGCTAGAATGCTCATGCACCAATTTTTTATAGTAGTATGGCTTATAAACATGTTTAATCCATTCATTGTTTTCCATTTATTATTCACGTTTCTGTCTTCCCAGTGAGGATCTATTGATCATGTTGGGAGAAAGCCCATACCTCTACATATACATCTCGTATTTATTCATATAATTATATATTGTGGACCTTGTTTCTAACCTTCTGGGTCATATATTGATTGGATGATCAAGGGGTTTGGTGGAATATTTATGATTTCAGATACTTTAAAGGGTTGGAGGGTTTCTATAGGAATTAATTTTATTATTTAATAAACCTCAATAACTTCTACATTGTATAGTGACACAGCCATTTAGGAAGTATTAACATTATTCTGTTCTCTTTCTCTTCAGTTTTTTTCTAAGCAGCTTCATGCTATCTTCCTGTAAAAATAACAACAGCTCTCACTATCCTTTCCCAGATAATATACTATATAACCCATTTTACGAAGGAGTTCAAACATGTAAACATCCACTAATTCCACTTCAAAACTGATCTAACAAGCCAGCAGAATGCGGAACTTATGACGGTTGAATGGTGGGGGTGTGGCTTAACAGATTGAAAGGGAAAAGCTTACAGTGTAACTGAGACCAGTTGCAGGCATTCAAATATTTATATATTTTTGATAAACAGTAAATTGACTTTAAAACAAGTATGATATGTTAACTGCAGAGAAGTTGTTTTACATTTCCAATAACAAAGTGCTATAGTGCATTAAAGTGCTGTAAATTAATAGTGTAAATCTGATGTGCAAACTGTAAAGTAAGTGATTACCATCAACAAGTTGCTGTGGTACATAAAAGTGCCAAAGAGTTAGTGTAGGTGTGTTACTACTGCCTAATGTGCAAAAAATGTTACAAGGTGCAAGTGGTCACAAAGCACAAATTGGTTCCAAAGCGCCAAGTGGCGATGAAATACAAACAGATATAAAGTGCTAGAGAAACAATTATAGGTACTCCTTGCCAGTATATTGGTACTGTCAAATGTGCAAAAAATTGTTACAAAGTGCAAAGTGATCACAAAGCATAAAAGTGGCTCCAAAGCGCAACGTGATGGTGAATGCAAAAAATGTACACAATAATAGGCACTCCCTACCCTATGCCAAAAGAGTGCCCAACATGTGAAACAAAAATGAATAGGATTATGATACCAAGCATATATACAACAAGTAAATGCTTAATTCTGTTCTTAGTTCAAGTGGTTAGATGAAACACCAATGTCAGGACTAGTGTTGAGCGAACCCGGACTGTAACGTTCGGGTCCGTACCGAACTTTCGGGTGTCCGTGGCACGGACCCGGACCCGGACATTTCAAAAATCGTTCGGGTTGATTCTTGTCTTAATTCGTAAATGAACAACATATATACGAACCATAGTATTAGGATAAGTAAAAACAAAGTGTACAACCCGTGAGAAAACCGTATCCCATCCCTCACGGATAATAACACATGTAAAAAACGTAAGTGGTAGTGCAACGCGAAACCTCGGTGAAAATACGAAACACTAGTGAAACGTGAAACATTGTTAAAAAACGTGTAAACTGTCATGGTTATATGACCGTTCCTCATGGATATTAACAAAGAGATCGTGAAATATAGACAAACATAAAGTAGCGGTGAACCGCGAAACCTTGGTTAAACACGAAACACTGGTGAACGTGGAACATTGTAAAAAACGTGTAATCCG
>BLSH010258397.1:921405-931855 GCA_018402905.1 Glandirana rugosa | reverse complement strand
GCTCCAGGACTTCGGCAGATACAACCACCTACTCAAGGCTATTGACTACCTAAAAGCGGAATAGCCGCTTTCTCTCTCTCCCACTGAGTGTGGGTCCTAGCTCGTAAGATTTGAATGCCATAGTGTTACTAACATAATCTTTATGTTTATTCTACCTATCCCCCCAGAGGATTCCGCAACCCGACAAGCCAAGCGATTACCAGATAACCATTTCTTTTCGGCTTACTGACTTCCATTTTCATACACCATACAGCCCCTGGACGCAGACTTTGCTCCCGGTGGCTCCTCCGCCTACCCGATTGGGGGGAGGAGGGGCCACGCGGTTGCACAAGGTCTCCCTCATCCATCCAGGTACACCATTCTATCCGACAAATTTGTAAGTCAATTCCAGGCAGCTCGGCTTGCGGAATAAACTCAGAATGAAACCCTCCTTCCCTCCCCTCTCCCTGCCCTCCCTGTTTATCATCTATCTCTCGGAGTTCTATTTCTACCCCCCTTTCCACACCTACCCCCCTTGGCAAACATGCCACTACATCTATTTAAAATGCTCGTGGAAATGCCTGTAAACAAAAAGAAAAATGTGTTTGTTCTCTGAATGAAAATATTTGTTCATAACTATGAATAATAAAATTTTCGAAGAAAAAAAAAAAAAAAAAAAAGAGAGAAGCTGAAAGAATTAATGGAACAAGAAACTAGACGTATCTTTAATAGAGTAGCAACAAATCGATATAAGTGGGGGAATAAACCCGGGAAACATTTGGCAAGAGTATTAAAGGAAAAAAAATCAAATAACTTTACCGGGAAAGTTAAAAACAGAGAAGGGAAAATTGTGTACTTAACAAAAGAAATTGCAGGCGCAAAAGTACTACGAAACCTTATACACAGTACGACAGGACAAACCACAAAAAAGGAGAAAAAAAGAAAAGAGGAAATGCAAAGATACATAGAAGAAGCACACCTCCCTAAACTACCAGTAGAAAGACTTCAACATTTAGAAAGGCCCATAACAGTAGAGGAGATAAATCGAGCCCTGTAAACTTCACCGACAGGGAAAAGCCCAGGCCCGGACGGCTTCACAATGGGGTACTATAGGAAATTTAAAGATCTGTTGGTCCCCAAAATGCATGATTATATGAGAGAATTGGGAGAGGAAGGGATGCTGAGGGAGGAAGCTCTAGTGGCCTACATTACAGTAATCCCGAAAGAGGGGAAGGATGGAACACTCTGCTCCAGCTACAGACCAATAGCCCTGCTGAATATCGATACAAAAATATATGCAAAGGTACTAGCAACAAGATTAAAAGAATTTATACTGGAATGGATCCAGGCGGACCAGACCGGATTTGTGCCCGGTAGGGAAGGAAAGGACAATGCCATGAGAACATGGTTGCTGTTGCAGGATTTACAGGGGGGGAGAGAGCCGGCGCTCATTCTGTCGATTGACGCACAGAAGGCATTTGATAGGGTGGACTGGGGGCTTATGATAAAAATACTGGAAAATTTGGGAGTGGGCCCAAAGATGGTAGAGAGAATAAAGGTATTATATAGAGACCCGGAGGCTAGAGTAAGGGTCAACGGGTCTCTCTCATTGCCTTTTAAAATGTTGAACAGTACAAGACAGGGGTGCCCGCTCTCTCCCCTCCTGTTTATATTATCAATAGAGCCTTTATTAGCAAGAATACGGGGAAATATGGATATAAAAGGAATTAAAATCAATGAGAAGGAACATAAAATAGCCGCGTATGCTGATGACCTCCTATGCTATATAACAAACCCAAGAATTACATTACCAAATTTAATAAAGGAATTAAAAACTTATGGAGAAATCTCAAATTTTAAAATCAACCAAGAAAAATCAGAAATACTAAATGTAAACATAAGTAGGGAAGAAGAGGTGGATACGAGGAGAGAATTTCCATTTAAATGGAAAAAGACAGAAATAAAATATTTAGGAATAAAAATTACTCCTAGACTTGAGAAGCTATATAGAGTTAATTATATCCCACTATTAAATAAAATTAAAACAGAAATTAAGAGGGTGGAAAAAAAACTGTTATCATGGATAGGTAGGATAAATACTGTAAAAATGATGATACTCCCTAAGATACTTTATAGGTTTCAAATGATTCCAATAAGACTCCCACAAATGTACCTACAAAAATTGCAGGGAATAATATCAAAATTGATTTGGCAAAATAATAAGCCGAGAATACAATACAAGATCCTTAGCTTAAGAAAATCACAAGGGGGCTTAGCCGCACCAGATGTAAAAAAGTATTATGAAGCAGTGGTGTTATCACGAATGGTAGAATGGTGTAAAGATGAAAATGATAAAAGATGGGTAGAACTAGAAAGGTCACTAAATAATGGATATTTAAAAGAGAATATATGGGTATCACAAAAAGATAGAGTAATGAGCCAAACAATACCCGATTTAACAAAAAATGTATTTAGGGTATGGGACAGAATTTTCAAGCACGCAAATTTAGTATATAACTCACCTTTAATTTTTTTAAGCGGCACAAAGATATTTGAACCAGGAAACAAGGCACAGTTTGGGGGTGGGTAGGAAAAACACAGCTAAAAGACATTATAAAGGATGGAGAAATCTGCAATTTTCAAGATCTGCGACAAAAGGGTACTTTGAGGAATCTGGATGAATGGAGGTACGCCCAACTAAAATATTTTGTGGCAAAATTGCCACAACCATTGCGAACAGGAGAAGAGCTTAACCCATTTGAGAAGCTATGTAATGCCAAAGAAACAGTTAGAAATGGGATTGCAAGGCTCTATAAGGTAATTCAGGAATGGAGTGGATGGGACGTGCCTCCATTCATTAAGAAATGGGAGGAAGAACTGGGGGTGAAATACACGGAAGATCAAGTGAGGGAAATGCTCAAGGTAATACATAATAGTTCTGGAAGCACGTTGAGTGTGGAAACGAACTACAAGTGCCTAGCAAGATGGTATATAACACCGGTGAAGGCTCATAAATATCAAAGAGAAAAATCACCACTATGTTGGAGATGTCAGAAGGCACATGGAACAATGGCACATATATGGTGGGAATGCCCAATAATAAAAGAATTTTGGAAGGAAGTGAGACAAACTATAGTAAAGATCACAGGGGAGGAACTAGAACTAGACCCAACGAGGTGCTTATTCCAAGTGCCAGGCAAACCTACTAAACAGTACGTGAACTCACTGATGCCCTCCCTATTAAATGCAGCAAAAGGAGTCATACCAAAAAAATGGCAACACCTAAAAAAACCTACGAGGAGGGAATGGCTCGAGAGGGTAGAATATATTTACAATATGGAGTATTTGAGAAGTGGAGAAAGAGGTCCTTTCTGGGAAAAATACGCAGAAAAATGGCGGAAATGGATAGATTTTAAAAAAACAAGAGAGTATACTAAGGCATATACTGATGGAAAAATAGAGAAAGCATAGGGATGGAGGAAGAGATCCTGGCGTGGGGGAAAATGGGGGGGCAAGGGGATATATATAGTACACATCTATTATTTGTAAACAAAGGAACTAGAGAAGGAAAATGAAATATTTAATGAGAATAAGAAATACTTGTATTTTATGTAAAGTTAGAAATAAATAAATAATAAAGTCTATACCACAATGATGAGACCTAGTGGGAAAACTTATGAAGGTTGAGCTGAATAATCTTTCCCTAAGTTGGTAACTGATGTGGAAAAAAAAAAAAAGTCTGTCCGTTTTTGTGTCGGATAGTGTGAACCTAGCATGAAAATGACACATGCTCACGCCAACAAATCATGCTTGACAGGTGTACTGCTTGGGAATATTTGATGGGGCCTGGAAAAGTGATATCTTTTCGTTGTTTAGGGCAAAGTAGGAGTGAACTGGATATCATCTCTGATATTTTATAGGCAAAATAAAAATTTAGGAAATGTAGTTTTTAGTGGTCAGAGGTAGGGGCGAGGGGTTTGAATTGGGTTATAGGGGAAAGAGATGGGGAGAATATTCAATTAGAAATGTTTTCTCCCAAGCCAAGTGTAGTGTTATTTATAATGATCTTCAAAAATATTAACTTCCAGATTACCCACAGCTACATTACGAATGTCTTAATCACTCCAATATTGTAAAAGGATCCCAGAAACTCCTTCTCAACAGCATGTGCTTTGTCAAATTATATTCAGCTTCTTCTGGAAATAATTATGACGTTCATTCAACAAAGGTTTGGAGAGTGCATCGTCACTCATCTCCTCTGATGGGCAGCAATGAATGTCAATAACACCTTGCTCTTGATTGTCCCTCATGAGGTGATACTTGACGTCAATGTGTTTGGTCCTAGGATTGACCCTTTCTGCTTGCATAAGCTTTATACATTCCTGTTTGCCTTCAAAAATGGGAATTGGTTTTGACAGGTCTATCCCAATGTCCATAAAAAGTTGACAAATCCATATCGCTTCTTGACATGCTTATGCTGCTGCGATGTACTCTGCTTCAGTTGAAGATAGAATGACAATTGCTTGCTTTTGACTAGACCAACTTATGGTTCCTTCCCCATACTGGAAGATGAATCCATTTGTGGTTTGCAGTCTGTGCAGTCCATGGCTCAATCAGCATCCACATATCCGACCAGTTTTGGATCTCTTGTGCTGATAACTGTAACTTCATCTGAATTGTTCCTTTGAGGTACTGCATCGCACTTTTTACCGTGTTCCAGTCATGCTGACAAGGAGCTGAGACTTTCCTGCATAGTATGCCCACTACTGCAGCTATGTCTGGTCTTTTCACGGTAGCAAAATATAGCAGCTTACTGATTGCTTAGCCATATATACCATTGTCAGGTAGCAAGTTTTCTCATTCATTGCTCTTTAGATAGCCTGGTTCCATAGGAGTTTTCATTTCCTTTGCGTCTTGCATATGGAAGTGTTCCAAGATTTCAGAGATTTTCTGAGATCGGTTGAGAAGATAACTTCCATCTTCTCTGTCTATTTGAATTCCCAGATAGTAGCTTATGTTCCCTAGCTCTTTGATTTCAAAATTTTCTTTCAGCTTGATAACTATCTGATTGTAATCCCTTTCTTGTCCAAAACAAGTTATAATGTCATAGACATAGACAAGGATGTATATCCATCTGTCTTCTTGATTCTTGGAGTAAAGACAGGGGTCTGCTTTATTTCTTGGGAATCCCTCTCTGGTAATTACTTCACTTTCTCATTCCACATCCTTACAGATTTTTTAAGACCATAGATGCTCTTCTGAAGTTTACACACAAGGTTATCTCCTTACACAAACCCTGGTGGTTGCTCCATATGTAGAGATCTTCCTTAATGTCCCCATATAGGAAAGTAGTTTTAACTTCTAGGTGTTTCACTTGCATGCCCTTCCCAGCTTGCACACCAAGAAGCGCTCTGATGGCGGAGTGTTTTATGACAGGAGCGAATGTTACATTGTAATCTTCACCAAATTTCTGGGAGTAACCCTTGGCAACTAGTCTGGCTTTGTATTTGTGGATATTGGCTTCTGCGTCTGACTTTACTTTGAAAGTCCACTTACTTCCTATAGTTTTGCAGTTAGGAGGAAGCTCTGTGAGTGTCCAGGTTTTATTTTCTTGAAGTGACTTTAATTCTTCTTCTACTGCCTTTCTCCATTTATTGGCTTCATGTTTTGGCAGTTTTTCTATGTCTTCCCAAGATGTTGGTTCAGGTATGCTGTGTGTTTTGACAGTGTATGACAGCTTGTGGTGTGGTATTCCCTTTGTAGTTTGAAAGGATCTTCTGACTTCAGGCCGTTAAGCAATATCTGGTGAGGAACTTGGTTTAGGCAGTGTGAGTTCCACCTTTTGTTCTCACGCACAGGTTTGCCTTAGTCAACCTCTTCTTCTGGTTTTCTTGGAATATTCACTTCACTGGCTTCAGGGAACAGTGTTTCTGGTGTTGGACTCTCATCAAAACACTATGGCTTATTGTCACTTTGTCAGTCTTTGGGTTTGGGATTCTGTAACCCTTAGTTTGCTTGCTGTAGCCTACTAGAATGCCCTGTATGGCTCTGTTCTCCAGCTTGGATCGCTTTTCACTTGGAATATAGGCATATGCTTTTCATCCAAACACTCTGATGTGCCCTAAGCTAGGCTTTAATTCATGCCACATTTCGAATGGAGTACTTTTAATGGCTTTTGAGGGTAGTCTGTTCTGTAGGTAGGTTACAGTCATGACTGCTTCTCCCCAGTACTTGTGAGGTAGGTTTGCATCTGACAACATGCACCTGGCCATTTCTATAAGAGTGCGATTTTTCCTGATACACCGTTTGTTCAGGAGTGTATGGTGTGGTTGTCTGGTGTACTATTCATTGTCTCTTCAGGTATGAGGCCACTTATTTGCTTATGTATTCTCCCCCATTTTCGGTGCGTATTATTCCTGGTTTGTGTTGGAATTTGTTGCTAGACATGGCAGCAAAATCTTGAAGTTTCTCTGATGTTTCATTCTTGTGTTTCATCAGATAGGTAGTTGCGTACCTGGAATAATCATCAATGAAAGTCAGTAGATATCTGTTCGCACCTGACGTGGGAGTTGCAGGGGGTGAGTAGTTTTTCCTTTAGATGCCTGTGGAAGGGGAGCACGTGTGGCGTTTGCTTCAATACAGCACTTGCATTTCATGAGCACTTTGCAAGGCATTATTGTCAAATCTTCTGATAAACCTCTCTTTATAATGTCCTGTATAGCTTCTGGACTTCTGTGCCTCAGCTGCCTGTGCCATAACAGAGTACATTTGCTGTGTAGGTCATTAGAGACAATATTGGCTTGCTGGTCTGTGGTGATGAGCTTGTATAGGTGATCATCCAGTTTTCCTTTTGTGAGGCATTGCTTATTATTGTGAATTGTGCATTCATCACTCTGAAACTTAACTGTGAGACCATTGTTTGCAAGACTTTTCACTGATAGAAGGTTGCCTTCTAGTTCTGGAACATACAGAACTTTCTTTACAAGGATACTGTGCTTGCCTTGTGGTGTAATGCAGTTCAAGAAGCCCTGGCCTTTAGCTTCTGATGTGCTGCTTTTCCCATTTGCTAGGAAAACGTTGTCTTTTGCACTGTAATCAATGTCTGGGATGAAGGTCTCATCGCAAGTCATATGGCTTGTCACTCCCGAGTCTATGCACCAGTCGTGTGGCTTTCCGCTCTGTGTCACTTTAAAGGGGCCACTCCTTGGAGTGTCTGCAGTTACCTTGGTGGCTGCTTTGACTTTTTCTTGTATAGCTCTAGCTTTTGCTGCTAGGCTTTCCAGTGACTGGTCCTTTTACAGCGAAAACAGGCTCTTTGTTCTTTGTTGTGCTTTGTGCCATTGTACATCTTAAGAGCTTTGTCATCATGGTACATATTTTCTTTCCTTCTACCATATTAATTGATTAACTTGCCTTTGACATATTCTAGTATTAGCTTCTGTTCGGGCCTGGTTTCTAAAGCATTAATGAGAGCAGTATATGTCTCTGGAGGGCTGCAGAGGAGCAAGGCAACACTATGGTTACCTTTAATGTCCTCTCTGATGGCCCGTAGCTACTCTATGATCTCTAGCATAGCATTCACATGGTCACACATTTGCTGACATTCTTTTGAGTCTCATCTTATATATTTTTCCTAGTAAAAATAGTTTGCTGTTTAGGCTTGAATGCTCATGCAGTTTTTGTAATGAATTTCACATACCTTTGGCCATTTGCTCTGTTCTTATGTGGATAAGCTGGTCATCTTCCACTAACAAACTTATGGTTGCTTTTGCCTGTCTAGCCTTTCTGTCCCATGTCTCCGTCTCTCAGTCTATGTGTCTGTCTGTATTCAGCACTTGCCACAAGTCATCCTTGCTAAAAAGCATTTGTAGCTTGAATTTCCACAGCTGGTAATTGGCATTGCTCACCTTTGCAATTGCAAACTTCACACCTGAACTGCTTCTCATCTCTCAGCAGTCTGTATACAGTATTCATTGACACACTGTACTCACTGGGCATTCTTTCCACTGCCTCTGGGTGCTGCTGAGTGCCCTGGGTGCCTGGGCCCATAACCTGTTGTCAGAGTGTTGAATTATGATTCGTTAGAAGCTTGTTGTATCCAGAGAACACTTTACTTTCATAGAGGAATATATTACATGCTTTTTTTTATCATAGTCAGGAAGAGAACAACAAACAAGTACACACTTAGATACAGAAGTTACATCCCTGTTATTACTTTGTACCATAGAATACACACTATAACTCTGCAGCGTCACCTGCTGCATAGATAGGTATAATGCACACAGTATTGTCTGTTTATAAGCAACCTTGATGCTGCTCTTCCAACAGGGGAGATAGTCAGACCTTTCACAATGATATCTTCACAGGGCAGAAACCCACAAGGGAAGAGGTAAAGCGGGATGTGTCCCAAATAAATAACAGTGCTCCCAGCATGCATCACCAGATTGATGATTGGCTAGGTCATTAAACATTCATAACACAGAATAACACTCAACACTCTGTAGTATGCTATAACAGCATGTGGCAGACAAAATACACTCTGGGCTTAGAGACCTCTCCTGCTGAGGTACAAATAAGCTGACTGCAATCTACAGCTTCCTAGAGAATTATGATTATACAAAAAGGAATTTATCAAAAACACTACATTCCTACAAGTGTAGAGGTATTTGTCCTATCATTTGAGGTATTTTTATATATCAGTGGTAAGGTGGGGAGTGGGAGTTCTTTAAATGTGACCTTTGTAGATGATATTGATTCCTAGGTACTTAATTTTTCCTCTATCCCATTTAAATGTAATATAAGCTAGTCAACGAGGATTAATAATATTATTCATTGACTATGATTTTCTTTGATTGATTTTATAGTTAGGAAGTGATGCATTTCTATCTAGCTCTGCAAGAAGTTTGGGAATTGTAGTTTTTTTTTTTTAAGAAAAACAATACAACATCCACATATGCAGCTACTTTTTGATGTTCTGCAGTTCCTTCAAAGCCATAAATGTTGAGGTTCATTCAAATGTGCCATATAAGTGGCTCTGCTGCCAAGATAAAAATTGGGGAAAGCGTGGACAAACTTATTGTGTCCGGTTTAAAGGAAAAAATCCATGGACATAGCTAACCTTCTTCCAGCTGACTTCAGAGTCCCCCATGGGCCTTCTGGCAAACAGTAGGTAAGACATCATGTAAGTTTGCCTTAACAATGGCTTTCTTTTTTATACTCTCCCATAAAGTTGTGAATGGTAAAGTACCTGATTAATATTTTTTGTATGCATGTTGTTTCTTGAATCTTAGCAATTGAGGTCTTTAACTCCTTCAAAGTAGTCATAAGCATCTTGGTGGTTTTCCTTTTTATTCAGAAAGTTTTCTGGTATCCATCTCTGACTTGTCCATCTTAATCACCTTTTTATGGAATGGCTTGAAGTGTCCGTCTGTCTTCATGTTATACAGTCGCAGTGCCAGGGGGTTTATGGGTGTGCTGTAGCACCCCTAAAAATGATCCTATCAGCAGACACAGTCAGAGTATGCATTTAAGGTTTCCCTACAATCCTATCTACAAAGCAATGGCAGCATTGACAGATGGGATTCAGGGAGTAAACCCATGACTTTCTGAGGCTTCTATCTTCAGCTTGTTCAGTTATGCATTGAAAATAAAAGATAGAAGTTAATTGTTTACCATGCACTGTTGCTCCAGATTCTGGCTGCTCCAGTTTTCATAAATTCCTCTTAATATGCTTGTATTAAATGGTCAATTCCCTCTTTTTAAAAAATAAAAAAACTTTATTCAGTTTGCCTGTTTTTGTAACTGTAATAATCTTTGCTGTTTAACAATTTCACAGCCAGAGTCATTTTTGGATTTTTAGAAACATAGAAACATAGAAAAGTGATGGCAGAAAAAGACTGAGTAGTCCATCGAGTCTGCCCCTTTTTATTTATTTATTTATTTATTTATTTATTTTTATTTATTTTTTTTTACATTAACCTTGTTGTCTGACTATAGATTTATGTTTATCCCAAGCATGTTTGAAGCCATTTACTGTTGACTGTCTCACAACCTCTGTTGGTATTTTTTTATTTATTTTTATTTATTTATTTATTTATTTATTTATTTTTCCCCGTCTGAGCTACCTGATGAGTCAGAAAAAGACGGTAGTGAAAAGATACAAAGATACAAAGATTTTTAGGTTTTTACTGAGACCGACACTTTAACAATTTGTCGTTTCTAATAATGTCAATGTTTTTGTCCGTTTGACTTATTTCAAAAAAATAAAAAATTTTTCTCCCTTAACTGGTAAATTATGTTCGTATAATTCTCCTTAAATACTTTTGACCTCGTCGGTCTTAGACCTCGTTGTCACGTACCATTTGTTAATTGAAGATAGAAAATAAAAGTTACGTATTGACTTGTTCGACTTCTATCTTCGGAGTCTTTCAGTACCCAAATGAGGGACTTAGGGTAGACAGTTACGACGGTA
>BLSH010258397.1:880357-895515 GCA_018402905.1 Glandirana rugosa | reverse complement strand
GTTTTAAGCAGAGTTTGATCTGCAACTCAAAGCAGCGGTATTTGAAATCTCTAATTTCTGCTATCTGTCCTCAGAGCAACAGCACAGACAGCAGTAGTAAAGTAATCTATCTCAGGATGCAGGATCAGGTCTTAAAATGTCTCAAATCTGTCCCTCACGCAGTCAACTACCTTTCCCTACACTAACCCAAGGAGCATGTGACTGCAGCACTGTGACTCCAGCTTATAAAGAGGCTGGGTCACATGATGCACTGGCCAATCACAGCCATGCCATTAGTAGGCATGGCTGTGATGGCTTCTAAGGGCAAACCAGTGAAACACTTGTTGATTGGCTGCCCTGCAGCTTCTCAACACGTGGAGTAAAATAGCAGAACCCCGGACCGAACCCGAACGATTTTTGAAATGTCCGGGTCCGGGTCCGTGCCACGGACACCCGAAAGTTCGGTACGGACCCGAACGTTACAGTCCGGGTTCGCTCAACACTATCAATCACCAGTTATATTGCTAATGCAGTGATTATGTTATAGAGCTAGCATTAAATATATAAAAGTTTAGAGATATGATAGCAGAGGATATTACCAAAAGTTAAAACAGCAATGTCAGATGGTCAAGCAGAGTAGGATGTACATATGGATTATAGTGGGAGACATTTACCAAAAGTTAAAACAGCAATGTCAGATGGTCAAGCAGATTAGGATGGGAACTCAGATTTCCCCGATCTCCAACTTCCCCAGTCCCCGATGATGCAGTGTCTGACACTGTGGCATCTAAGCCAATGCCACAAGGTAATAAGTGTACAGTATATGAGGTATAATTAGGAGAACCGGTATCTTCTTCAAATGGAAGAGTGGTTTAATAGTAAATTTGGCAGTGTTTCCTTCCAGGACAGGACCTCTGTCACGTAACTTGTGGCAGAGCCTGACATGTAGAGGGAGACCTCCCGTACAGTCCCAGCTGAAGGACCACTGATGTTGCGAAAGTTGCTGCAAGAGTGCAGTGAGGAAAGAGTTTCTAAGATCTTCCGTTGGTTGCAGAGGTGTCAGGTGCGTCACCAGAGTTTAGCTGGATAGCTGAAGCAGCGGATGGTAGCAGGAACAGCAGTCCCCAGGCTGGATAAGCAGTAGCTTGTAGAAGATGCAGTAAGACTGGCAGCACTCAGCAGATGGAGGATCCACAGAATCAGGCACAATGCAGAGCAGGGCAGACGGATAGCTGAATGCAGGGTCAGACAAGCCAGGTCAGCAACGTATGATCAGGTATAAGCATAAACGTCAGGCAGAGAAAGGTCAGGATACAAGCAGACGTTGCAACATGAGATCAGGCAGATGTGCAAGAGGTAAACAGAGGCAAGCCGAGGTCAGGACAGGTAGAGTTCAAACGTGGTCAGGATAAGTCAGGAGCAGGAACACGGGTAACAGCTGCAGAACAGACAGCAACCTCCTAGTGCATCTGCTGCACTTATATAGGGCATTTCGTGCCAATGTCAGTGGCGAATGCATTCGCTTATGCACAGGTCTGTGCACTGCAAGACAGGCACCCACAGGATCACGCCTGCGCATTTGCGTGCACCTCGGAACTTCAACTGAACTATGATCAGTGTGTCCCTGACATTTCCTTCTTGTTAATGAATAGGGATGCGCTTCGTGTTCGGTTCGGCTGTTCGTTTGTTCGGCAAAAGAAATCTAAAATCTGTCAGTTAGTGCAGACAGGCTAGTGTAGGAGGAAAAAAAAAAATATATAATTTATATTAGAATATATATATATATATATATATATATATATATATATATATATATATATATACACATGCATACACACACACAGTGAACTATATCACTGCACACTGTACATAAGGTATATAGTACACTAGACATGGTGTATTAAAATATATACAGCCTGGTATACTATATATACACATATAAACACACACACACCGTATTGAGTGTGCACTATATTTCTGTCCACACAGTATATAGCACACTTGATGTAGTGTATTAAACTATATACAGTTTTAACCCCTTAACCCCAGAGCCCTTTTTTATATATATATGCACAGTGTACTATATATCAGTGCACACTGTACATAAGGTATATAGTACACTTGACGTGGTGTATTAAAATATATACAGCCTGGTACATATATATATATCCCTCCTTTACACTTCACAGTATTCAGATCACCAAAAACTGTGATTCTGAATACTGTCATTTTTTTTAAAACCGGTGTCGTTAGCCGCCGAGTAAACCAGAAGTGACGTTGTAACGTTGCTTCCGGAAATGTAAGAAGGAGTCCCGAGATCGAACCGGATTCCGGCTTCCACAGGGACTCCACACAGCCGGTGGACGTGCCGGATCGCAGCTCCAGCAGGGGGCCATCCCCCCTCCTGCCACCATCCGCCGCTCTTGTCCAGTCTCCCGTCCCACCAGGAGACCGGAGCTCCGATCCGACACTTCTGGCCACTGTGTGGAGTCCCTGTGGAAGCCGCAATCGGCTTCAATCAGGACTCCTTCGTACATTTCCAGAAGCAACGTCAGAACGTCACTTCTGGTTTACTCGGCGGCAAACAGGCGGCATTAAAAAAATGACAGTATTCAGAATTGCCTTTTTTGGCGATGTGAATACTGTGAAGTGCAAAGGAGGGACGGGGGGTCTTTTAGAGACCCTCCATCCCTACATAAAGAGTACCTGTCACCATATATTACTATCACAAGGGATGTTTACATTCTTTGTGATAGCAATAAAAGTGATCAGAATTTTTTTTTTTTTTTAAACTAAGTGTTAAAAAAAAAAATAATAAATTAAAAAATATAAAATAAAAATGTAAAGCGCCACCTTAACATCGAGCTCGCGCAGCAAAGAAAATGCATACGCAAGTCATGCCTGCATATGAAAACAGTGTTCAAGCCACACGTGAGGTATCGCCGCGGTCACCAGAGTATGAGCAGTAATTCTAGCAAAAGACCTCCTCTGCACTTCTAATCTGGTAACGGTAAAAAAATTGTAAAGCCTCGGGGGCGTGGCTGGCTGCGGAACATGATGGCTGCCTGATCCCACTGCTCCGCTCAGCCTGAGACACATAGCAACTCCAGCTACTATCTCAGCACTGATTCCCCCTTAATTCCACCTCAGGGGGGACCCTTACACCTGCATCTATCACTTGAGCCGATCTGGGATCCCGGCGGAGGGCGGACAGAGCGGAGGCAACGGTGGCAGTGGCTGACGTGCGGCGCTGAGGGATCCCCGCCGAGTCACTAGTGTTCAGCCGGGTCGGATTTTGACCGGGAGTCGGCGGGAGTGCCCGCTCCGGATTGCGTGGGATCCTCACTTGTGCCCTAGCCCGGTCTGGAGCGATTGGGGAGGCAAGAGGCGAAGCCCCATGAGCTACAGCGTCTCCCTCACAGCGCAGCCGGCCGCCATATTGGGACCCACACGGGGTGACAAGCCTGCCTGGATTGCCGCCTACGGAACAGAACAGCCTGCAGTGTCAGCTGATGATAGACTGCTGCTGATGCCAAGGGGCCTGCTCGAGGGTACCGTGACCCGGTGCAGCTCTGTAACACGGCTGGATTGTAGATCATACTGCGGCTTCTCTGGGCTACGGTGCCTGCGGATACCTAGGTGGGGGAGGTGAATCTCCTCAGAGTACTGATCTCTCATATTACATCGAACTAGCACTGAACTCCTGAGCTATTTGCAGTGGTTCCTGTGGCCCTGATTCTTGCAGCCATGATCGGGTTGGCTCTGCTTACCACCGATCAATTAAGCAGTGTGGGCTGTAACAGTACCAGCACCCGGCCACTCATTGCGGGGTTCCCAAGACCCCCATCCGCAGTACTACAGGGGACCAGTTTATTCATATTCTGTCACTCTCCCCCTGAACACTGGAAAACTGGTTAATACAGACTGGAAGAAACTAAGACAGGCAGAGTAGCGACCATTTTAAGGTCTGTGTGGGTGCAGCCCGGATTCCCACGGACCCCCGCTAAGGCTACTTCTCTCCATTCCTGACTCTGCCTTCCCGGGCTTATTTCAGCAATAGCACCCAAGAGATACGAACAAACAGCACTATCTCCTGACTGTTGAACCAGGGGGCCCCTATCTTGCTCCTCGTGTGCTGCAGCACAACACATCATAAAACCCTGCAACACCCCTCCTCCATTGGCCTGGACGACACGGACACATTTCCATTGGGATCCCTGAGGATCCAGGGTCCTTGACTCCTAACCGTATTATTGAAGAGGGGTTACGCTTCTGCCATACAAAAGTGTATAATTGCTGACTGCTGTGCTCCTGCTACATACTTGACCCTCTTCCAACCACTCTGGCCCTCCTTGGTACCACAACTGGAGACGGGATATAGTGGCCGACTCTGAGGTATGCCCAAAAAGAAATCTCAAAATCCCATCAATACCCGTAACATCTCCATGTTTTTTCATGATCCTATAATGCAAAGCACTCAGAT
This sequence comes from Glandirana rugosa, assembly GCA_018402905.1. Lineage (NCBI taxonomy): Eukaryota > Metazoa > Chordata > Amphibia > Anura > Ranidae > Glandirana > Glandirana rugosa. Next base: position 891,053 of record BLSH010258397.1, on the reverse strand, counting down.
CAACCCGGGATCAACCTCTCCCCAACACTCACAGCAACTGCCGGATATCCAACAAACTTCGGGACACACCCTGGAAATAATGGACAGTTCAAACAATGGCTCCACATACCCGCAGTCCTCAACCACAGACAGAGGTAAAAGGGCGGCTCAATCTCCAGCCCAATCTCCGTCAAAAACTCCGCTACACAAAAAACAACATTGGGCTGAAATACCCAATCCTGAGGACTCGCAGGAATCCCTGGCTGCTCACCCTGCCACGGACCAACCGCCATCCGAACAAACGCTGAAACTGATGCTTCTATCGCTGCAGAAAGATCTGAGAATTGAACTACGATCCTCGATTTCCACACTTCATACCAGAGTGGACCAACTTGAAGATCGTACAGTCACAATTGAACAGCAGGTCACAGCTCAAGTATCTGCACATGAGGCTAACATGGAGACCCTATTTAAACACTCTGAAGAACTTCAATATCTGTGAGCTAAGGTGACAGATTTCGAAGATCGCTCTCGTCGGAATAATATCAAATTTAGGGGGATCCCGGAGTCTGTGAAGCCATCAGATATCACACACTACATTCAACAGATGTTCCTCAAACTCATCCCCCAACTCACACAGCTGTATCTGACTATTGATCGGGCACATAGAATCGCAAAGCCGAGTTACCTACCCGATTCTGTCCCTAGAGATGTATTGGCACGCATCCATTTTTTCCATATTAAAGAAAAAGTTATGTCGGCCGCCCGGATGTCGAAAACACTTCCAGATCCCTACTCCAATATCTCCCTGTTCACTGATATTTCTGCGGCCACCACACAGAAGAGAAGGGAGTTTGCTCAGGTTACCTCCATCCTTAGAGATCACAACATACCATACAAATGGGGTTTCCCTACAAAGCTTGTGGTAACATTCCAATCCCAAATGACAGACATCTTAACACCCAAGGAGGGTATCAAACGTCTGCTTAATTGGAGGGTCATCACTTCTCCACCCCCGCCATTGCAATCTGAACGTCGACCAGGACAACCTCGTGGACCACGCCGCCCGGACGACAACCGGCTCATCCCCCGTGCTACTCAGCAAATTTGAAAACCATCTGTACCTGGATCAACCCAGGTCTACCCATGAACTATAGCAAGCTGTTTACTATTTACACGTGTCCCAGTGAGTATGCTATGGTTTGTTGTACTCTATCTTCTCACCATAGTTTACGTTGCCTCCCACTCCTGAAAAGAGTGCTAGGCACTCTCAGAACTCTCTGTGCGCTACCTTAGTGCAGTTACTCAATTTGTATTTGTTCTCTTTGTTCCAGGTATCTACCAATCACAGTGTATTTGAAACAATTGTTACGTTTAGCTGTAACTCTAGTTATATCGTTGTACCCTTTGTTTTTCTTTCACACCAGCTTATTGATTTTACAGGCCTGTGCCTACTTTGCCCTGACCTTGAGTGTGCAACTGATTGGGTGCCCACTTTCACAGTACACATCTACACTTCCAGCAATATAGATCACACTCTGTCACTATGGCCATCAATATCTCCTCACTCAATGTGAAGGGCCTGAACTCTCCTTTTAAGCGCCACCTTTTGTGGAAGGAAGCACTGCTGTTAAAAGCTGATGTTATGTGTGCGCAAGAAACGCACTTTTCTTCCCTCAACCCCCCTACATGCTCCCATAAGCAGTACCCGCATTGCTTTTATGCTAACTCCAACAAAAAGAAAGCAGGGGTACTTATAGCAATACGATCTACGGTTGCGTTTAAATTAATCCATTTGGAATCGGACAACTCCATGCCTCCTTTAATGACCACATTATGACTGTGGTAAATATTTATGCTCCTAACACCCACCAGTCTCGATGCTATAAAACCATCATGCACAAACTGCAACCTTTTCGCACTCACCCTCTGATCATATGTGGAGACTTTAACCAAATTGTAGACCCCACACTTGACTCTTCCAATCCCACTAGAAAACAATCCTCAGCGCTTCCAGATCTACTTCACTAGGAAGACTTATATGATCCATGGCGATGCCTTCATAACACTGAGAGAGATTACACCTACTTCTCGCACACCCAAAAGTCCTATTCCAGGATTGACCTGTTTCTGGTAGATAAATTTACTCTGCAAACCACTCAATCAGCCACCATTGGTAATATAACATGGTCAGACCACGCACCAATCTCCCTTCAGCTTTTTCCAGCTAACCCCAAACAAACTAGGAAAATTTGGAGACTCAATACTTCACTGATTAACAAACCACGGCTTCAGAAACAGGTCGAATCCGAACTCAATATGTTTTTCCAAACCAACTGTGACTCGGTTATGAACCCAGCTACTTGCTGGAATGCCCACAAAGCCTATATCCGAGGTCTTCTTCTTAAATTAGGGGCCCAGGAGAGAAAAACACGTAATGTTACAATTACCACCTTGCTTAACCAAATCCGATCTTTGGAACTAACTCATAAAGCGCATCCCTCACCTAACCTAGAGACAGAACTTAATACTTCCAGGAAAATGCTAAGTGATTATCTCCACTCAAATTTTGACTTTGCACTAAAGAGGCTTAAACTTCATTTCTATGCCCATCATAATAAGCCAGGGGCCTGCCTTGCCAAACAACTTAAGAAGCACTTTGTGCACGCCAAAATTCCCTACCTCATCTCCCGCGAAAATAGCAAACTTACCAATCCTAAGGATATTGCTGATCGCTTTAGCCAGTTCTACACTAACCTGTAAAACCTCACAGCCAATAGTGAAGCCCAGATTCCCGACCCATCTGATATCTCCAAATTCCTAGCAGATCTTGCCCTGCCCTCTCTAACTCAGGAACAGGTGGACTTACTCTCCAGTCCCCTCTCCCTTGCTGAACTGAACCAGACTATTGCCTCTTTGCCCCTACATAAAGCTCCGGGCCCTGATGGGTTCAGTAACGAGTATTATAAGCAATTTTCTGCTTTGCTAGCTCCTCATTTACTACGTACCTTGAACTTTACGCTCACCACGGGCACAATCCCACCTGAGGCCCTTGAGGCCATTATTGCTACTATTCCCAAACCAGGTAAGGCCCCGGATGACCCAGCAAACTATAGACCTATTTCCCTGCTTAACTCTGACACCAAAATATATGCTAAAATACTAGCCACACGTCTTTCCTCTGTCATCTCCCAACTAGTCCATCCCGATCAAGTGGGCTTTATTAATGGCAGGCAGGCATCTGATGGGACTCGTAGATACATAAATCTACTCCAGTGGGCCGAGCACCACAAAACGCCTTCTCTGTTCATCTCTTTAGATGCAGAGAAGGCGTTTGATAGAGTGGACTGGACATTTCTTAGAGCGGTCCTGATCAAATTTGGATTCTCCGGTACACTTCTAGAAGCAATAATAGCACTGTACACTACGCCCAGCGCAAGGGTAGTAACGTCGGGCATTTTATCTGACTCTTTCCCAATCTCTAATGGTACCCGTCAGGGTTGCCCTTTATCGCCACTTATATTTACTTTGATTATGGAACCGCTTGCACAATCTATTCGTGCTAACCCTCTTATCTTGGGTTTGGAGATAGGAAATCACACCCATAAAATTGGATTGTATGCAGATGATGTAATTCTGTCCATTACCAATCCCACACAGTCACTCCCGCACCTACACCATACATTGGACCTTTTTAGCAATGTATCCCTCTACAAACTCAATTGTTCCAAGTCTTCTATGATCAGTGTCAACATTATTCCTCGTCTCAGAAGTGACATTGCGCGACTCACCTCCTTCTCCTGGGCTCCTAACTCCGCTCTAACTTTTTTAGGGATAAGCCTGATATCTCCTACCTCACAACTACTTAAGATGAATTTCTCACTCCTGTTGGTCAAACTGCAACTGACGATACAAAACCTACGTGATGCTCAAGCCTCCTGGGTTGGAAGAATAGCCCTCGCTAAAATGTACCTGCTGCCACATGTGATCTATGCGTTTCGGACATTGCCTTTTCCATTTCTTACTTCTCAACTCAACAAATTACAAGCAATCCTGCACACCTTCATATGGAATGGTAAACACTCACGACTCAATAGAGCCACACTTTGCAAGCCGGTTACAGCTGGAGGTATGGGAGCCCCCAATCTTACAGCATACTATAGAGCCAACATTCTGGAGCAAACCAAACATTGGTGGGTCCAGGATACTACACTCCCATGGTCGCAGATCGAACGAACAGCTCTCTCAGCATGTCCTAAGCTGATCCTTAGTGCAATGCTACTATCTCGGCACAAACCGTCCTCATACCTTGATACGGTTAATGTCACCCTCAGAACATGGCACGCGGTGTCACAACAATCTCAGGGTATGCCTCGGAAACTACTGCACGACCTTCCTTTGCAAACCCTACATTATATCTTGCCAGACATTCCCTTACACAACTGGATCACGGCTGGAATCTCAACTATAGGAGATCTTTACCAAGAATCAATGCTACTCTCCTTTCAACAAATCCAGCAGAAATACCACACCCCTCACAAAGACCTCTTCAAATTTCTGAGAATCCGCTCAGTACTTTCGAAAGTTAACTGGTCCACGGCTCCAATATTTCATAACATACTGCATTTTTACCAAGGGGCACGCCCACTCTCTAAAGGCATCTCTTATTTCTATGGGCTACTCACCAACCCAGACCCCAACTCTAAGACTCCCACAATGCTTAAATGGGAACACAGACTAAACTGCTCATTTACCGCTCAACAATGGTTTAATGCATTGAGACTACCCTCTCGCCTCTCTCGCTGTTGTACCTATTCGGAGGGCATCCAAAAAATATTCCATGAATGGTACCTCACGCCGCAAAAACTGACCAGGATCTACCCATTGACACCTGATGTATGTTGGAGGTCTTGCAACCAACCTGCATCAGCCATTCACATCTGGTGGTCTTGCCCAAAGTTAAAAACTCTTTGGAATACAATCGAGAAGCTCCTATTGTCAATACTACTCACGCCCATATCGCTGTCTCCACAGATGCTCTTACTTGGCCTGGATATGGACACCTGGCCGATACCCACACAGACAGTACTGTCTCACATTCTCTGCGCCACCAGATCACTTCTAGCCAAAAACTGGAAAACACCTACCCTTCCATCTCGCTCGGAAATAATTTCGACTGTCAACAAACAATGTGAAATGGAGCTCATGTACGCCAAAGCTCACCTCCAAATACCTAAATTTCTGAAGCGGTGGAAGCCCTGGCTTGCCCATTCCGTCTGTTCTCTGTCGCCGTGTCTCGGCTTATCTTGAACTTCGACTTACTTCCGGAGCAACTTCGATGATTTTCCTATATGAAGGAAACCTGCTTGTACAATCCTCAACTGAAGGATCAATAAGCTCTTACTGATTTTCCTGTCTTTCCTTTTATTCCTTATTGGTCTACCTTGATTTACCCCTTTACTTTTAAACTTAAAGATATCTAAAAGTTGGGTCCACTCGTGACCGAGGTGATGTTTGCATTGGTCGGTTGCCCCGCCTCTCACGCTTGACACAGTATGTTCCCGTTGGGGTAGATAAACTAGCAAAACAGCACATTGAATGTTTTATAGACTGCACTCTTGTATGCCTTACCCATTCAACAGATGTCAGCACGCTCAGGGGAGACCAGACCATTGGTAGAATACAGGGGGATTTTAGAAAGTTTTTTACCAAGAACAGTTTTAAAAATACCTTCTTTTTTCATTTAACTGTATGAATTAACCTACTTTGTCCAAGAGCAATTGTAATTTAATTGCAATATAATAAACAATGAAATGAAGTAGAATTCTTACTGCACTCCTGGTGAGAATGTTAGTACTTTTGAAATTATTTCATATCAATTATCTCCCTCCTGTAAATCAGAAATATCTGGTGAGCATGTGTGTGTGTGTGTATATATAAGTACTAAAATAAAACCTTTGTGGTTTAGCATTAACAAAACAGTAAATAATAAAAACAAAATATTTAAAAATATGAATCAGAAGGTACACTTTAATCTTTCTAGATTACAATAAAAAGAGATTAAAATTAATAAACCTACACAACAACCATGAAATGAACAATGAAATAGAATACCACTCCAAAAGGCAGAGTGCCTGCATAGTCCAAGGCGCACAATTCAATAGCCAGGAGGCGGAAGTGCTATGTGTTGTTCTGCGTCAGTGTGATGCTGATAAACTCCTACAAGTAAAACCTTTGTGAAAAAGGACTTTGTTTTGGCATTCCAAAATCACAAATTGGCAAGTGTACTGAGTACTTGAAGCTCTACTCTTGAAGTTAACATCTATATATATATATATATATATATACACACACACACACACAGTATCTCACAAAAGTGAGTACACCCCTCAGATTTTTGTAAATATTTTATTATATATTTTCATGTGACAACACTGAAGAAATGACACTTTGCTACAGTGTAAAGTAGTGAGTGTACAGCTTGTATAACAGTGTAAACTTGCTGTCCGCTCAAAATAACTCAACACACAGCCTTTAATGTCTAAACTGCTGGAAACAAAAGTAGGTACACCCCTAAGAGAAAATGTCCAAATTGGGCCCAATTAGTCATTTTCCCTCCCGGGTGTCATATGACCCGTTAATGTTACAAGGTCTCAGGTGTTAATGGGAAGCAGGTGTGTTAAATTTGGTGTTATCACTCTCACTCTCTCATACTGGTCACTGGAAGTTCAACATGGCACCTTATGGCAAAGAACTATCTGAGGATCTGAAAAAAAAATTGTTGCTCTACATAAAAATGGGCTAGAAGGTTGCCAAGACCCTGAAACTGAGCTGCAGCACAGCGGCCAAGATCATACAGTGGTTTAACAGGACAGCTTCCCTTCAGAACAGGCCTCGCCATGGTCGATCAAAAAAGTTGAGTGCACATGCTCAGCGTCATATCCAGAGGTTGTCTTTGGGAAATAGACATACGAGTGATGCCTGCATTGCGGCAGAGGTTGAAGGGGTGGGGGGCAGCCTGTCAGTGCTCAGACCATATGCCTCACACTGCATCAAATTGGTCTGCATGGCTGTCATCCCAGAAGGAAGCCTCTTCTAAAGATGATGCACAAGAAAACCACAGTTTACTGAAGACAAGCAGCCATGGATTACTGGGACCATGTCCTGTGGTCTGATGAGACCAAGATAAACTTATTTGGTTCAGATGGTGTCAAGTATGTGTGAGTGTTAGGAAAAGATTGGCCTGGTGAAGTCAGGCCATGTTCTGGACTTTTTTGCCGAGTTTTGCCATTCACCCAATGGCTCTATTTAAGCTTCCTGCACCTGTCAGCAGGTGCTGTCCGTTCTACAGCGTCTGAGTACCTGTGAGCTTCAGCTCTCCTACCTGAAAACCTGCTTCCTGTGTGGTTCCTGTGTACTGACCCGGCTTCTCCCGACCTGCTCCCTATCCGCCTGCACCGACCCCGGCTATCCACGACCATCCGCCTGTCTGACCCCTCTGTACCTTTGCCGCCAGCCCGTGAACGAACCCAGCTTGGACTTTGACTACTCTTCTGCCTGCCCCTTTTGTGCCTCTCTGACCCGCCAGTTGCCGACCCAGCCTGCACGACCATTCTTCTGTCTGCACGACCATCTGGAGCCTCACATCACCACCAGTGACCATCCAGCCCTCGTGCCATCCCGCACTCTGGGACTTCCTGTCTACACTACCAGGGGTCCCCGAATCGGGTGTGTAAGAGTGGTTGTTCCCTGCTAAGACAGACTCCACCGCCAGGACCGTGACAGTGGCAGTAACCAGGTGAGGAGTACAAAGACAAGTGTGTCTTGCCTACAGTCAAGCATGGTGGTGGGAGTGTCATGGTCTGGGGCTGAATGAGTGCTGCTGGCACTGGGGAGCTACAGTTCATTAAGGGAATCATGAATGCCAACATGTACTGTGACATACTGAAGTAGAGCACGATCCCCTTCCTTTGGAGACTGGGCCGCAGGGCAGTATTGCAACATGATAACGACCCCAAACACACCTCCAAGATGACTACTGCCTTGCTAAAGATGCAGAGGGTAAAGGTGATGGACTGGCTAAGCATGTTTCCAGACCTAAACCCTATTGAACATCTGTGGGGCATCTTCAAACAGAAGGTGGAGGAGCGCAAGGTCTCCAACATCTACCAGCTCTGTGATGTCGTCATGGAGGAGTGGAAGAGGACTCCGGTGGCAACCTGTGAAGCTCCGGTGAACTCCATGTTTAAGAGGGTTAAGGCAGTGCTGGAAAATAATGGTGGCCATACAAAATATTGACACTTTGGGCCAAATTTGGACATTTTCACTTAGGGGTGTACTCACTTTTGTTGCCAGCAGTTTAGACATTAATGGCTGTGTGTTGAGTTATTTTGAGGGTACAGCAAATATACACTGTTATACAAGCTGTACACTCACAGCTTTACATTGTAGCAAAGTGTAATTTCTTCAGTGTTGTCACATGAAAAGATATAATAAAATATTTACAAAAATGTGTGGGGTGTACTCACTTTTGTGAGATACTGTATATGCACACTGTATATATATATATATATATATATATATATGTATATATATATATTTTTTTTCTTATCCATAGGAGTAAATTGTGTAATGTGTTATTAAGTTGATTTAAAACCTTTGATGTAATCATAATGCATTCACCGGGACATTTATGAATGCAGTAGTGCTTGAATTGCAAAGGTTGTATGTGGACATGTGGGAGTGTCGCACCGTTTCTGGCTTTGCAAATGTCTGCCCTTTTTCGCACATTTGTTGCAACTGTTATAAACTAAATTGCAGCAAAATTAACACAGCAATTTAGTGCCTAATTAAGTAAGGTGAACCACTTTTTAAACATGTGAAGTTATCTGAAAGTTAGTTTGTAGATGCTTTTATGAGAGCTAATTTTAGTCAACTTGCCTAAATAAAGACCAAGTTATTTTGTCAGATTATGTAAAAGTGTTAAAGATTTGCCACAGATTTGCTCATTTATAATTGTCACACTTTCACATAATGCGACAGTGTGGCAAATCTGCCCTGCTACATAAGCTGACAATTTGACAAATCAAGGGGTGCAAATTAATATGATTCCTCTATTGCATGACGTTTCTATGACAGAATAGCAATCTTTGGCACATTAACAAACGCAATGGCTAAGACTTTTCTGATAAATGCCCCCCTTCAGGTTTTATCATATGGATCTACTGAATTTACCATATGCACATTACATTACAAAGTTTTGTGGTATTTGTGCTAAACACAAACTCCTTTCTTTAGAGCCACAAGAGCAAAGACCCTTTATATAGGATTGGGTGGACTAAGCTCTTTAGGACACCAGCTGGTGTCCTCTTTACACAAACCCACAGCTGACTCTCTCTATATCAGGGGGGTAGCAGCAGCCCAAAAGTCTCTAAGAACTCTCAGAACCGTTACCTCCTTCCAACTTCCAAGTGATGCCCATCTCCAGTGATACCAGACCAGATCTTCAGCAGACAGCCCCTCAGTCAGCTCCCTGTGTTCTCGGCTTCCAGGTCCTCTGATAATCCACCTGAGGCCTATCCACAGCAAATACATGGCAGCATTGCCCTTGAGGGCAACAAGCCCTCCAGGCTGGACTGATCCTCTTCAGAAAAACACCCAGGGCTCAGTGTGCTCAAAAAATATATATTACCTACCATGCCATCAAGACCCAGCTCCCTGGGATTGGCTAGGGCTGTATAAATATTCATGCTGCCATCTGTATACTGTAACTCTATGCCTATGATCCAGAAAGTTCTCAGTTTTTCTGGACAGCAGAGGGAGTAACCAAACTAGCAGCAGCTGAGAACACTGATCAGACCTAACTAGTTAAATGCAACCACACTGACTACAGTGTGACAAGCTAAATTTACCTATCAGAACCACAGCTCCACAAAACACAGTGAGTCAACATTAAATCTACTGTATCTATCTAGTCCTAGCACCGATCTAGCAAGGTCTTACATAAGTAAAGGACATATACAGGAAGATCATCACACAAGTTCTTAAAAATACTACTCACTTTCATTTGGTGTTAACAATCAGTCTGTTAGGTTTATGCTACAAACAGCAGTATACAGTAGACTGGTGATATGGATAGGCTTTAAATGGTTAAATGTAGAGTTGAGCGAACCTCTGGAAGTTCGGGTTCTGCTGGTCCGTCCGAACTTCGGGAAAAAGTCCGGGTCCGGGTCCGGACGGAACCCGAACGATCGCACGGACAACGAACCCCATTGAAATCAATGGGGACAAGAAATTTTAGGCACAAAAATGGCTGTAACAAAGTCCTGGAAAGCCCTAGAGGGCTGCAAAAGGAAGTAAAATGGGGGTAAGGGTAGGGCAAGTGCCCTACAAAAAAATGGGCCAAGCAACAGGCACGCTAGCAAGCCCAAGGCAGGCCTGGGCCTGGGCCTGAAAAAGGGCTTCAAGCCTGCCTGGTCGTCTTGGGCTTGAAGGTCTCCAAGCGAGTTGAGATGTAAATTGGTAAATTTCGGATAGGTATAGTGGTCAGATGACATATGACGACAAACATCGTATTTGGATTGTCTGACTAACAATTGTGGTTTACTTTCACTCATCATAAAAATTCTTGAACACACTACTAGAAGGACATATACAGGAAATGAATACATTCTGGAACGATCTAGCCACGATCCTGATCTATCTATGTCATCTAAAT
>BLSH010258397.1:843303-873446 GCA_018402905.1 Glandirana rugosa | reverse complement strand
GTTCTATGCAGAGCTTGATCTGCAACTCAAAGCAGCGGTATGTAAAATCTCTAATTTCTGCTATCTGTCCTCAGAGCAACAGCACAGACAGCAGTAGTAAAGTAATCTATCTCAGGATGCAGGATCACGTCTTAAAATGTCTCAAATCTGTCCCTCAAGCTTTCAGCTTCCTTTCCCTACACTAACCCAAGGAGCATGTGACTGCAGCACTGTGACTCCAGCTTATAAAGAGGCTGGGTCACATGATGCACTGGCCAATCACAGCCATGCCATTAGTAGGCATGGCTGTGATGGCTTCTAAGGGCAAACCAGTGAAACGCTTGTTGATTGGCTGCCCTGCAGCTTCTCAACACGTGGAGTAAAATAGCAGAACCCCGGACCGAACCCGAACGATTTTTGAAATGTCCGGGTCCGGGTCCGTGCCACGGACACCCGAAAGTTCGGTACGGACCCGAACGTTACAGTCCGGGTTCGCTCAACACTAGTTAAATGTTAATTTCATGCAGGAAAGTAAAGATTCCGCTACAATATGGTATATTCATTTTTATCTTGGTCTTTTAATTGCTTAGATATTATGTTTGTGGTTACTGTTGCCCAGATTATCATAATATGACCAGATATAATAAGATTTGCATTGCGCAAAATTAATAATCCCCACAAAGCACCATTCCCATTTATGTACATTTATGCAGTACTAGTAGTGTTATTATACCATTCATTTTTAGAGTACATATCCTCTATAATTTCTGCTCCGCCAGCCTTTAAACTTTGTACGTAATATATCTCCATGAAACACAGGGATATGGAAAAAGAAGGGGTGATTATAGTGGTGCTGGTAACCATTAGGACACAAATTGCTAAAAAAAAAAAAACAATAATTTTTAATGATACATATTAAAAGCAAGGTATTTACAGCTTAAAACCGAGGAAAGTGTACACGATATATATCACAGCCACAGTTTACTTGTAAGGCATTATAGGGCTTCACATATCCCAACATGTTTCGCCATTTGCGGCTTCATCGGGGGATGGATAAGCACAGATGATTGTACATTACAATAAAATAAATTCAATTAGCAATGAAGGTATACAGTAGTTCATCATACAATATAGGGCATACATGACCACTTAAATTGCTTCTACCAGGACCGCAACAGTTCACCCACATACTCACCCCAAGGACGGCAAAGCCCCTCATACGTGTGGACCAGGGGGAGAACAACACCAGATGGAACCACCTAGGATGCCTTACACCAAGTAATGGATATCAGGATTTAACTATATAGACTTTAATTGTATGTAACAGACCACCAACAATGGGCTCATTACAAAACGGCCATCATATTGCTCAAAGAATCTATGTATATATATATATATATGGGGCATATGAATATATGAAAACAAACTTACATCTGTATCGTGCGAATGAAGGAAAATACCAGGAGCCAGGGGGTATATATATCAGGGCTGGCCTGGACTGGGACAGAAAATAGGCCCGGGCATTTTAGACTTGGCAGCCTGGGGGGGGGGGAGGTGGGCACGTTCACTGGGGTGGTTGATGACCACCATGCCTGTGCTAGCCATATTGAACTCTCAATATAGCTATATGGCTGGCACAGGCAGCCTCCCATCCTGCTCCCTCTCCTGCTTCCTCATTGGCAGGAAGAGAGGAGCCAATCCAGGAGGGACAGCAGGGTGCAAATGATCCTGGGACATGTAGTCCCGAAGACCAGATGGCCCCATTGCAATCCCTGAGGGGAAAGCTACACACCCCAGCAGCCCACAGACATAGGGGAGGAATCTTACACCTACAGGCTGCCTGGGAGCAGGGGAGACAATGAGGCGAGGGAGCAGACTGGACACTGGGGAAGGGTGATGCGGTCCTGAGTTAGCGTGACTGTTCCTGCCACAGCTCCCAGGTTGGTGACGGACATAACTCTAGGGAGAAAACCTTGGCTGCATCAGCATCTCGCAGGCTTTCATGTGCGGGAGGCGGGTCTGAGACAGCAAGGTGCTGCATCCGCATACACTGAAGGTGAGAGGTGCAGAAGGCCTCCTTAGCAATGGCTACTCTGTGCCTCCTCCTCTCCTGGCATCCTGGTTGCCAGGAGAGGCTGCAGGGCATATGCGTGAACAGGCAGGGCCGTCTTTAATATTGCTTGGACCATGGGCAAACATTTTCTTGGGACCCCCTCAATTCTGAGACATACAAACAAATAGCAGGTAGACTCAAAGTAAGTTTACTGCAGCAGATCATGCAGCAATTGCAATTGGATGCCAGAGTTTACAGCCTATCATTATTGCTCACTGACTGGTTGCTAGAGGTTACAACACATCATTTCTGCTGCCGATTAGTTGCTAGAGGTTACTGCACATCATTACCACTCATTAATTGGTTGCAAGAGATTACAGCAGATCACTACTGTTCACTGATTGGTTGCTACAGGTTACCACACATCATTACCCCTCATTGAGCAGGGGAACAATCCCAAATAATTGAGCAAGCAAAGTGGCACGTTAATACACATACAACAGGAGAGGGTCAGAGACTGCAAACATACTACATGTGAGGGTCAGAGGCTGCAAACATACTACATGAGGGCCAGAGACTGCAAACATACTACATGTGAGGGCCAGAGACTGCAAACATACTACATGTGAAGGCTAGAGACTGCAAATATACATGTGAGGGCAAGAGACTGCAAACATACTACATGTGAGGGCCAGATACTGCAAACATACTACATGTGAGGGCCAGAGACTGCAAACATACTACATGTGAGGGTCAGAGACTGCAAACATACTACATGTGAGGGCCAGAGACTGCAAACATACTACATGTGAGGGCCAGAGACTGCAAACATACTACATGTGAGGGCCAGAGACTGCAAACATACTACATGTGAGGGACAGAGACTGCAAACATACTACATGTGAGGGCCAGAGACTGCAAACATACTACATGTGAGGGCCAGAGACTGCAAATATACTACATGTGAAGGACAGAGACTGCAAACATACTACATGTGAGGGCCAGAGACTGCAGACATAAAACAGGAGGCTGTCAGAGGCTGCACACATACTGCAGAAGATGACCAGAGACTTGCTACATGAGATTACCAGAGACTGTGACATGGTGCAGGAGATTACCAGAGACTGCGGCATGGTACAGGAGATTACCAGAGACTGCGGCATGGTACAGGAGAGTACCAGAGACTGCGACATGGTACAGGAGATTACCAGAGACTGCGACATGGTACAGGAGATTACCAGAGACTGCGACATGGTACAGGAGATTACCAGAGACTGCGGCATGGTACAGGAGATTACCAGAGACTGCGACATGGTACAGGAGATTACCAGAGACTGAGACATGGTACAGGAGATTACCAGAGACTGAGACATGGTACAGGAGATTACCAGAGACTGCAACATGGTACAGGAGATTACCAGAGACTGCGACATGGTACAGGAGATTACCAGAGACTGCGGCATGGTACAGGAGATTACCAGAGACTGTGGCATGGTACAGGAGATTACCAGAGACTGCGACATAGTACAGAAGATTACCAGAGACTGCGACATTGTACAGGAGATTAACCGAGACTGCGACATGGTACAGGAGATTACCAGAGACTGCGACATGGTACAGGAGATTACCAGAGACTGCGGCATGGTACAGGAGATTACCAGAGACTGCGGCATGGTACAGGAGATTACCAGAGACTGTGGCATGGTACAGGAGATTACCAGAGACTGCGGCATGGTACAGGAGATTACCAGAGACTGCGACATGACACAGGAGATTACCAGAGACTGCAACATGGTACAGGAGATTACCAGAGACTGCAGCATGGTACAGGAGATTACCAGAGACTGCAGCATGGTACAGGAGATTACCAGAGACTGCACCATGGTACAGGAGATTACCAGAGACTGCGGCATGGTACAGGAGATTACCAGAGACTGCGACATGGTACAGGAGATTACCAGAGACTGCAACATGGTACAGGAGATTACCAGAGACTGCGACATGGTACAGGAGATTACCAGAGACTGCGGCATGGTACAGGAGATTACCAGAGACTGTGGCATGGTACAGGAAATTACCAGAGACTACAGACATGGTACAGGAAAATTACCAGAGACTGCAACATGATACAGGAGATTACCAGAGACTGCAGACATGGTACAGGAGATTACCAGAGACTGCAGACATAGTACAGGAGATGGTCAGAGACTGCGACATGATACAGGAGATTACCAGAGACTGCAGACATGGTACAGGAGATTACCAGAGACTGCGGCATGGTACAGGAGATTACCAGAGACTGCCAGATGGTACAATAGATTACCAGAGACTGAGACATGGTACAGGAGATTACCAGAGACTGCAACATGGTACAGGAGATTACCAGAGACTGCGACATGGTACAGGAGATTTCCAGGGACTGGGGCATGGTACAGGAGATTACCAGAGACTGAGACATGGTACAGGAGATTGCCAGAGACTGAGACATGGTACAGAAGATTACCAGAGACTGAGACATGGTACAGGAGATTACCAGAGACTGCAGCATGGTACAGGAGATTACCAGAGACTGTGACATGGTACAGGAGATTACCAGAGACTGTGGCATGGTACAGGAGATTACCAGAGACTGCGGCATGGTACAGGAGATTACCAGAGACTGCAACATGGTACAGGAGATTACCAGAGACTGTGACATAGTACAGGAGATTACCAGAGACTGCAGACATGGTACAGGAGATTACCAGAGACTGTGACATAGTACAGGAGATTACCAGAGACTGTGACATGGTACAGGAGATTACCAGAGACTGTGACATGGTACAGGAGATTACCAGAGACTGCGACATGGTACAGGAGATTACCAGAGACTGTGACATAGTACAGGAGATTACCAGAGACTGCGACATGGTACAGGAGATTACCAGAGACTGCAACATGGTACAGGAGATTACCAGAGACTACAACATGGTACAGGAGATTACCAGAGACTCCAGACATAGTACAGGAGATGGTCAGAGACTGCGACATGGTACAGGAGATTTCCAGAGACTGCGGCATGGTACAGGAGATTACCAGAGACTGAGACATGGTACAGGAGATTACCAGAGATTGAGACATGGTACAGAAGTTTACCAGAGACTGCGACATGGTACAGGCGATTACCAGAGACTGCGACATGGTACAGGAGATTACCAGAGACTGCGACATTGTACAGGAGATTACCAGAGACTGCAACATGGTACAGGAGATTACCAGAGACTGCGGCATGGTACAGGAGATTACCAGAGACTGTGGCATGGTACAGGAGATTACCAGAGACTGCGACATGGTACAGGAGATTACCAGAGACTCCAGACATAGTACAGGAGATGGTTAGAGACTGCGACATGGTACAAGGAGATTACCAGAGACTTCAGACATAGTACAGGAGATGGTTAGAGATTGCTGACATGGTACAGGAGATTACCAGAGACTGCAGACATGGAACAGGAGATGGTCAGATAACTTTCAACTTTGCCATTGAATAAACCCAGCTCAGAGTTTCAGGAAGAGCAGTCAGGCATTCTATAAATACATACCTGGCCAGCCTGCTCACATACACTTTCAGGGGTCCAGTGGGCAGGGCTCCCACTCCGATCTCTCTACAGCTGCTCCCTCCCGAGCACACAGGCTGAATGGGGCGGGGTCAGAGTGTTAGCATAGCTCCCGGCCCCGCCCCTCTCTACTTGCTGGGGCAACAGTGATCATGCTTTTACTGAGCCAATCATTCTAGCACACAGGCTGCATGGGGTGGAGCAGAGCATCAGTGGAGCTCCCAGCCCCACCCCCTCTCTGCTAGCTGGCTACAAATACTGCCTGGGTTGCCATGGAACGGCTTGGTGGGCGGGGAGTGAGGAGACTCCTTCTGCTCCTCCCACCACCAGGCAGTCAGAATACTAGCGGCCGGCCCTGCATGTCAGATGCCACAGTCAGGCCGACAAGCGGGTCTGCATGCAGCACTACGTGACTCCAGCTTATATATGAGTAGACTCTAGACACATTCATACATGCAGTGGGACCATAGAGAACAAACATAGCCATGATGTAGGATCACAGCAGCAAAAAAAAAAAAAAAGACATTTGGGGATTTAGAGGATGCTGAGAGCAATAAAAAAATATTTTTTTGAATTAAACATACATACTTCAATAGAATTTTCTTTTCTTTAAAATCACAGTTTAGTGTCACTGAAACAGAGAGTTCATGGTCAGGATTAAGTGAAACACAGATTTTAGGGATCTGGATTAAACAGAGTTAAGGGGTCAGAATTAAGTAACCCACAGACGTCAGGGGTCTGGATTAAGTAATGCAGAAAGCTAAGGGGTCAAAATTGAGCAAAGCAAAGAGTTTGGGGGTCAAGCATAACTAATGCAGAGAGTGCAAGGCTCAGGATTAAGCAGTACACAGAGTACAGGGGTCAAGAGTAGAGTTGAACGGACACCTGGATATTCGGGTTCGGCCGAAATTTGGGAAAAAGTCCGGGTGCGGTACCGAACTTAACCCGAACTTTACCCCAGACCCCGAACCCCATTGAAGTTAATGGGGACCCAAACTTTTGGGCACAAAAATGGCTGTAAAAAAGTCCTGGAAAGTGCTAGAGGGCTGAAAAGAAAGTAAAATGATTTTAGAACAATAATCTGTCCCTTACAGCACCAGCAGGAACCTCTTCCTTTAGAACTAGGAGATGATTATAGAACAATAATCTGTCCCTTACAGTAACAGCAGGAACCTGACCCTATAGGAGTAGGCGATGATTTTAGAACAATAATCTGTCCCTTACAGCAACAGCAGGAACCTGACCCTATAGAACTAGGAGATGATTTTAGAACAATAATCTGTCCCTCAAAGCAGTAGACTCTACCTAGTCCAGGATCAGATCATTCTGTAATGCAGGATGAGATGTTATTATATCTGCAATCTGTCCCTCACAGCGCCGGCAGCATCCTCTCCCTAGACTAGCCTGAGAGCATGTGACATGTAGCACTATGTGATTCCAGCTTATATGGAGGCTGGGTCACATGATGCACTGGACAATCACAGCCATGCCATTAGTAGGCATGGCTGTGATTGCTTCTAAGGACAAACCAGTGAAATGCTTGTTGATTGGCTGCTCTGCAGCTTTTCAAAAGGCGGGATCAAATACCCAAACTTTTTTTCAAATGTCCGGGTTCGGGTCCGGGTCATGGACACCCCAAAGTGTCCCTTTAAAGCGTCCCTTTACAGTTGGGGTTCGCTCAACTCTAGTCAAGAGTAATTAATGCAGAGAGTGCAAGGGTCAGGATTAAGTAGTACACAGAGTACAGGGGTCAAGATCAAGTAACATACAGAGTTCAGGAATCAGGATAAAGTAACACACAGAGTTCAAAGGTCAGGATTAAGTAATGCACATACTGTAATTTAGAGATCAGGAATAATGGCTTCAACTTCTGTCTGTGAGCCTTCGATGACGCAGAGAGCTGAGAGAGCTGCTGCTCTAATGCACAACACAGGATCAAGATTGGGCTGAGGTAAGTATAATGGGGGGCTGGGAAGGATGAGAGAAGGGCTGACCTCAGAAGTTTTTTTTGTTACCTTAATGCAGATAATGCATTCAGCCTTTAAAACCACTTTAAAGAAAAAAATACATGAAAAGCCACTATACATTCCCTTTTGCCACTGCTAATATTAATATACTTCGACAGTTAATCTATCAGTTAGCAAACCCATACATCTTCAGTACCTTCACAATCTTCATAAAAATCTGTTAATCATTTTCATTGCAAGATTCAAGTACTGCTGTTCTCTTTTTCAGAAAAAGACACATTCCACCACCTTTTCTATTTACCTTGTTCCTCCAAAGGAGAGTACAGTAGTGAATGTTAATATCATAGGCATGTGAACAATCAAGCACTGCTGCTATAGCACCCCCTCCCCTCAAATTATAATCTAGATTATGTTTGAACTGTCATTCCTCCCTCCTGTGTGCAGAGATGACAGTTCACTCCTTTTGTCCAGATGCATGAAGTAGTGATGCATCAGCCACAACACATTTAAATCAAATGGATGGGTTTTGATAATAGTGGTGGAGCTTAGTATTTACAGGACAGACAGGACACACTCTGGGAAGTGAAAGTGTTGGTTTCATGCAGGTAGTTGAATTTTCCTAAAGCAATAAACATTTCATATGTATCAATTCGTTTATGTCAGCTTCTAGCATTTGTGAACATATACTTTAAACTGTCATTGTTTTTTGTGTAAGGACTTATGGGGTAATTGCTTGCTGCATAATTGGAGATGGTATGTTCTATGTTTATTTGTAGCATAAGGATCTCCTAATTAACTGTGGAAATCTCCCTCTTCATTCTCCAGCTTACTTCAAAACTTCTATTTGTGGAAAAGGCATGTAGATTTAAAGAACATGATACTGTAACTTTATACTACTAGAACAAAGAAATAACAGACAATATCTACAACCTGTAACGTGAATATAAGGAATGAGCCAAAAAATGGTAATACGAGATATGAATTATAGTGTATGCCATCATCCAAAAAGAGACAGTTGAACAAGAAATGTACCCAATGCTGTATCTTTTATTTTATTGTGTGTTTCTGTATGTCATATTTTTCAAATAAATTGTTTTAAATTTCTTATACATACTTGTGTTACCTTTGAGTGCCGAGATAGTCCATGCCTACTCCAGTTATGGTGTCTGGGTGCTAGTGGGACACCCATACCCCATACATCTCTTGTACAACCTGTAACAGTTGTTAAAATATGTGGAGTCAAGATGTAAATGATGCAGTTATGCAATAAACATTTTTTTCAATAGTAGTAAATTGTGGTTGTCTCAGTTTGCTAGAGTGGATTAGAAAGTTGTCTGACCTTGACTGTGTTATTTAAGATAATCGGGGAACTAAGCCTCCACAAGATGATTTTTAGTAGTAGTTGCCTAGGATGTTGCATTTGAATTTGATAACATATGGTCCAGTGTGTTGGGCTAATAATAGGGATATAATTTCTAAGAGTTTTTTTAACATAAGTATTAGTTTGAAAAAAAGGAAATATGTTGTGAATCGAGAGTCTACTCAAAGCTTCATCAAATGATAACATTTTTGTTCAAGAAAGCTTCTGACGAAATGTATGGCTACTTGGGTCAATTCCTACTTGGTGGAAAATCCAGATTACCCATTAGAGGTAAAGCCAGTGATACAGTAAATGGCTATTGATATTATTTCATAAGCTGATAACATTTTCAGAAGGGATTGGCAATGGCAGCCTGCATATTCTCTCATGTTTCCTTTAATAGTGAATCCTTATCAGGTATGTCATGAAAGGCTTGTCTAGGGTAAGTAAAGTATAGCACAAGGTTGCCTTTATGGAACCTAAAAATCCAGCAGCAAGAGCCATTGGTTCAGAGTCAATCAAATGCTATGATAGTACGGCCGGGCTGAGCCCCTCTGCCTGTGTCTATAGATGCAGGCAGAGGGCCTTGGGAGTGAGCCCGCACAGTGCCCCCATAGGAAGCAGGTTCCTATAGGGACACTCACCGAAGAGGAGGAGTCAGAAGTGCCAGCAGGGGACCTGAAAGAAGGAGGATTGGGGCTGCTCTGTGCAAAGCTATTGTACACAGCAGGTGAATATAACATACACTATATTAGCAAAAGTATTGGGAAGCCTGCCTTTATAAGCACATGAACTTTAATGGCATCCACTCTTTTAACCACTTCCCGACCGCCTGCTGTGTTTTCACGGAGATATGCGAACGGCCGCTAGGGGGCGCACGCGCACGCTGCCACACTCCTGAAGAGTGTGCCCGCGGCTCGGGCGGACCCGATGTCCGCCGTCGAGCCGCGATGAGCGGCCACGGGCAAAGATCGGGGAACCGCCAATGTAAACACGGCGATTCCCCATTCTGACAGCGCGGGCATGGGAGATCTACTGATCCCTGTCACTGGGATCAGTTAGATCTCTCATGCCCATGGTAGCCCAACCCCCCACAGTAAGAAAACACCCAGGGAACACAGTTAACCCCTAGCTCCCCCCCCCATGTTAACCCCTTCACTGCCAATGACATTTATACAGTAATCAGTGGGCATTTAAATTTCTGATCGCTGAATAAATGTCATTGGTCCCAAAAAAGTGTCAAAAATGTCCGACATGTCCGCTGCAATATCGCAGTACCGCTTAAAATAGCAGATCGCCGCCATTACCAGTAAAAAAATAAAAAACCCTAGAAATGAATTCTCATCATCCGTAAACGCGGCCACTTTTGCGCAAACCAATCAATAAACGCCAATTGTGATTTTTTTTTATCACAAATATGAGGAAGAATATAAATCGGCCAAAACCGGTGAAAAAAAATGTTTTTTTATATTTTTCTTTGGGATTTGAATTTTAGCAAAAAGTAAGACATTTGGGTTTTTTTGCAAAATGGTCGCTCTTCTTTTGTTTATAGCGGCGATCAGAAATGACGCAGAGGCGATCAAATACCACCAAAAGAAAGCTCTATTTGTGGGAAAAAAAGGACGCAAATTTTGTTTGGGTGCAACGTCGCACAGCCGCGCAAATGTCGGTTAAAGCGACGCAGTGCCAATTTGCAAAAAGTGCCCTGGTCCTAAAGCTGGAAAACCTTCCGGTTGGTAAGTGGATAATAAACGATTGCAAATTCAACTTCCAACTTGCAAACATTTTAGGTTAGAATTACTAAAACTGGTGCAGAGAATCTGGTGCAGCTGTGCATAGTAGTAACCAATCAGCTTCTAGGTTTTATTGCCAAAGCTCAATTTAACAAGCTGAAGCTAGAAGCTGATTGGTCACTATTCATGGCTCCACCAGATTCTGTGTGCACCAGTTTGCTAAACCCCCTACTTTGTGTCAATGGCAAAAATAGAACTTAATTTTGTTTGGATGTAACTGCTTCTTTTCTTGTATTAGACAATGTTGAATGGGTTGTTATCTATATCTCTTCAACAGAGGGTTGTCAACCCCATGACTTTTTTACTGCCAAAACATGGAAAATATACTACTACTTGAAATATGACTGAGACTTATATTTTAAACTATATTTAACCAGTAAAAACAAAATATAAGCATTCACAACACTAATAACAAGTAATCCGACTGGCTTTACAATTAAAAAAGAGAGCATGACAAAATGTGAGCATGACTGGGATTATGAGAGACCTGTGGTAATCATGGATAGAAGAGAAAAGCTCTAGTGAATGGTGGACATAGATTTCTCCTAACATTGGGAGGGGCTTAAAGGGGGGTGATTAAACAGAATGTGTGCCCCGTTGCTGTACACACTGCGCATACATATATGCCACAGTCCTTCTGCCCACAAAATACTAATGACTGTGCCACAAGTTACAGTCTAACAGACACACATAAACCTTGGGACAAAGGCTGATTAAAAAAATAAATGTTTCTATCACTTATGCTTTTTTGCACATAAAAATAAATCGGTTTGTGTAAATTAACCTATTTTTAAAGAGGAACTTCATTAAACTTCAGCAACTGTTGAGACAAAGAACACTTTCCATAGAACCATGTAATATACAACATAATGTATAGAGTGCGGGGGTCAAAAATAAGTAACAAATAAAAAAACATACAGAGGGCAGTAGTTCAGACAAGCTGACTGTTCCCCCTACATCAGAGTCCCCAGAGTTCCCCCTTACATCAGAGTCCCTGCTTACATCAGAGCCCTCCACATCACTGATCCCATCAGAGACACAACTCACATCAAAGTCCCCAGTATTCCCGCTTATATCATAGTCTCCAGCATTCCCTCTTACAACAGAGTCCCCAGAGTTCCTTCTTACATCAGAGTCCCCAGTGTTTCTCCTTACATCAGTCTCCCCCCTTACATTACAGTCCCCAAAAATCCCCCGTACATCAGAGTCCCTCCTTACATTGCAGTCCCCATTGTTCCCCCTTACATAATAATCCGCAGAGCTCCCCTTACATTTGTGTTGCCCCTTCCATCAGAATTCCCATCACACCAGAGTCCCCCTTACATCAGTGCCCCCCCCTTTACATCAGAAACCCCTTTACATGAGAGTCCACTTTACATCAGAGTTTACCCATCACACCAGAGTTTTACATAATAATCTGCATCCTTATAGCATAGTCTCCCCTCACATCACAGTACCCCAACATACATCAGAGTTCCCCATCATACCAGAGCCCCCCTGAAATCAACCCCCCCATTACATCAGAGTTCCGATTATATCAGTGTCCCACAAGCTGACAATAGCACACACCAGCTACTGGACGTGTGCAAGACAGTCTAGTGTAGTGTAGTACCTGGCTTATGCTGTTGTCAGCTTGAGTTTTTGTGAATGAAAGTGCTCCTCCCGAGCTGCAATCTTTCACAACACAAGCTGACAGTTTCCTCTCTCCCCATTTTCCTGAAAACAGGCTGCAGCTCTTGACTCTGTGTAAACTAAAGGGATGAGTTGGGAAGACAGCACAGCAATATTGCCTGGCAGCTTAGAATGAGGTTACAGAGGCTGTGCCTTTCTCCTCTTGACCTGTCACTCAGAAATCTGTCTTGGTTGATCAGTGTTGTAGATAGCTAGGCAGGTGGGCAGGGAAAGCTCTCCAACAACACAGCATCCGCAATTCCTGCAAGGGTTTAGATGAGGAAATATGCTATGTGCACAGGTTCCCCTGGGGAGGGGGGGTTACCTAGCTGTCTTTACTTCTGGTGATAGATCTTCCTTAATTCACAACAGAAAACAGCAACACTTTAAAGCCACTAGGGACCGCTTCCTCAAGCAAGAGTGATTCTGCAGTGATCCTTGAGGTGGCCTTGAAGCATTGGTAACTTATGTTGGTGACACTGAAATTGGCTGTTAATCTAAACATTGTGTGTTTATGATACTTTGGATTGAACTTTTTTTTTGGCCATGCCATCTGCCATTTCGACACAGCACCCTCCCTTCTATGACATGTGTGTGCTATATGGATTAGGCTGGACTCTTTATTTATAGGCTTTCTTAATAAAGTAGTCCATCAATAAAGGGTGCCATTCGTGAGATGGCAGTGATGCCATCATGCTGGGCGGAATCAAGACGCCATCTCTGAGAACAGCATTTGCTAGTCTGTTTGTTAAAGTATACATGTAAGTGCAAAACTTATTTTTAACAATACATCTTTTAAAACGGTCTGCACTGCTCTACATCGGATCTCTGTGCTTTCCTTTTCTGGCTGATTTACACTTGTCTCTGAGAGACTATTACCCGAGGTTTAACGCCTGGAGTGGATAAACATCTGAACCATTGTATTAAAAAGTGCATGTGACCCCTTCTGTACTCTGGGGTTCACAGTACTAGGTGAGGAGATACCTTGAAGGGGTGGTGAAGGGTACTGCATTAGTGTGTTCTTATGCATTATGTGTTATATGAAGAAAGCACACTGAACAAAGGATAATTTTTGGATCTCCATAGAGTGATTGCACAAAGATTGCACAGTGATTGCATGATGAATGGGATTTTATTATGGACTACAAGTTTATCCACCATATACTGATTTTTGACATTTGTGCACAATGATATGTATTATATTTTATTCAACATGTATGTTCATATGATTTTATGATTTTTTATTTGATTGATGCATATATGAGATTCTGTTATTTATTGCACGTGTCACTTTATAAGTAATTAAGCTAAAGTGCTTCACTATTAGGGCCCTTTCACACGGCATTCCGTTCATGTCCGCCTGTCCGTTGTTCAGGCGGACCTGAATGGACACTCAATGCAGCCCTATGGAGCGACGGATGTCAGCGGAGACATGTCACATGACATCCGCCGCTCTCCGATACTGTCAGTGAAAAACAGACGGATGGAAACCCTATTTTCCATCCGTCTGTAGAATCGGATCGGAGTGGATCGGATGACAACGAAGCTGTCAACCGCCTGCTCAGCGGCAATCAGCGAATCGATCCCTGCTGAGCAGAGCGGAGTCCACTCATGGAAAGCCCCGTGTGAAAGGGCCCTTATTTGGTTTAATTTATATACACAGTGTAGTCATAACACAGTTGGGTGGCAACTGCTTTCGGTTAAGAAAAACATTTTTTCTATTTAGATTTTTATTGAGTGCCTATAGTATTTCCTTTCTTAATAAGGTACCCCCTACCAACCAATACATAACTTCCTATATGCCCCCCCCCCCCCCAGATGACTGCTAAAGCACAGAATATAACTTTGTGTTAGGGCTTACACATTGTTGAGTGCCTTCACCCCTCTCCTCCACCTCAAGCACCGCATCCTTGGAGGTTAGGAAGAGGATCACATGTTCTACTATAATAAGTTCTCCTATAATAATATATTACTGGGTATTACCTGGTATCCAAGGTCTCCAAAAGAAAAATGGAGTATTGAGAAAGCACAGGGAAGGGGAGTATCACTGGGTGGAAGTGTCCCTAACACTTTACCCTGAATGGGAAAGGAAAGAGTAACAAAGCTATGGTAAAGGACCATCTAGGCATTCCTCTCACATACAAAAAAAATCCTGTACAACCTCTTGAGGATTTCCTAAATGTCTAAATGTTTTAAAAAGTTAAATGGAACATATAATGGTAGTAAACAAGTTTGTTTGGCACACATGAATCTTGCTTTTAGTCATGTCTGCTTCTCTTGAGTTGACCATTATATAGTATGGTTTAGTTCGGTGGACAGGTCTTTGTGCTGTTCTCTTATTTCTCATAAAATCATGCTTGATATATTCTGCTGTGATACTGAGATTCTGCTAAGGAGTAATGATTAAAAGGAAGACACTGCATTAATTAGCTAAGATAATTAGTATAGCTTATGTAAATAAATGTAACTGCCAATCATGAATAATAGGAGCGCAGATTACAACAGGATTCTGTTAATATTAGCCAACACTTATTGAGTAGTTAAAAGCAGATATTCACTTACTGTAGATGAATGCTAAGTGAATGTCACAAAATGTCAGCATTTTACGTGTTAGTATAATGTGGTTGTACAAAGGTAATTAGGCTTTTGCTTGGAACAGGTATTACCTACAACCTTTAGATGCAGGCTGCACTTCAGGCTGGGTTCACATATGAACCGCATGCGGCTCACAGAAGGGGTTCGGTGCGTCCTGGTTCAACGTCTCAGGTCCAATTTCAGTCCAAATTTTGGGCTGAATCTTGACTTGAAACGGACCAAAAGTCGCACAGCGTTTTTGTGAAAAAAGCACCGGACCTGCTGCGGAGATATGTGAACCGGCTCCATAGAGAGCCGGTCAAAATCTCCTGCTATTTCGAATTGGATGCAGGGAACTCGCAACCAATATGCAACGGTATTAACCCAGCCTTAAGTCAAAACAACACAACAGAAATCATAGATAAATAAAGGAATAAAGGAATACACACTGCCATTTTATTTCTCTACTTTTTAAAATGGACCTTGCATAAAGTTGGTTTTGTAAGTGTGATCTCCTGCCCCTTTCTAAAAACAACCTTTAAAACTTTTAAAATACACCTGTATGGAGAAAAAGTTAGATATTGTACTCACCTTTCCAAAGGCATCGGTAGTGCAGGGGGTGACATCATTATCATCCTGCCGGCAAGAACACACTACTTGGCATTCCTTAGGATCTCATTAGCATTGCCTTGGCATTGTATGAAGTTGGGGGAAAGGTAAGTAACACCCCCCCCCCCACTACCACTGGTTTTCTTTCATTTTATGCAGAATTTTAGCAAGAAAAAAAGGAGGCCACACTTAAAAAGTGGACCTTGCTAGTCAGATGCAAGATCCACTTTAAACTGAAAGCAAAACATCCTTATATAGGCTTCTACATATTGTGTTTTAAGTTTAGGAATTACCATGCTGAGCAGATAGCTGAAAATGGAAAAATAGGCTGCTGACATTTTGAACCTTTCTTGCCACAGAATAGAGTTCTATAAATAGAGAAGATGAGCTTATTTGTACTGCAGATTTGAAATACAAAATACAAGGTATCTCTACTGAACCTATTAAAGTAAAACTATCAGTTTGAAAGAATGAGCAAACTACGAATACTGTCAAAGTTCAACCAACTTGTTTTGCTTGCAAGTACACTTGTACATCTTCACATCTACTTCTGTGCACCTCAGTGTGCTTTTGGAGGGGCCTTACTTTTTTTGTAAACCACCTCAAAATACACCCTAATTGATAAAATGTATGAGAATGGATGTTATATTGGCAAAAGCCAGATGCTCATTGCTACCTTGCAAAAGGGATATCAGTCTGCATGCTGAGCTGATGCTGGCAGGAAGGGGTGGCACCTGCTTTTCTTTTTTTTTTTTTTTTTTACAAAAAAATAAAGTCAACAAAAATGACCCTTCTAGAAAAAAAAAAACGAATTCCTCATAGGGAAACATGCAATTATGTACCACCTTTGATAGTTGTAATTATAAAAGGTATCCAGATATTGTAACTAGCAGGTAATGTGAATAGGATGAAAGTAACCATATTTTCTCACAGAAGAACAGATGTTGGTAAATATTTTTTATTAACCAGTGAATTATTTTACAAATTTGCAAGCAGTGTGTTAATATCTATGCCTCTAGCTGAGGTGACAGGCCTTTTTACAGGTATATGGGCAATGTTTTGGTGGAAAGCTGTCCCTGCAGTCAAGTTTTTGGCAGGTCCATGAGATGGAGCCTGAGGGTCAATTGTAAAGTATTTACACATGAAAATGTAGAATGTGGAGTTGGCCAATCTGTGGAAGTTCACATGGCCACTCCATGGGGGAAGGACAGCAACTCCTCTTCTGCAGGTCTCAGGCACCTTCATGGGGGACCAAATATAAGTCTCATATATTCAGCAGATGTGGAGAAGAGTTCTGTATATTAAAGTGGATGTAAACCTGATTCATGAAATTTGACCTTTCTTATCTCTCTCCAAAGCACTAAGTCCTGTGTCTTTCTGCTGTTTCTTTGCACTGTTATCAGCATGATAGCTTCTGACAAGTTCTCAGACAACTGAGATAAAACCAGCCTGAAATTTGTGTCGTGGAAGGTTGCCATAAATAGATTAGCAGAGAGCGTGTTTTTTCACAGCACAGTTCTGCACATTCCTTCCTTCCTATGCCTATGTGGAGTGGGGGGGGGTGTGCCTTTCCTCCAGTCAGCTGTTCTGGCTGTATGCCAAGAATCCATTCCTACCGCTGAACAGGAAGAGAAAATCTCTAACTTGGTGTGAACATTCTAAAGAATATATAAAGCTGAGGACAGTGGATATGCATGTAAAACTTATGTAGGGAGATTTGTTTCATCTCTGTGTAGCATCTGAGGCTGTTCACTGCACAGTCTATATGTAAGGGTTTACATCCACTTTAAGTACTAAGCAGTACTCTCTCTTGTAGGTTCTGATCCACTATTTGGCATATAGAGGACCAGCACTGAACAGCAAGATGGGTCAAGGACAACTGTTCAATGCCAACATCCCCTGTAAAGGGTGTGATGATTGTAAGGTCTGACAAAACTTAATATGTGTGGAGAGCATGGGGGAGGGGTACTAAACACAGTGCCATCCTCATTTCCCCCAAAGTTCTAAAGCTGGTAACAAAAACAGATCAAAGTCCTCTATCCATTCTAGACAGTCATGGAAGGTAACACATTTGACAAAAAACAATTTAGCTAGAAGAAACACAGAGATATCAAAATGTTCAATAAGCAGGGTCTTCAAAGGACTACTGATGAACCCCTGTTAAAAATGGAAAAGTCTTAAATGATCTGGAGTGCAGTTTAACCACTTCCCGCTCAGCGTATAGTCAAATGACTACCGGGCGGTGGTTCTATTATCCTGACTGAGAGTTATATGACATCCGGCCGGATGTGTTAGCGCACATCCGTGGGAGCACGCATCGCAGCAATCGTGCACGGCTCGTGTCCGTGGGACACGGGCCGTCACCAATCACGGTATACGGCCAGTGACATTGGTTGTTTACCACGTGATCAGCTGTGTATAATCACAGCCAATCGCGTTTGTGTAGAAAGATGGAGGCGGGGGTGTCCCTCAGACACAGCGCTTTCCCGATCAGGGAATTGGCTGTTTTTACCATGTGGCTGGCTGTGTCCAATCGCAGCCAGTAACAAGTGTAAACATAACACTGTCACCAACTGATCCCTGCTTCTTCTCCTCACACACCGATCATGTGAGAGGAGAGAGCAGGAATCAGTGAGTGATCAGTGTCTGTATACGGTGTCTGTATACTGTCTACTGTGCACAACACAGCCCTCCCAATAAAGAGAACCTGTCACCAGCCCATCTGTCACAGTCCATCTGTCGCACAGCCCCACCACCAGTACCACCATTGGTACCGCCAACAGTACCACCACTAAACACAGGCCTGCCCCCAGTACTGCCACACAGGCCCACCACCCCCGGTACCACCACTTGTACCACCATCAGTACAGCCACCAGTACCATCACCAGTACCACCAAATACAGGCCCGCCACCAGTACCACTACCCCCACACAGGCCCGCCACCACCGATACCACCACTAGTACTGCCATCGGTACCGCTTAACACAGACATGTCACCAGTAACGCCACCAGTGCCACCACCAGTACCGCCATCGGTACCACCACCAGTACCGCCACCAGTACTACCACTAAACACAGGCCCGCCACCAGTACCGCCACACAGGCCTGCCACCACTGGTACCGCCACTAGTACAGTACTGCCATCTGTTCCAGCACCGCCATACAGGCCCGCCACTTGTACCGCCATCCATCAGTACAGTCACCAGGCCTACCAGGTCTTAAAGAGCATATACCCCTGAGGAGGCGTATGAAATCCTTGCCATGACGGATGATGAGAGCAGCGGGGATCTCTCATCATACGATTCTGGTTCGGAGTATGAGCCAGTAGAGGACAGTGGATCAGAGTCCGAATCAATTAACAGCCAGGTGTGCAGGTCGACACCACAGATTATGCCCCACTGGATTATATTTATTTGTTTTTCTCCCCCAAATTGCTGCAGAGTATGGTGGATCAAACCACCCTATATGCACAGCAATTTATTGCTGCCAATCCCACTTCATCTTATGCCCGCCAGTTTCATTGGAAATGTCTGACACTGGACGAATTCAAAATATTTTTGGGCCTTATGTTGAATATGGGGATTACAAAAAAAAATGAAGTCCATGGGTATTGGTCCACCCACCCCATCCACCACATGCCCATATACTCCTCTGTCATGTCCAGGACAAGATATGTGCGTTTCCTCCATTTTAGCGATAATTCGCAGTGCCCTCCCCGAGATGACCCCACATACGATAAATTGTACAAGATACGCACCCTAATTAATGCCTTTTCCTAGAGATTCAGGGAAGTGTTCATCCTGGATAAAAACATCTGCGTAGATGAGTCCCTCATACATTTCACTGGCTGGCTACAGTTCAAGCAGTATATACCCAGCAAGAGAGCCAGGCATGTCTTAAAACTTAAACAAACTGTGTGATCGAACCACTGGCTATGTGTACACCTTTAGAATATATGAAGGTAAAGACTCCTAACTCCAGCCCCGTGATTGCCCCACATATATTGGAACCAGTGGGAAGATTTTCTGGGAGCTGGCATACCCCCTCTTTGGAAAAGGATACCACCTATACGTGGATAACTACTATACCAGCCTGCCCCTATTTCGCCATCTTTATCGGCTTCTATTAGGGCTTCCTACAACATCTCCTCACCAAAAAACTGCAAAATGGGGAATCTGCCTTCATGAGAGGTGAAGAGGTATTGGCCATGAACTGGAGGGACAAGAAAGATGTCCACATCCTCTTTACTATCCACAATGACACTCTGGTGAAGATTCAGAGAAGACGTTGCCCCGTCATAAAACCCGAAAGTGTTCATCACTACAATCTGTTCATGGGCGGGGGTGGATTTAAATGACCAGATGGTACAGCCCTATTTGTCGACCCGGAAGTCCCATTATTGGTACAAGAAAGCTGCATTTCACCTCTTCCATATGGCCATGTACAATTCTTTTGTGTGTTGCCAAAGATCGTCCGAAAACCAATCCCTCACCTACTTCAAATACATTGAAGAAATTATCACTGCCCTAATTTATCAGCAAGGACCCGCCCCAGCAAGTATTCGCTCTGATTGTGTGGGTCGACTCCACGAGCAACATATTATCTACAACATCCCCCCACAGAATCTGGAAGAAGACAGAAGAAATGTAGTGTACGCTCCAGAAGAGAAGTCAGAAGAGATACCAGCTTCTATTGCCCCCAATGTCCCTCCCAACTTGGCCTGTGCATCGGAGATGGTTTCAAAAATTATCATACACAAATCAGATATTAGTTCCCCTTATTTTTAAAAGACTGCCATTTCCCTAATTCAAATACCTGTGTGGATCATTTGCCTGCTACCACGTTAGCTGACCCTGGCCTGTTTACCGATGAGGTCTTTGCCTGCCGTTTTAAACCACATTTCTGACTACCACGTGCACCGACCTCGGCCTGTTAATCGACCATGTTTTTGCCTGACACTTGGACTGATCTTTTGCCCTTCTACTTTAGTACACAGGGGTCTCACATATGTGAGGGGCTCCAGAAAAGCGTTCTGAGTAGAGAAAAAAATGTTTTTGGTTTTCTGTTCCCAGAACAGGGTCTGGTTTCCCTGAAACTTCAAAGCATTTGGGTGGGAGAAGCCTCTACCCCTGTCCCCCTGGCCCTAAGCTTGATGGTCCCTCCTGCTGCCTGGACCAATACTTTGGCTGTGCTGACCATATCGCTGCCTGGTGACTTTACTGACTATGGACAGTATTTCTGCCTGGACATCTCTGCCTGCTACATGGACCAATGATTTTGGTTGTGCTGACAGTATCTCTCTCTGTCTGTACTAACTATGGACAGTATTCCTGCCTGGATGATTGCTTTTGCTGTTGCTGACCACATCCCTGCCTGCTGCCTGGACCGATGCTCTCCTCTGTGGACCACTGAACTACTAAAACCACAGGTCATCGTCTGTTATTTGGTATGTACATGCTATATGTTAGAAATATGAAGGGCCTTCAAAAATGTGATTGGTAATCAGAAAATATGTATAATTTATGCTCCTAGAACACATGGAGGTGCTACTTGGATGTTAGGCCTCTGTATCTGGCCAGGCTGTGTAAAAGTCTCACACGTGGTATTGCTATACTCAGTAGCATAATGTATTTTGTGGTGTAATTTTTGCTATGTACATGCTGTGTGTTAGAAATATCTTATAAATTGACAACTTTGTGTAAAAAAAAAAATGTTTTCATTTTTTTCCCACATTTTCCAAAAACTTCTGCAAAAAATGAACTGTTCAAAAGACTCATCATGCCTCATAGATTATATGTTGGGGTGTTAGCTTTCCAAAATGGGGTCATTTACTGGGTTATTCCATTGTCCTGATGCTCCTTCAAAAGTGTAATAGGTGGTTGAAAAAGGAGATGTGTAATTTATGCTTCTAAAATGCCTGATGGTGCTACTTCAATGTTGGGTCTCTGTATGTGGCCAGGCTGTATAATAGTCTCACACATGTGGTATCACCATACTCAGGAGGATTAGCAGAATGTATTTTGGGGTGTCATTTTTGCTATGTACATGCTATGTGTTAGAAATATCTTATAAATGGACAACTTTGTGTAAAAAAATGCGTTTTCATTTTTTTCCACATATTCCAAAATCTTCTGGAAAAAAAATTAACCATTCAAAAGATTCATTATGCCTCATAGATTATACGTTGGGGTGTTAGCTTCCAAAAAGGGGTCATTTTGTGGTTAATTCCATTGTCCTGTTGCTCCAGGGCCTTCAAAAATGTAATAGGTAGTCAACAAGTTAGATGTGTAATTTATGCTTCTAGAACACTTGATAGTGCTCCCTGCATGTTGGGCCTCTCTATGTGGCCAGGCTGTGAAAATGTCCTACACACGTGGCATCGCCATACTTGGGAGGAGTAGTAGAATGTGTTTGGGGTTTAATTTGTTGTATGCATATGCCATGTAAGTAAAATAACCTGTTACAATGACAATTTTGTGGGAAAAAAAAATCTTAATTTTCAAAGAATTGTGGGAAAAAAATTAAACCGTGAAAAAACTCACCATGCCTCTTACTAAATACCTCAGAATGCCTACTTTCCAGAAAGGGTCCATTTGGGTGTATTTGTATTGTCCTGGCCTGTTAGTGTCTCAAGAAATGAGATAGGCCATCACTACAGCAGGTGTGATCAGATGTGATCAATTTTCAGTGATTTGCACCATAGCTTGACAAATTTTGGCTATTTTTACCAAAGCAGTATACATTTTGGAACAAATTTATGAAGAAAAAATACTTTTTTTGCAAAATTTTACAGAGGAAAATAAAGTATCAGAAACCAGAAGGGAAGTCAGCCAGGCAAAAGTCTTTATCAGGAAAACACAGCAGAGAGTATCCGGATATGTTGACCGAGGCGAAGGCACGGGAGATCAGGCAGTTTAATTAGCCAGCAAGGCCGACTGATGACCAGGATATGATCATCAGGTGAGTCACTGGGGAATGATGAGTACTGGCAATTAACCGACAGCTGAGCAGCCTGAGCCCAGCCCTGACATAGGGTTATTGATCTATAGCTGAACTCTCATACATCTCAAACTCTCAAGTTTTATTTCAAATTATATATTTGCTACAGTAATGGAGTTACCTTCCTAAAAAGTGGCTACACTAATGTAGAAAAGGGTGACACTCAGACACAAAACATACTCATATTACAAGGTTCAGGAAACTAATAAGACCTTCTAGGGCAGGGGTGTCCATCCTGCGGCCCATGACAACCCAACACAAAATCGTAAAGTTACTTAGAAATTTTGATTTTAAAAGGAGGGGGGGTATTTGTTTGTAAAAGTGAGCTTACACTTAGTGAACGCATGCAGAAGAAAAAATTCACAGTGTCCCTTTACTGGGCATTTATAAGTTTTATTTTTCCAAGGAAAAATATCCCAACCTTTACAATCACTCCTTATTCATGTCATCAGTTTTCTGCAGCATCTATATTTGTGCGCAACTACTGTACTATCAAGGATGAAGCATCTGAAGGTTAAAATTAGAACCAACATATCTGATGAGCACCTTGAGAATTCATTGTGAATTGCTATTACATCTATCGAACCAGATATTGATATGTTCGTTTATCAAAAACAGTGTCAAATATCATACTAGTTTTAAGTTGCCCTCTTTTACGTTTATGATAAAAAAGTTACAAAAAAAGAAATTATGATTTTTTTACTCAGATAGGTACATTATCTATAGCAGGGCTTGTTGACTTGTGATCTGCCCAAGTTTTTCTGCTCATCAGCTATCATTTTTGTTAGTGTATTTTATGTGTGACCCAGGACAATTCCTCTTCTTCCAATGTGGCTCAGGAAGGTCATAATGTTGGACACCCCTGTCCTAGGGGAAAGACACATCATAGACCTGTCATATTTGATGTCCTATCAAATTAAAATGTCATTCTGCTTAATAATATTCTGGTTTTCAGATTATGAAACCCTGTCGTATGCAAATATAAATATACCCAAGATAGTTGTCATTTACAGAGTATCTACTGGGCATTAAAAAAAAAGTTCCATCACACCTACAACACATCTATCAGACCCTTTGACTGGGTGGAGTTAGCTGTGCAACACCCTTTCCAGAGACAAGAAAAGAAGACTGCACCAGCAGCTGCAAGCTATTGTTTTGCCATCTTAACTACTAAAGATTACCAAGAGTCAGGTTAAGATGCACAATTTGCATCATCAGATAG
Organism: Glandirana rugosa; assembly: GCA_018402905.1. Classification (NCBI taxonomy): domain Eukaryota; kingdom Metazoa; phylum Chordata; class Amphibia; order Anura; family Ranidae; genus Glandirana; species Glandirana rugosa. Next base: position 849,622 of record BLSH010258397.1, on the reverse strand, counting down.
GAACTAAAGTGATACTAAAGTCTCTTTTTTTCCCCTTTAAAAAATAACAAACATATTATACTTGGTTTACAATGGTTTTGCACAAAGCAGCCCAGATCCTTCTCTACTCGGGTCCCTCTTTGGCACTCCTGGTCCCTCCCTCCTGTTCAGTGCCCCGTCAAGCATCTTGCAATGGTGGCACCCGAGCCGCAGCTCTGTGTGTCCATTCAGACATGGAGTCATGGCAAGGCCCCGCCCCCTCTTTCTCCTCATTGGCTCACCAAATTTGATTGACAACAGTGGGAGTCAATGGCGCTTCGCTGCTGTCTCAGCCAAGGAGGAGGAAGAGTCCGGACAGTCTCTTGTGCCATATCGCTGTATCTAGATGGGGCTCAAGTATTAGGGGGACTGAAGGGAGCTGTTGCACACTGTGTTTTAATGCATAGGATAAAGAAACCTTCTGCCTTTACAACCACTTTAATCGTCAAGTGATCCGAACTCTGCATTGTACCAAGACCAAGCAGACTCTTTGTGAAGATTTTTCATATTTAATTTCTTTTATTTTACTAGTTTTTATCCACTTGAATACCAAGCCTTTTCCAGCACTTTTTGTTTACAAGCAAAAATCAGTAACTTTTGCTAGAAAATTACTTAGAACCCTCAAACATTATATTTTTTAGCAGAGACCCTAGAGAATAAAATGGCAATTGTTGCAATTTTTTATGTCACATGGTATGTGCACAGTGTTTTTTTTTTTTTTTAAATACACTTTAACAAATTTTAATGCAAAAAACACAATATATAACCCAATTTTTTGGTAATGTATAAAAGATGATGTTACACCAGGTAAATAGATAATTAACATGTCACACTTTAAAATTGCACATGCTCACGGAATGGCGACAAACTACAATACTTAAAAATCTCCATAGGCGACGCTTTAAAAGATTTTACAGGTTTACAGGTTTAGAGTTACAAAGGAAATCTAGCACTAGAATTATTGCTCTTGCTCTCACATTCGCAGCAATACCTCACATGTGTGGTGCGAACACGCCATATGCATGTGCAACTTACATATGCGTTCGCTTCTGCATGCGAGCACAGAGGGATGGGGGTGCTTTCATTTTTTTTTCTTATTTATTTTATTTTTTATTTTAGAATGTCCCTTAGTTATTTATTTATTTTTTCAATCACTTTTATTCCTTTTACAAGGGATGTAAACATCCCTTGTACTGACAAAAGATGCTTTAAAAAAATAGTTTACTTCCGCCCTAGACCGGAAGTGAAGTCATGACGCTTAATCACTTAAGGACAGAGCCTGTTTCTGAGATTTGGTGTTTAAAACTTAAATTTTTTTTTTTTAAAGAAAATTACTTAGAACCCCCAAACATTTTTTATATATAATGTTATTACCCAACATGTCATGCTTCAAAATTGCACCCGCTCATGGAATGGTGACAAATTTGGTACTAAAAAAATCTCCATTGGCAAAGTTTAAAAATTTCTACATGTTATCAGTTTTGAGTTACAGAGGAGGTCTAGTGCTAGAATTATTGCTCTCGCTCTAATGATCACGGTGATGCCTCACATGTGTGGTTTGAACACCCTTTTCATATGCAAGCGAGACTTACGTATGAGTTTGCTTCTGCGTGCGAGCTCGGCGGGACGGGACACTTTCATTTTTTTTTTCTTATTTATTTTACTTGTTATTTTTTATTTTTACACTGTCCATTTAAAAAAAAAAATGGGTCACTTTTATTCCAATTACAAGGAATGTAAACATTCCTTTTAATAGAAAAAAGCATGACAGGACCTCTTCAATATGAGATCTGGTGTCAAAAAGACCTCAGGTCTCATATTTACACTAAAATGCTATAAAAAAAAAAAAAAATGGAAAAATGACACTTGCAAGAAAAAAAAAGGGCTCCCTATAGAGCATGACATGACCCAGTCAAACAAGTGCAGAAAAATTGGGCCTTGAGTGTTGGTGAGAAAAAAAAAGTTATACCCCTATGGGTTGGGATTTTTAAGGCAATTTGAACGAACTCAAATTTCTGTTAAAAATATATATAATCTTTTATTTTGACAAAGTTAAAAGTAGCACCAATAATTGGACCAGTATCACAATATACAGAGTATTCAATTGTGCACATTAGTACAAAAATTAGTGCAGAAAAATATGTAAGTGTTCTGTAAAGGTGGTGGTATCACCCAACCCAGGAGAAGAGCCTTGGTCAGTTAGTGACCTATCCTAAGAGGATTAATCCAATGCGTTTCAGAATTTTATCTATATCAATTCTTTCTTCAGGGAAAGATACCGCCATCTGTAAGGTAAAAAGATGTACGCACTAATACCTTATATATGTATGGCTTAATTACGTGGTTTCAATACATATATATTCTGGTTATTACATTCATTTACATTACTTACATAAATGCAGCACAGTATATAAACTTCTCTGCGATTCAAGTTGTCCCAGATATACCCCTCTCTCTGCTCATAGTGTACTTCCCATTGCGTCAGGACAGTAGCAAAAGGAATCATCCAACGACCGATGCAAAGTCCATAAAAGAAATGTGGAAGGTTTCTAAAAATTTCAAAAAGGATTCAAGCACAGGGAGCTAAAGTTTAAATAATTACTCAGCTCATTCCTTGTAAATGATCAACCACCTTATAAGAGGCTTACCTTCCAAGTGAATAATAGTCACAAGGAAACCCATGGAGGGGGACGTGAGAAATGGGCCTTGGTGGGGGCCTCCGTGCCCCGAATGCAACAACCGAGAGGGAGCCAAACCCCGAAATCCACCACCCATCCCTACCAGATCCATGGGCCCTAATTCAACGTTCAGGCAGAACGACCGAAGGGAAGGAAGATGGCGCCGGCCACCATCCCCAGCATCCTATATACCGCGCATGCGCCTCCTCCAAAATGGAAGTGCATCACAGCGCATTGCGTCATATCCGGTTACCCGTAAAACAAGTCCCAGAAACCAGAGAATGCTGTGGCTTTGGACTATAACTGACAGCAAATTAATGGGCAGTACCATCTAGTGGAGAGGAAAGGGGTTGCCCAGTCACCTAGTGCTGACCAGGGCGGCCCCTGGGCGAAATTGCTTACCAAACCACAGGGGCCTTCTTGTGCTGGACGCAATGGGAGAAGAAAGGAGCACAGAGACAAATTCTATCCAGGCGACCCGAGTGCATAAAGAAAATACCATATACCAAGCACAATTTGTTGACATTAAACATTATATGTCATGACTTTAATAGCCAGAAATTGACCCTCTCAGTGTCCACAGGGCTGGGGTCCAAGTAAGACCACTACAAAAAATTGGACACCAGCCAGGGGGGGCGGGCACAGGAGGGCCATATACTAACAATAGAATATAGTTAGCTACAAAGTTATTTAAAATATCAAGAAAAAACTCCAGGTATCTGTCAGATCAGTCGAGTCGAGGAGAACCATGTGATGTTTATTGAAGGCTATGGACATAGCCAACAAAACAGCCTAGAGGCAAGGGGGGCCAAGTATGAGGCCAGTGGGGGGTTGTCCACTACGGACCTAGGTTGTAGGTATGTGGATTGTCTGTACTTATTATGTATAGGGGGGGTGAGGCGGAGGGGGAGACAGAGAGCCCTTTAGTCTGTTTTGCCAGAACTGTAGCCCTCTAAGAAGTGCCTAAAGCTTTCTGCCTCATTCAGACCAGGGGGTGTGGTAGCTTTAAGGTGCCTAATCCAGCGCATTTCACGCTGGAGTAGGGTCTTATTCCAATCTCCACCCCTGGCTGGAATATGTACTCTATCTAAAAAGAACCGTTGGCATGTGGTAATGGTGGTATTTTGCCACATATCTACCTAAAGGAAGGTATAAATTACCTATCCGCATGCCCTGAAGGCATTTACTCACTCGTGCTTGAAATTCTTGTTTAGTTTTTCCTACATAAAATGAGCCGCACGGGCACTGTGCAAGATAAACTACACCTTTAGTATGACAATTGGCGAAATGTCCAGAAACACATTTTTCGCCATTAGGTAGTATTATGTGCGTCTTGCCACCAATATATGGGCAGCAGGAGCACGACCCACATGGATAGGTACCCCTAAACCTACATGGGTCACCTCATGTGTTGCCCCTATATTCGCTTTGGGCTAAGCGATCTCCAATTGACCCCGCCTTTTTATAGGTAATTTGAGGGTGAGTCCCTAATAGTTTTCCCAAAATGGGGTCTTCCATAAGTAATGACCAATGTTTGGTTAGGATTTTCCGTATTTTTTTATTTTCATTGGAAAAGCGTATAATTAATCTCGTATTTTCAGCTCTAGCTTTTATTATTTTTAGGTGTAAATATTACGTTTTGTCTATCCAAATCTTTTACTCGATTAAATGCTTTCCTCAATGAGGTTTTTGTGTACCCTCTATCTCGTAACCTTGCATTTAATGGATCAGCTTTCAAATTAAAATCCTTGTAAGACATACAATTAAGTTTCAGTCGCAAAAACTGACAGAAAGGTATAGATTTTTTTCAGCGGTTCAGGATGGAAGCTGCTCGTGTGCAACAATGTGTTGGCTGTGGACAGGCGGCTGCGCTTGTCTGTGATAATGCCCCCTGCCGTACTAAACACACATTCAGACAATACACTGGCTCCATTGAGGGAATTAAGGACGGCACATTGTCCTTGTAACGGAGATACAGCAGGGTGGCCATCCAGTAATCAGCACAAGTTAAAATGTGGGCAACTTGACTGTCGTTGAGCAGGCACTGCAGCATGTAGTCGCTCATGTGTGCCAGGCTGCCCAGAGGCAAAGACAAGCTGTCCTCTGTGGGAGGTGTATCATTTGTGTCCTCCGTATGCCCCCAGCCACGCTCCAGTGATGCCCACGAGCTGCGTTGGGTGCCACCCTGCTGTGAACACGGTTCCTCCTCCTCCTCATCATCATTCTCGTCCTCCTCATCCTCCGGAACTGTCCCCTGGCTTGAAAATTTTTGACCTGGCCTATGCTGTTGCAGGAACCCACCCTCCGAGCCACTTGTGAATGACTGGTCCGATAACCGTGTAAATGACCCCTCTTCCTCCTCCTCCTGTTCCACATCCTCTTCCATCATCGCCCTAAGTGTTTTTTTCAAGGAGACATAGAAGTGGGATAGTAACGCTGAGAACAGCATCATCGGCACTGGCCATGTTGGTGGAGTACTTGAAACACCGCAATATGGTACACAGGTCTCGCATGGAGGCCCACTCGTTGGTGGTGCTGTTCCGCAGAGCGGCTGACCCGTGCATCCTGCAGCTGAAACTCCACTATTGCCTGTTGCTGCTCGCACAGTCTCTCCAGCATGTGCAAGGTGGAGTTCTACTTTGTGGGCACGTCGCATAAGAGGCGGTGAGCGGGAAGGCCGAAGTTACACTGCAGCGCAGACAGGCGAGCAGCAGCAGGGTGAGAATGGCGAAAGTGCGCACAGACGCCCCTGCACTTTCTGCAGCAGCTCTGACATATCCGGGTAGTGTTTTAGAATTTCTGCACCACCAAATTCAGCACATGCGCCAAGCCAGTGATGTGCATCAAACCGGCTAGACCCAGAGCTGCTACGAGATTTCGTCCATTATCGCACACCACCAGGCCGGGCTTGAGGTTCAGTGGCAACAACCACTCATCGGTCTGTTGTTCAATGCACGTCCACAGCTGCTGCGCAGCGTGGGGTTTATCCCCCAAACATATCAGTTTTAAAACAGCCTGCTGTCGTTTAGCCCTGGATGTGCTGAAGTTGGTGGTTGAAGGTGTTACACTGAGCGGATGAGGAGGTAGTAGAGGAGGAGGAGGAGGAAGCGCAGTAGGAGGAGAAGGCAACAGGAGGCAAAGAGAAATGCCCTGCAATCCTGGGTGGCGTTGCGCAGTGCACACTTGATCTCATCCCCGACTTGTTTGTGCAGGGAAGGGATGGCTCACCTGGAAAAGTAGTGGCGGCTGGGAACCACGTACTGTGGGACAGCCATTGCGGTGGGTCCTAACGTCCCGTAAAGAGAAACGGAGGACAACGGAAGAGGAGGATGACGCGAAGGAGGAGGAGGAGGAGATGATGGAGGAGTAGGCGAGTCACATTGTGGAAGTTGGTGGTTGAAGTCGTGTAGGTCCCGATTTGCTGTCGTCCGACAAAATTTTGACTATACAAACCCCCTATTTGGGGTGCGACGCGTCGTCGACACCTGCACGTAACTTGTTGTCTGGCTACTCACCAACAACGGTGACTTGGAGTTCGGGCCGGACCACCACACGCTATTACCTGCTTTAGAGCATCGTCGAGACCCAGATCGGCCAAACTACGTGTAGTGACCGAACCGCGT
>BLSH010258397.1:809657-826480 GCA_018402905.1 Glandirana rugosa | reverse complement strand
GCCTCAGCCCTCATGGATTTCTGCACGCACCGCATTCCAGAGGCCTTAGGCTTTAATAGGCCCTGCCTAGTCGAACGGGCACATCGCATTGGGAACCCCCAACCTGATCGTAAGTCTCCCCGCACCATAATTGCCAAGTATCTCAATTATGCGGACAAAGCTGACATCCTCTCAAAATACAGACAATCGAGCCCGCTTACTGTCGATGGGGTAAAGATTCTGATTTTTGCTGATTACTCAGCCGAGGTATCCAAAAAGCGCAAAGCATTCCAACATGTCTGCTCTTCCCTCCACCAACGACAAATGAAATTCTCCCTGGCTTTCCCAGCAATACTAAGGCTGAGAGCAACAAATGGGGAACAACTTACTTTCCAGGACCCCCAGGAGGCCGAAAAATATCTCAGGGCCACCAACCCCGACCTCCCATCTTCCAAACCTCAAAGGGCATCCTCGATCCCCAGAGCACTAAACCAGCGCAGACCCAGGAAAGACTCTCCGAAATGGTTGAAACCCTCGGACTCCCATCTAGTGGGCTGAATCCCTGCTCAATCTAAATCTCCCCTCACTCATTTTCTCCTTCCTTCTTTGTACTCACAGGTGCACAATACCTTTCTCGCCCGTTGGGCCCCAGACTCTGGACTCTCCTGATAGGAAGACACCCTTACCCCCAGGGTCTGCTAAGGTAACAGTGGCTATGTTCCACCCTCGCTGAAACCTTATGTAAAATGTTTTTTTTCTATGTTAATCCCTGGTGTGTTACCTATGTATATGCCGCTCCACATGGGTTCCATACGGTACAGTCGCGCCTTGTCCAAAATATATGTTATGAGCCTCTTTCGCCCCTATTGTCTCAATACCTCACTGGTCCCCCCCTGTCTATTTACTCCCTATTTGGCCGTTGGTAGGGAGCGACCTACTGTCTGCGAGCCCATGCGGAAAAAAGCGAAGTACAGACTAGTTATGTGTTGTTTCATCTTTTTTACCATTCCTGCTCTCAACATTGCTTCCCCCAATCCTTCCTTGACACCCCCCTCACACGCTACATCTCATCCCCCACACTTCAGCTCTCACTCGAACACAACTCTCCCCATTCCAACAACCGGGTATTGCTCCCCCTCCCCTTCAATGCGTAAGGGACACTCCCCCCATCTCTAACTCGGCCTCCATCTCCCCACTCCCCGCCACATTCATAAGATGCATGTCATGGAACGTCCAGGGTCTTCGATCCCCTATTAAGAGGATGAAGATCCTGAGACACCTTAAAAGGCTGGGTACAGATATTGCACTACTGCAGGAAACCCATCTGAAACAATCTGATCTCAAGCGCCTCAAAAAGCTTTGGGTAGGTACAGTAATAGGCTCTGAGGCCATAGGTCGTAAAGCCGGTGTAGCCATACTAATCCGCAAGACTTTGCCATGTGAAGTCGTTTCCTCAAGCTCGGCGATGCAAGGCCGCATGTTAACTGCTCACATACGCCTATCGGGTAAGGACATACTAATTACCAACGTATATGCCCCAAACTCCCCGGGCCCCCCCTTTTTCCAGGAACTCACTTCCCACCTAACAAATTCACCACAAACCCCTCATATAATAGGAGGTGATTTCAATTCGATCTCACACGAAATAGAGGATAGATCTCATCCACGGAAAACGCATCGTGACCATAAAACCTTAACATCCACCCCCCTAGCTTGTGCCATGGAATCGCTCCACACGATCGATATCTGGCGTTATCTCCATCCTTTGGAAAAGGAATTCACATTTTACTCGAACCCACACAAGATATTTACTAGGATTGATTATTTCTACTGCACAAACAATCTTTTACCTATGATTAGGGAGGCTGAAATCCACGAGATCGCGATCTCAGATCACGCACCAATCTCTATCTCTCTACACGACTCGCTCTCCCAACCCATTCCCCAAACTTGGCGCTTCCCCCAATATCTGGCAGATAACTCTGACTTCCAGGGATACATTCACAAGGCTTGGAATGAGTATAGCTCCGCTAATGACCAACACCTAGACAACCCAAACCTCTTCTGGGATGCAGGCAAGGCCTATCTCAGAGGGAAAATCATTTCCTATGCATCTTCCTTCAAAAGACACTCCCAGTCCAAATTCAAAGCGGCCAGCACCCGCCTGAGGTTAGCACAAAGTAATCTCTCCACCCAAGACACTCCCCTTACTAGAGAAGAATGGAGGTCCGCTAAAGCCGACTTCGATTCCTGGGCAGAATCGATGGAATTGATCAAACAATCCCACCTAGAGGCAAAATTTTACAAATTCGGAAACAAATCTGGGAAGCTCCTGGCTAGACTAGCCAGCGGCCCCTATACGCCCACCCACATAACTTCCCTAAGAGATCCCCTAGGTAACATCTCAAAAAATCCAAAAGAGCTGAACAAAATCATGTTAAATTTCTACCAGAACCTTTACTCACCTGACAACACTGACCTCCCCTCGGCTGAAAAATTCCTCGCAAATTTGGATATCCCCACGCTTCCTTCCCCGGACCGGGAAAAACTCAACGCCCCATCACACCCAAGGAAATAGCTTCCGCAATTAAGGGCCTAAAACCAAATAAAGCCCCTGGTCCGGACGGTTTCACAGGGGAATTATTTAAAATCCTTCAAAAGGAAATCGAGCCCACTCTCTATCTGGTCTTTAACGGGATTTGGAATGGAGGCCCTTACCTTCCTTCAGGAAACCTAGCCACCATAAAACTTTTGCACAAAAAAGGGAAAGACACACTGGAACCGGGTTCCTATCGCCCCATCTCCCTACTCAACCTGGACATAAAACTGTTGTCCAAAATAATTGCCAACCGACTATCGGACATCCTCCCTCCTCTAATCCATCCTGCCCAATCCGGTTTTGTCAAGGGTAAAACTGCCTCCTTGAACATTAGGAAAGTAATCACAGCCCTCGACCACGCCAATGCCCACAAGGGGGGGGACCACGCCATCATCACCCTGGACGCGGAGAAAGCTTTTGACAATGTCAACTTTGACTGGTTATTTCTCGTCCTGGGACGGATGGGATTTTATGGCCCGTTTGTTAATCTAATCCGCTCCATGTACACCTCTCCCGCGGCTAGGCTGGTGGTGGCGGGGTCCCTCTCTGAGGAGTTCAGACTTTTCAAGGGCACGAGACAGGGCTGCCCCCTATCCCCTCTCCTGTTCAACCTGGCCATTGAACCACTCTCGAGATTTCTTGCCACCAAAGCCCCCCCTAAATGGCATTCAAATAGGTTCTCATGAACTGCGTTCAGCACTCTTCGCAGACGATGTCCTAATATTTTCATCCAACCCAGCCAAAGACATGCCCACTATCGTCCGAATATTCGACGATTTCAGGCAATATGCAGGCCTTCGGATAAATTACAGCAAGAGCGAAATCCTCCCTATAGGCCCCTCCACACAGCGTATATGGTCTGCCAATTCCCCCTTCACAGTAGCTAAATCACATATTACATACCTAGGAATAAAAATGGGAAATTCACACTTTGAACTTTCAGCCTCTGTTACACAAAATAGCATTGGAACTCGAGAACTGGATGGACCTGCCGCTTTCGCTTCTGGGGAGATGCCACCTTTTTAAAATGGTCAGTTTTGCACGCCTACTTTATCCGTTACAAACCATACCCTTATTACTCAAACACAAAGATATTCAGCCCTTAAATAGAAGCATCGCTAATTTTATTTGGCACCGCAAAAGACCACGTATAGCATTGACAAAACTTTATCTCCCCAGGAGCGAAGGTGGCGCCTGCCTACCCAATATTAGATTATATAATCTGGCTTGCCTGCTAAGAATTGGATTAGACTGGTCCAGAAATGAATCTAGACATGCTAACCTCTCCTTGGAATCGGCTATTTCCTATCCGTTCTCACCCATGGCCCTTCTCTTTACGCCTCCGAAAATCCTCCCTCCTAACCTTCAGCACAACCTCCTAATACGGGATACCATATTGGCCTGGAGGGAGACCCGGAAAATCCTTAAGATCCCCACCTCTATCTCCAGACAACTTCCCATCCTGGGAAACCCCAACTTTCCCCCTGGTCTGCATCATCGTGCTTTTGAGCTCTGGAAAAGCAATGGATTGTCCACGTTCTACAGTCTCTGCGATCCGGACACGGGAAACCTCCTCCCTTTTGAAGTCATAGCGCAGAAATACTCCCTACCCAAATCTCATCTCTTTAATTACTGGCAGTGTGCTCACTTCATCCGCTCCTCATGCAATGATAAAACAAAGAGATTCCAACCCTAATTGATACTCTTCTGGCGTCGGGCTCTTACAATATATCAGCAATATACAAGCCCTTGCAGGCTAAAAAAGCTACCCCAATCAATGCCACATCGATTAAAAACTGGGGAAAAGACTTCCCCGACCCGGACCTTACGACCAAACTGCTTAAAGGTTTTAACACAACACTCAACCTCTCACCTTGTGAAATATGGAGGGAGACCCAGCTAAAAATACTCCACCGAGCCCACAAACCTGCCCTTATGGACTCACAGAATGGCTTCAACATGGTGTGCCCCCTCTGCAACCTCCAAAGACCCTCTCTCACGCACCGTTTTTGGTCCTGCCCGCTCATATCAGACTTCTGGGAGAAGATTTCAAAGTTCATCTTCAATGTTACCCATTTCCAAACCCCCTTATGGTCTTTGGCTACTGGGACTCCCAAATGTGGATACCGGCGCTTCGTGAGGCCCCTCTTCACAAAGACTGGATTCTTATCTGCCTCTTTACAGCCAGGAAAGCAATTCTAAAAAATTGGATTGTTACCACCACCCCTTCCCTGTCTCAAGTGAAGCAAGATCTTGTGACTCAGTTTCGGAGAGAAAAAATCCTCACAGACTTTAACCATGCTCCTGCAGTCTCCCGCTTCAACAAAAGATGGTCATCTTTCATGAGCACTGTCACCCCCCCGGATACAACGATATCTACTCCGCTTCAATTTTCATACTATTGAGCTTTCTCCGGACAATTCTTCACTCCCTCTTATAACAGAGACCTTACCCAAACGACAAGGGGATGTAGCACCCCCCCCACCCCCTCCCTCCCTTCCCTCTTGGCAGAATTCCATCCAGTTCATATGTAACCTCTGCTTCTCTGTTGTATTCTGCTTATGTTCATTCCTATTTAAAGCAACCAGACCTGTAATTTTCTCAGGGTACAAAAATATTACGTATTACTTTGTGGAATGTTTGGGGAATTTAATTTCCCAATTATCAGTAATTTTGAATATACTCTGTACATTTCTCTATGATACTGTATTATGTCCATATTCTATGTACTCCTTTGATTATATACAAATAAAATCTCTTTTAAAAAAAAAAAATAGAGGAGTTTCGGGAGAATCACCATTTTAGTTACTGCGATTCTACCCACCCAAGATATTGGGAGGGGGGACCACCTCTGCATTAATTTTGTGATGGTTTTAAGCAACGGGAGGTAGTTGGCTGTGAATATATCTGCGTGGGAGGGTGTGAGTTTAATGCCCAGGTAGTTCAGGCTGTGGGTGGCCCAAGAGAATGGTAATGACTCTTTTAGCCGCTGTTCGTCGGGCTGGGATAGCGAAATGTTTAGGGCTTGTGATTTATGTGGATTGGTATGTAAATCGGAAATAGTAGAGAAGGCCTCTAGGGTGGATAATAGATTGGGTGCAGAGGTGAGTGGTGAGGTCAAGAACACAAGAATGTCATCTGCAAATAAGCAGATCTTGTGTTGGTGACCTCCCAGTTCAATCCCTTTGATGTCAGGGTGTGCACGTATTAGCTGAGCCAGGGGTTCTATCGATAGAGCAAATAGGAGTGGGGAAAGTGGGCAGCCTTGCCTGGTCCCATTCTGAATTCTAAACTGAGCCGAGCGAAATCCTGCATATTTCACGTATGCCTGGGGGTCCTGGTAGAGGGCATTAATCCAAGACATGAAATGCGTTCCAAAACCCCATCGGCTGAGAATAAAATTCATATACGACCAGGAGACTGTGTCAAAAGCTTTCCTTGTATCTAAGGATAGGAAAACTGTGGGAATGCCACGTGTTTTGGCCGTGTGGGACAGCAGCAGGGCTCGTCGGATGTTATCGGGCGTTTGTCTAGCGGGAATGAAGCCTGTTTGATCCCTGTGTACCAGCTCTCCTATTATGGGGTTGAGTCGCAAGGCCAGAATCTTGGCTAGCAGCTTTATATCGTTATTAAGAAGGGAGATAGGTCGATAGCTGGCCCAAGAGGTATGGTCTGCGTTGGGCTTTGGAATCATGCTAATTGAGGCTGTGAGGGATTCAGGACGGAAGGTGTTCTTTTGTAGAAGGGAGTTGAAGGCCGCGGCCATTTGTGGGGCTAAGAGGTGCACAAAAGTTTTGTAGTACGTGGACGAGAGGCCATCTGGGCCCGGTCGCTTGTTGGGTTTTAGGGATTTAATAGCCTGAAGGATTTCCGGGATCGTAATGGGGCCTTCCAAGTGTTCTTTTTGTGTCGAGGAGAGTGTTGGGAGGGATATCCCAGAGAATAACTGATTCGCCTTGTCTGCGTTAAATTTGTGTGGGGAGTTATATAGGGATTCCAACTTAGTGCGAAAAATGTCGAGCACTTTGATTGGGTTACTGGTGAACGTTTCACGGGTAGTGCGTAACCGTATCGAGGAGGGGCCTGAGTTGATGGATCTAAGTATGCGTGCCAGGGGGGTATCAGGTTTGTTGGATTTGATATATGTGTGGTGTTGACGCCTACGTATGGTTTTGTCTGCTGAGTCTGTGAGAAAAAGGTCCAGCTCTAGGCGGGCTTTGTTCAGGTTGGTTTAGCGGAAGGTGATAGGCAGCTTTGAAAGGCCTCATAGCATTGAACAAAGTTGACTTCCAACTCAGCGAACCGGACTCTCAGGTCCCTTTTGACTCTAGACATCTGCTGTATAAGTTTACCTCGAATATAAGGTTTATGCGCCTCCCATAGGGTGAGCACGGAGATGTCAGGTGTGGAGTTGGTGGCAAAATATTCCTTGAGGGCTATTTCTACATCCTGTTGGTATGAAGGGTGGGCTAGGATTGAATCATTCACATACCATGTCGTGTCTTGTGCCCTGGGAACTAAGGATGAGACAGTGGTGCAAATAGCAGAGTGGTCCGTCCACGGGAAGGGCATGATATTTGAGGATAAAACTGCTGGGAGCATACTAGAAGAGATGAAGATGTGGTCTATGCGCGAGAAAGTGGCATGAGGGTGGGAGTAAAATGTGTATTGTTTGCTAGAGGGATTGAGTTCTCTCCAGGTGTCCGCTAGGTGGAAGTTGGTCAGTACCTGCTGAAAGGTGAGTTTCATGGGATTGCGTTGGGGGGATGAGGGGGATTTGTCCATTATGGGAGATATAACTCGATTCGAGTCTCCACAGATAAGGACGGTGCCAAATTGGTGACGTTTGACTCTGTCAAATAGGTGATTAAGGAAGGGGGTAGGATTCCGATTTGGGGCATAATATGAGACCAACGTGACTGGTATATCTGTTAGGTGTCCAGTGAGAATCAGGTATCTACCGTCTGGGTCTCCTATTTGGTGTCCGAGGCTAAAGGGGACAGATTTATGAAAGGCTATTAGGGTCCCACGTTGCTTCGTGGGAGCTGAGGCTAAGAAGAACTGCGGATAAGAGGCGTGAAGAAATTTGGGAGAATGTTTTGGTGTGAAATGAGTTTCTTGCAGGCAAAGGATATGCATTTTCTTTGCCGCTAAGGACCTTAAGGCTTTGGTGCGGTTTTGGGGTGTATTGAAACCCTGAACATTTAGGGTGCATATATTTAAGGGGGCCATGGAGTGACTGGGTAACTATGCTTGACATACCTGCTGCTCCCAGAAGATCTGCGCGCCCCGCGCCGCCGCCTCCCGCCTGCAAGTGAGGAGAGAAAGGAAGGTCCTGAAGAAGGAGAAGAAAAAGAAAAGGTATGAGTGAGAATGGCACATATGTAAATAAAAACTGCATAAGAAACAATAAACTGGTGCAAGGGGGGACTGTCAGGGGGAGTAGTAAACACCTCCCCTCAGGTCCCAGGTCTGTCTTGGATGTCCTGCATGATCTTGCGGGGGATCTAAGGCAGAAAAAAAGGGGGAGCAGAAATTCCACTCCGGTAGACACAAAAAACCCCTTCGAAAGGGGGACATTAGAGTATAAAAAATAACATGGTACAACAGAGTCCCAAAAAAAAGGAGACAGCGGTCGCCTCGATTTCAATGGCCTTCAGGCATGGCAGGAGCCAGGCGATTGATTGGAAATATGAAAAAGAGAAAAAATTAAAAGGAAAACAATCAAAAAAGGTAAAGTGTTCCGTGTTGCAGCTTAGAAGCTGACAAGTGATAATGCCAGGGTGTCCATTGGGGCCTGATCAGTCCATAGAGTCTTCATCAACGGTCGCTGGCTTGTCAGATCTGATGCGTTTGTGGAGGCTCCTCTGTGAGGAATTTGAGTGGTGAGAGGAATGGGTGACCTTTTGTGGGGATCGTGAGGCCGAGCGTCTGCGAGAGGTGCTTATAGGCTGGAGGGTGTCTAATAAGTTCAATTCTTGGAGGGTTGACTGTAGCTCAGAGGCAGAACGGCAGGTGTATTTGGTGTCTTTAAAGGTGAATCTCACGGAGAAGGGAAAACCCCAGAAGTAGCTGATTTTCTGTTGCTGGAGATTGAGCAGTAAGGGTTTCAAAGATTTGCGCTTGGCAATAGTGACTGGGGACAGATCTGGGAATAGCTGATAGGTGAAGCCTTGGAAGGAGAGAGAAGCCTTGGAAGGATAGCTCTTGCTGCAGCAAACAATTGCTCTTTAGTGCGGTAGTAGTGCAATTTAGCTATGATGTCTCTTGGGGGTCCGTTCTCTTTACGCGGGGCTAGTGCCCTATGTATACGATCAAACTCCAGTCTCTCTATAGGGATGGCAGGTTGGAGTTCCTGGAAGAGGGCTGTGATAGTGGAGTGCAGGTCTAGGATTCTTTCTGGGACTCCTCGTATCCTAATGTTTGATCTCCTGTCCCTGTTCTCCATGTCTTCTATTTTTGCCTGCAGTGCAATGTTCTCCTCTTTCAGGTTTTCCAGTTCAGCCATATTATTTTGCACATTGCATTCTATATCATCCACTCTTACCTCCAGTTCAGCTGTTCTGTGGCCCAGGTCCCGAATCTCTTTAGTGAGCTTCTCAGTGATAGTGCCTGAGGTCTGTTGAAGGGCCTTATGAAGCATGGCTTCAAATCTGTTGAATATATCCGATTGTCTCACCGTGTGTGTGCTTCCACAGTCAGAGGCTGATTCGGATCCGCTGCTGTGACGTGTCTGTGAAGGCAGCTGTGCCTGTGTTTGCTGCTTGAAGGCCTTCGGCGTGCTCGGCTGGGAGAGGAGGGCCGTCGCCATTTTGGGATTAGGCCTCTGCAAGTCCTCGCGGATGTTCCGCGAACGGAACTTCTGTTTTGTGACCCCTAGGACCATTCCAGGGGGTCCGCGGGTGTTCCTAAGTCGGTCTAGGCAGCGGGTGAAGCGATGGGAGCTCTGTGTCTGCGGTGTCCCCCGGGTGTGTCACGGAGTGGAGCGGAGCTTCACACAGGCATGTCCGCTCGGTGCCGCTGCGCGCATGCCCCCTCGCGATCTGTATTTTGTAGCAACTGCTGTTTCCTATAGCAACATTTCACTCATGTATTCCATTGTAGACCTTCAAGCTTTCCCCCAGCTACAGAACCAGCTGGGCTTCTCAAGCTTCACTCACAGCCAACCTCTGTAATCTTCAGGCTTAGCTGACAGTCTCCTACTAGATTTCTTGAACCCCCAGCTACCTGCTGGATCCCCTGAGCTCTTCTCACAACTACCCACTGTATTCTTCAAGCTGCACCCGCGCTAACCGCTTGGTTCCTGGACTCACAGCTACCTGCTGGATCCCTCTGGCTTGATTCACAGCTACCCGCTGTACTTATCTTCAAGCTTTACTTACTGCTACCCACCGTACTCCTTCAAGCTTTACACACAGCTACCCACTGTATTCCTGGAGGAACTCTACTGAAACCTTCCCATTTAGTTCACCGTCCCCGGCTAGTGAAGCATCTGCTCTGGTACTCCTTCAGAAATTAATCTATTCTTCACTTGCCTCCAGTAACAAGAGTTGTCGTCCCTTTGTGGCAACTGCTTCTCCTTTACCTCCGGCAATGATCAGGCTCCCCTCAGGCTGAGCCTCTACACACGTGGCTGGGCCTCAGGCTTCAGGTATAACCCTTAGCTGCTGCTTCACATGCATCCCCCCAGGCCACAGCCCGGGGAGGAAAGAACTACCCGACTCCTCCAAAATAAATAGACTGTCCCTGCATGTTCAGGGGCCAAAGAAAACTCCTGCTGATTGTTGTTACTCATAACCTGAATTCACTATAATCTATCATCCTAATGCCAAAGGCAGCAGTGTCACCTATTGACAGAAGAGAGAGCCTGCACACTCAACTCAGGCTTAGCACAGAAATCAGTGGATCAAAGACTACAAATTAGCCAGGCTAGTTAGTACCTAGCACAACTAAATTTGCTAGCAGCCCTGTTTAGGACAAGGGTGTTACGCTAAGATTCTCTCCAAACAGTTTATCCTGCTGTTGGAATTTCTAAAATGCAAACATGCTGCACTTGCACTTTTTTTCTTGATATCCAACAAGCTTTATTGCAAGTAGTGCAAAATCATAGGGGCAGATAGTGACACATCACTCACAGCCAGACCCTCTCCTAGCTCTTCAACTTGTTTCTTCCCCATAGGTAGAGTTGAGTGAACCCGGACTGTAAAGTTTGGGTCCATACCAAACTTTGGGGTGTCCGGGACCCGCACCTGGACTTTTCAAAAAAAGTCCAGGTTTGGGTCCGGGGTTCTGGTATTTTATTCCACGTGTTGAATAGCTGCCAAGTGTTTCACTGGTTTGCCCTTAGAAGCCATCACAGCCATGCCTACTAATGGCATGGCTGTGATTGGCCAGTGCATCATGTGACCCAGCCTCTATATGGGGCTGGAGTCACCGTTCTGCATGTCATATGCTCTCAGGATAGTTTAGGGAGAGGATGCTGCTGGCTCTGTGAGGGACAGATTGCAGATATTAAAGAACATCGCATCCTGCATTACTGAACGATCTGATTGTGGACTAGGTAGAGATACTAGTACTGCTGCTTTGAGGGACAGATTGCAGACCTCATCCTGCTGCACAGAACGATCTGACTGGACTAGGTAGAGTCTGTTGCTTTAAGGGAAAGATTATTGTTCTAAAATCATCTCCAAGTTGTACAGGTAAGGTTGCAGCTGTTGCTTTAGAGGAAAGATTATTGTTCTAAAATCATCTCCAAGTTGTATAGGCAAATTTGTCTTCCAGCCGCATAGAGAGCCATATTATTGTTCTAAATTTTAGAACAATAATATGGCTCTATGTGGCTGGAAGAAACTTTCCCTATACAACTTGGAGATGATTTTAGAACAATAATCTTTCCCTTAAAGCAACAGCTGGAACCTTTCCCTGTACAACTTGGAGATGATTTTAGAACCTAAAATCATCTCCAAGTTCTATAGGGAGAGGTTCCGGCTGTTGCTTAAAGGAACAGATTATTGTTTCTTGCACAAAGTTAAAAAAGTGCATCTACATAGCTGGTTTAAAAAAAAAAAAAAAAATTCCAAAAACTACATTTGCGGCCAGCGGTGCATTTCTTGCACAAAAATAAAAAAAACAGTGTTGGCTACCTCCTCCTCCTCCACCGCCACTTTCTCCGTCTCCTCAACCTCCAACTCCACATCCACCTCCATTTTTCATTTTTTTTATGTGATTTTAGCTTAAAAATTATTTCACTATCCCCATTTCTTTGTAGGGCACTTGTCCGACTCTTACCCCCATTTTCCTTCCTTTTGCAGACCTCTAGGACTTGCCAGGACTTTGTTACAGCCATTTTTGTGCCTAAAAGTTTGGGTCCCCATTGATTTCAATTGGGTTCGGGGTCTGAGACAAAGTTCGGGTCAAGTCCAGTCCCGAACCCGGACTTTGTCCGGAAGTTCGGCCAAACCGGGACTTTGTCCGGAAGTTCGGCCGAACTCGGACTTTGTCCGGAAGTTCGGCCGAACCTGCCGAACCCGGACTTCCAGAGGTTCGATCAACTCTACCCATAGGGTCTTGGTGGTACAGAGCAGTGATATATTTTTGTATGTTTGCTGGAATGTCTAAAAATCTCACAAGAAGTTTCCTAGATTTTAATTTGTATCTTCAGAGCTCAGAAAATAGTGTGAGCTTTCAGTGCAAAGCCGTATAGCCCTTGTTTCTTAACGTACTGTACATTTTATAAAGATTATGAAGATTATGAAAATGTTTATAACACTGTACATACTACACATTGAGATATTCAGGGACAGATTTGCTAAATGGGTGATTCAAATATATGCTGTTTTCCCTTCAAATACACAAAACGTTTTTAATGCAAAAATACATTTGTAAGATCTTCTCACCTAATGTGAATAATTACAGACTAGGGCAAAATTGATTTATTATTATCCCCTAAAAGTTGGATTTACTACCTATAAAATAATGATATAAACATTTTCAAATTTAAAATGTACATTCTACATTCATACCATATAGCATATGTGTATAAATAAGTATAATTTGAGTTTGCAGTTTTTAGTCTATACTGTAGGTGGGGCCATGTAGCTATATTATTGACGGGAGCTATGAGCAGCTGTTGCTGTGCTGGTTCAGATTAATATAAAGATACTTCACACAATTGCTCTTTGCCTGTTCAAAAATACTGCAGTAGATATGCCCCATGTTTTAGCATGACATGTACAGATTTATCTAGTAGGGTGTTTTAGCTGTGCTTTAGATAAGTCTTTATCACATTTATCACATTTAAAACAAGAACAGTTTATACTTATTTCTGTAATATTTTACATATATTTACACCCCATGCACAAGTTAGGTTTAAAGCAGTAAAAAACTCAAACACAAAAATGTAATTTATTGCAAGTTTACCAATTTTCAAATGTGGTGACTGCATTTTCAAATGTGGTGACTGCATTGATTTTCTTTTTAGGCTTTTTTCTTTTATTTTCACCTGGTGATCCTGTTTATTTTTTTTTTTCTCAATCTCATTTAAAATAACAATTTGTCCAGATAAGGTACCAGTTACCCAGATAGCAAGCAATTATGCAGCAAGTTTGAAAATTACTTGCTAAGCTATTGCTAGACTTGCCAGGCTTCACAGGTTTGTTGCACAATTGTAGCAAGTCAGCATTGCATGACTCCAGATCAACTTTATTTGCAACCATTCTGCAGGTTTGCTGCAAGTTCTGGCTCAGTTATGTTGTGCAATAGTCATCCCACCACAGGGGTCACTGTGACTGAATTTGTATGCTGTAGACTTGCAGAGCTCTTGCTGTGGACTCACCACTGCAACTTTGCTCTTGCTAGAGACTTGCCATGAAAATTTACTACAAACTGGAAAAGTGTCAACTAAAACTTGTGCTTCAAGTGCTCTGAAAGTACAAGTACCAGTGGCAAACAAAAACATTCATACACCAGTTTTGAAAAAGCAGAGCACCTGTATATATTGAGGGACAAAGATTTCACATGCTGGAGAGTTCCTGGAGTGTAATAGGTACTCTTTAGATTGCTCCTTTTTAGCACTCATCAGTCTGAGCCTAAGGCTGGGTTCACACTAGTCCAATTCTTGGACCGACATTAGGAGCACAAGTCGCATTACGTCACAAAAACAATGACTCCCTATGAGAGCCGTCTTAACTGGTCCGACTTGTGTTTTTCAAAGTCGGACCGACTTTGAACAAGGTTCCTGTACTACTTTTGTCCGACTTTCATCCTACTTCAACCCATTGAAAAGCATTGAAGTCGCATCAAAGTCGGATCATTGTCTTAACTGATCCGACTTTGGCATGCAACTTGTGCTCTGGGGATATTGAAGGGGAACTCCACGCAAAATTTTAAATAAAAAACCGGCATGGGCCCCCCCCCCCCAAAAGCATACCAGAAGCATACCAGTCCCCTCGGTCTGGTATGGCTATTAAGAAGATACCCCATGCCGAAAAAACAGAGTGGGGTCCCCCCAAAATCCATACCAGACCGTTATCCAAGCATGCAGCCTGGCAGGCCAGGATAGGGGGTGGGGACGAGTGAGCGCCCCCCTCCTGGACCATACCAGGCCGCATACTCCCCATGAAGAGGACATGCAGGCTGGTATGGTCCAGGAGGGGGGGCGCTCACTCGCCCCCACCCCCTTTCCTGGCCTGCCAAATTGTGTGCTCGGATAAGGGTCTGGTATGGATCTTGAGGGGAACTCCAGGCCTTTTTTTACACTACATTTTTTTTGGTGAATACCCCATACTCATTCACATGGGGGCGGTGGGATCTGGGGGGCCCCCTTGTCAAAGGAGGCCTCCAACTTCCAATAAGCCTCTCCCTCGCAGACCCCCACAACCTCCGGCCAGAGTTGTGGGGAAGAGGCCCTTTACCTCATCAACATGGGGACAAAGTGCTTTGCGGGGGAGCTCCCTACTCCAAAACACCCCCCCCCCATGTAATTGCATGTGTCTTGGTATGGTTCAGGGGGGGAGCTTTTGCTCATTCCCCCCCTTTGTTGACCTGCTGGGCTGCATGCTCAGATAAGGTTCTGGTATGGATTTTGGGACGGGACCCCCACCATTTTTTTTTAAAAACAGTTGGTATGGGAGTTCCCCTCTAATCCATATCAGACCCTAAGGGACTGTATGGATTGGAGGGAGACCCAAAGCCATTTTTTTTACTCAATTTTTCTTTTTTGACGCAGTGTGGTAGCTTACCGCATGCTCAGATGCGGTAAATTACTGCTTTGTGAATGGAGCCCAGTGTTACGCATATGTGAGGCATGTAGGCGTTAAAGTCCACCCTTTTTGCTGCTACACATATGCATTACATGGGGGGCAAGAGGTTAACATTATTGGCTGCTTATTTAATGGAAGTCTAAGTGGGAGCTATAATGAAGTACAGACCCACATTATAACAACATTGTACAATTCTGTCTGTATATACATGGTGCTATGCTGACATCCTAACCTGGTGAATACCAATGTCACACAGTATGCTACTCCAGTAAAACAACTGTTAGAAAAAAAACAGTTGTCTTCTCAGAGTCAGGCAAATGATTTTCTGTTTGGACAGAACAGACTGCTCTAAGTGTCAGGAACATGAAAAGCTCTCTAGACTGAAGAAAATTGGTAATGCGAGTGCAGCACGCTAAGAACATTGCGTACCATGTTTGGTTCAATGTAGACCAATCAAAGGAATTGTATACTGTTCTAATGTATTGCTTGGAATGCATTTCTCAATCCTTTAGACTTGACAGTAAAGCTGTGAGTAAGGCCAAAAATCTGTTTCATGCTTGGACAGGATATGAAACCTTGCCTTTTATACATCTTTTTATGCAAATCTTGTAAATGCTAGTACAGTATCTGCGATTGTAAATTACATGTTTTCCAGACATGGCAAAAAATGAAAATTGCCAAAGACCAAATTATTATGATCAGGGATTAATTTTCTAACCTAACGACGCTGATGGAATCATTTGTCACAAGGACAAGCAGTACCCTTTTGGATCTGTTAATGTTGCAATTGAAAGCCATTCACCTCGGAAAAGGCTCACAGGGAAAAGAAAGAAAGCCTGGAGAATTGTCACAGGATGAACTCCTTTCTAATCCCCTTCATTGGTTTCAGTTTTTCTATGTAGTCAGTGATCAGCCGACAACCAGCCTGGAAGAAAACTCTCAAAAAATGAAACTTTGATCCATGGTATGACCTATTTAGACCTTAAATGGTTTAGTCATATCAAACAAAGTGACATTCCAACAGAAGCTTTGCAATCTAACGCACTGTTGGCTGAAGTTAATATTGTTCCGAGTTAATTTAAGGTTGAACTTCTTAGTTGCAAAGAAAATTATCCAGATCTAAAGAAACCATGCCCTCTTCAAAATCTCATTGATGATTTAGTTGAGCAAGGGGAACTCACTAATGGGAAATGTACAGCATTTTGGAACTGTCTTATTTTCTGCTAAAGAATTTTGTATGAACGTAACTTGTAGACTGCTGCATGTACAAACCTTTTTTCGCAGCTTATTAAGTATTTCTTACTAATGCCGGCACTCAGATGTAGAGTGAAAGAGTTTTTTTAATTAAAAATCGTAAAACACAGATTAAGGTCATGCATTGGACAGGCTCTTCTAGAATCTCTTATTTTATTCAACACAGAGAGCTATCATGAGAATTTAGTTTATGATTACATCCTTGAAAAAAACTAAACAGCTAAATACAAAAAATAGACAATAATTACATTCCCCACTCCTCACATAAGATAGTCCTGTAAGATGTCAGAAATAGAGATGAGCGAACTTCTAGAAGTCCGGGTTCTGCTGGTTCGGCCGAACTTCGGGACAAAGTCCGGGTTCGGGTCCGGACAGAACCCGAACTTTGTCCTGGACCCCGTGGTCGTCTTGGGCCTGAAGATCTTCAAGCGAGTAGAGATAAAGACTGTAGAATGTCCTGATAGAATACACTCCTCACCCCTTACATTAATAACAGATAAAAAACATAAATCGACAAATCAAAAAAAGTTCCTACATTAGTATTTGATTTAAGAGTACTATCGAGAGACACAACTTATTTTATTCTCTAAGATCTTCTCGGACAGGTTACGTACTGGAATTAGACACAAAATGCTAAAAATTAATTTTTTTGAGAAAGTGAGATGTAGACTCACGGCCGTAATCATTCTTTATGAATTATTCGACGCTTTTTTCCAAACATGTACGTCGTC
>BLSH010258397.1:791204-804736 GCA_018402905.1 Glandirana rugosa | reverse complement strand
TATGTAGCAGTATAAATTATCGCCCAAATTTATGAAGAAAAATTACTTTTTTGCAAAATTTTTCAATACAAACTAAAAAAAGTGTTTTTTTTTTCAAAATTTTCGCTACTTTTTCGCTTATATTGAAAAAATAAAAAACCCAGCAGTGATTATAAACCACCAAAAGAAAGCTCTATTTGTGAGAAAAAAACGATAAAAATTTTGTTTGGGTACAGTGTTGCATGACTGAGTAATTGTCATTTAAAGTGTGAGAGTGCTGAAAGCTAAAAATTGGTCTGGTAAGGAAGGGGGTGTAAGTGTCCTGTATGGAAGTGGTTAAAGTGACACACAGACTTTAAATAATTTTGCAGAACAGATGTGCACTTATTCCCGGTTTCATTTAAAGTGACACACACATTTTGCAGAACAGTGATATGGGTTCTCCTGGCTTATTTATACTTTCTTGACACAATTTGAAGATGATTTTAGAACAGTTCTATGGCCTCTACTGTTAATTAATACATTTCAGACCCAGTTTGAAGATGATCCCCATTCACCTCCATTTTTGCTTTTTTATGTTTTTATTTTTTTTTAATATTTAAAGTTTTTTCCCTGTCCCCATTTCTTTGTAGGGCACTTGTCCCACCCTTACCCCCATTTTCCTTCCTTTTGCAGACCTCTAGGACCTTCCTGGGCTTTTTTACAGCATTTTTAAGAATTTTCATTAAAATTACCAGAACCCCGGACCCGAACCCCGACTTTTTTTGAAAAGTCCGGGTCTGGGTCCCGGACACCCAAAGTTCGGTACAGACCCGAACTTTACAGTCCGGGTTCGCTCAACTCTAGTCAGAAAACATTAAAATGAAAGGATAACAAATAAAGCCCTTACTAACTATATCTTAAATATATTATAAATATAATCACCAAATAATATCAGCGCTAGGTTAAATTAAGTAAACAAGCAGCCATTTATAACCGTGATACCAGTTAAACAGATAGTGTACAAAGAAAGCAGCGCTAATTCAAATGATAATGTTATTACATTTTAAGCATTATAACTGTGACTATATAAATTAGACATGTGCAGTTTGTTTCATTATGAATTGAAATTCGGACGAATTTTCAGTTTTTCGGAAATTGGGATGTATTGGAATTTCCAAATTACAGTAGTACGAAATTTAAATGAATCCGAAACAACAAGAAACAAATTAGGACGATTTTCAAATAGTTTTGTAAACTTATGAACACAACTGCATATATATATATCTCAGTGAAATTATAAATAATTAGGTAAAGGTACCTTCATCCCTGAATTGCATGCAAAGTAGAAATTTTGGGGAAAGGGGGGGCTGTGGGATTTTCATGGTGCCATCATAAGCTCACAAATCAAACTTCTTAAAAAAGTATTTTATTTTTATATAATACAAAAACAGAGACATTAAAATACACAAACGTGTATGTATTGTTCCCAGGCCTGTAGGCCTGTGTTTCTCAACATGTTTCGTGGTGTGGCCACTTCCTCAGGAGAGTGCAAAGGTTAACTGAGTGTTTTGGGTTTTTTTGATGTACACTAGGAACAATAACAAAATTAGTACATAATTGCAGATAACATCAAAAGAAGTAGCTCTATAGTTAAGGGAAGCACATAGAGTATATTTAAGTATCATGTATGTGTGTCAGGCTACATCGGTATCTCACCTGTGAGACTAGGTCACAAAATACAGGTGCTACAGCCAATGATGTTCCCCCCCGGCGAGCATGGGAGTGTATACTGCCTGTATGATATAATAAGTCAATTTTTCAACAAGGCAATGTTTGCTATTGCAAGATTAACTTATTTGGTTCATTTAGTATTATGTGAGTGAACTTAATGGTCACCTCATTATTATTAATATTGAAAGATAATAAAAATAGTAATAGATCTATGTTTGGTTAATTAAAGTCATCAAGACTGACGTACATGATCTTGCTTGTTTGATGATGGAAGTTCCCATAGGCTGAAGAGCCAATAGGGAATGTCCAAAATGTATTGCAGCGGTGGGAATAGAGGCAGACGAGAATATGGCACCAGTCTGGTATCTGCACATATATGGCAGTTACATCGGACCTACACATGAAAATATACGCAAGGCATGTGACAACTGAATCGTACCAGTTAAGGTGAGGGAGGGGGGAAAAAAGAAGAAAGACGGACAGGGTTCTAACAAGGAACTCCCAATATATGCTAAATCAGATTAAACAAACATGTAGATAGGTGGTCCTTACCAGTATAAGGGCCCGTGTGTGTAAGGGGGGGGAAGAAGCAGGAGAAGAGGTTTTGCCCATACAGCTGGAGACTTAATGTAGATCACATCTATATAGATATGCAACTACATATAAATTAATTCATGGGGTTTATTTTGGTTTATCATCTGTATTAGAGTAACAGAGGGCAATATAAAGGTTACATAATAGGGTCATACCTGTATGTTAACTGGTAGGAACATAGTCCTATAAGTTGGTGAGAGAAGGGAGCTTTATATCCCAGTTTGGATCCCCAGTCTGTTGTAAAGATATTGCCTAGGTATATAGATTGTATAATTAGGGTGGCCATATATAGATATTGCTCTTAAAAGCATGTATATTTTGTTTGTCAAATCCTACCTCGATCTTGATCTGGAGCCGTCTGCATTCACCGCCGCTGACAGCCTGTGTGGCTGTGCTGTGGTATTTTATACCCTCCAACCCTGGACGCTCAACCTAGCCCGGCCGCTGGCTGACGACGTCAAGAAGGTCCGACTATCTGACACGTGCGTGCGCATCCAGGAGGCGCATGCCGTGTTGCCATGGAAGCGCCACAGCGGGGGGTGGAGCACCGCGTAACGGCGCTTAAACAACCCGGTATTCATGTATTTTAATGTCTATGTGTTTTTGATTTGTGAGCTTATGATGGTACCATGAAAATCCCACAGCCCCCCATTCCCCAAAAGTTCTACTTTGCATAATTTTATATATATATATAAATATAAAAAAAATGGAGAACATAACAAAATAGAATAAAAAATAAAAGAACAGAAAATAATACAATAGAATAAAAAATAATTGAATAAAATAGAAAGAATATAACCATATTCTGAAATAGAGTACATTTGAATTTGAATACATAAGAAAGGAATAGAAAAAAATTGAATAGAATTTAAAATAATAGAATAAAATAGAATAGAATAGAAAATAACATAGTATAGAAAAAACAGAATAGAATAGAATATAACAGTCTCCGAGATAATTAGAATTCCAAATAGAATAAATTTGAATTTTAATAGAAAAGAATAGAATAAAATAGAAAACAAAATAGAATAGAAAAGAATAGAATAGGAAGATGGTTATATTCTTTCTATTCTGTTTTTTCCTATACTATTCTATTTTCTATTCTATTCTATTCTTTTCTATTCTATTAACATTCAAATTGATTTTATTGTTTTTTGAATTCTATTATTTTCTAGTCTATTCTTTTCTATTCGAATTTCAGAAGAAGGTTATATTCTTTCTATTTTATTCTATTCAATTCTATTCATTTCTAGTCTGTTCTTTTATTTTCTAATCTATTTGTTCTGTTTAAGGGACAGTTCACACTGCTGCCAACATGGAGATCGCATATGATTTGCACCACATTGCAGTGCGAGTCATATGAGATCTCTGTGTGATGCAATTCAGCCATAGATATTACATCGCAATCGAAGCAAACTCGCACAGGACCATTTTTTTTGCAGGGTCAGAATCAGTTCACACCATGCAATCTTATTCCTGTGCGTTTGCAGTTCGCAGTGCGATATGCGAACTGACTTGGGGGTGTCATTAACATTGTATTGACACTCCCCACAGTTCGCATATGGCAGTGTGAACTGCCGCCCGGAGACATCCGCAGTGGATTGGCAGGGTTCCCGCATCGCTGCAGTGTGAACCGGCCCTTACTTTATTATATTCTACTCTCCTATTATCTGTTCTAGTCTTTTCTATTCTATTCCTTTATTTTCTATTCTATTTTTGTTTTCTAGTTTCCAAAGAAAATAAATCAAAAACTATTTGAAAACTTTTCGAATTCGAAAACTATTCAAAATATATTTGAAAACTATTCAAATCTATTTGAATTTGAATTCTGAACATTTTAATCAATTCAAATTTGAATAAACAAAACAAATTCTGAAAAACAAATTCAAATGGATTAAACAAATACATTTTTTAACTAAACACATTTTTGTAAATAACAAATCAAAACTAAACAAAACTATTTTTTTCGTTCTGCACATGTCTAATATACATACTTAAAAATCAAATGAGAAATAGATGCAAAACATTATTTGTAAAAAAAAAGTGTCCATAAAAAAATTCCTAATGATCAAAGAGTCTTCACTCATAAGGGATCCACTTTCTGAACTGTGCATGAATTCCTTCCAATCTGTTGTGCAAAGAGAATCCACTGCCATGTGAAATAGTCAAAGGCGCCTCTTACCAGATTTGTTGGACCATTCAATTATAAATGGTCATAAATGGTCATAAAACGCACAATGTATCAAGGTTAGGAACGATTCCAGCACACCATGCCATCGGCTTCCAGCATCGAGTTTACC
This sequence comes from Glandirana rugosa, assembly GCA_018402905.1. Taxonomy (NCBI): domain Eukaryota; kingdom Metazoa; phylum Chordata; class Amphibia; order Anura; family Ranidae; genus Glandirana; species Glandirana rugosa. The sequence goes on along the minus strand of BLSH010258397.1, from coordinate 800,150 downwards.
CATGAAAAACTGCTATACGACCTCCCATAGTGAAGTCTGTGAATACATTAATTTATTAAATTAAGAGCTCCAACATGACAGTGAGAAAATGATCATTCAATCCATGAATATAAATTCATATAGCAGGCTGATGGCTCAGTAGTAGAGAGACAGAGTCAGGCTAGCCATTTTTTAATTGGTGACCTCGATGCTGGAAGCTGCTGGCATGGTGTGGTGGAATCGTTCCTAACCCTGATACATTGAGCGTTTTTTGACCATTTATAATCTAATGGTCCAACAAATCTGGTAAGAGGAGCCTATGACTATTTCACATTGTGGTGGATTCTCTTTCCACTATGGAATTGAAGGAATTTGTGCATAGTTCAGAGAGTGGATCACTTATAAGTGAATACTATTTAATCATTAGGGCTTTCTTTATGGACACTAAATTATTTTTCACATATATTTTTCTTTTTTTTTGAGTATTTATATTGTCACAGATATTATGCTTAATATTTGATAACATTATCACTTGAATTAGTGCTGCTTTCTTTGTACACTGTATTAAAAAGATGTTAAAGGTTGACATTATGTGCAAATAGCTCTCTAAACATTGCTAAACACAATATAACTAATGTCATTTTCTTGAGGACTGGGTAATGCAATGATTTTCGGTCTTTAACGCTGGCCTTCATTGCCATATTTTTTAGCGACAGTTGTCTGATGACATCCTTGGTAAATTTGCTTTTTCTCATTCTCTCTCACCAGACAGACATTGCTATAATCTGTAGAACTGATGTCAACATCTTGAAGACTAGGAAATACAACAATTTTAGTTCCTTGCCATTGGTCATCATTCTCATCATACTTAGCGACACTTGCTTGACCAATTTCTGTGTATATAATTTTCCTGTCATATATTTCTTCGCTGTTGGATACTTGTTTACTGAGAACAATGATGAAAGAATCGGATGGATCTTGTGTCTGAATATATTTGCCTGACTGTTTGTCTGTCTCATAAATACAATTCAAAGTATAATTCTGTTTCTTTAACCTGTGGCATCAGAAACAAAGGCTTTATTGTTGGAAGAAGATTGGTTGGGTGTTGTTGAAAAAAATGGGTGGGTACCCAGATCTAACTTTCTCTGATGGGCCCCAGAGTCTTAGACCCCATACACACTATACAACGTTTGTTGTCTGATTTTCTTTAGATTTACCAAAACCATGTAGTGCAAGGGCCTGCCTGATTGCATACAAATTAAAACTCTTAAGGTTTGACCTCATATTATATGGTTTTGGTAAATCTAAAGGAAAATATCTAAGGAGAATTGTATAGTGTGTATCCAGCTTAAGTCCCTTCCTGTTCCCATCACCTTCCATGACAAATACAGAGGGCGAATCTTACCAATGGGCACACATACAACAATACAACCTGTCAGAGGGTTAGTATTCATGTTTGCTCCCTTTTGGAGTGTATGAAGCATGAATATGCAGTATACCACAATGTTCCATTTGTTTTCTGTGTTTGCATTATTTTTTTTCACAGGCCACATGGGACAAGGGGCTCCTGTTTATGTCATGTAAAGAAGGAAGACTTGTTCAGCCTCAGCATATCTTGTGTAGCTATGCTACTGTAAGAACTGTGCCAATAAGCTGGAAGAGAGCAGATGCAGAGCTACTGAGAGCATGGGCGGGAGTGGAGGTGGGATGTTCAGGTTCTGTCAGTACAGAAATAATTCTGGCCCTTTGAAGATGAATTTGAGTGTGGTTCTGCCAACTTGTTATTAATTTGACCTCTGTACATAATAATTTGATCCTGTTATTATAATACTAAGGGTAGGTCTAGACTTTAGATTGTGATCAAATCATCCAACTACACAGTTGGTGCTAATGTTGGATGAGAACACCTGACTCTCAAAGAGGGAACCAATTTAGTCCAAAAGTGGAGATGAGCTTAAGGTGTAGTCTGAACACAACTTCATACCGACCTTTGGCTGTTTGGGAGTTAGGATAAATGCCATTTACCTGTGAGAGCCAAACATCATGTACAATAGGTGTTTTACTACCGCTAATATACATGATAGCTTCCCCCTGTCAATGGATTGTTAAAGCAGAGTTACACCCAAAAATGGAACTTCCACTTTAAGCACTCCTCGCCCCCTTACATACCACATTTGGCATGTAATTTTATTTTTGGGGGGGGGAGTGTGTCTCCAGGTTTCAGAGGGACTTCCTGTCCCTCTTCCACCATCCGCATCTGGGCCGCCTAGGCAACTCCTCCTCTCCTCCTAGGCGACCCCTCCCTCCTGGCAATCTTCTGGGACACCTCACATGTCCCAGAAGATTGCCTCGCCACTAGGAATGCACAGCATGACTCGCGCATGCGCAGTGCGAGCCCGGCCTTGAAGCCGGGCCGGGTGCCCACACTAGGAATGGCGGGGCCGTCGGGAGGAGGGTGAGATGAGCGAGGCTTCGGGCGCAGCCATCGCTGGATCGGGAGACAGGTAAGTTACTGTTTATTAAAAGTCAGCAGCTACACTTTTTTGTAAAACAATTAAAAGTAGACACTGCGCTCCCATGCTAGATTGGCCATACCCGAGACTGAAATAAATGTATATGTCTAGGGGAAAAGTAGTGTAGGAAACACTAATATTAAATCCATGATAAAAATATTAATACAAGAAGAATAATAAAAGTCCCATAAATTTCCATTCAGTCCAATGTTGAAGGTAGAAGCAGGAAGGCATTCTGTAGTAATGAGAAGGAAAAAACAGCAGCGCCTCTAAGTGTAATCAGTAGGTTTATTAGGCACACACACACATGGTGATATATACACTCACAGAGGTAGATGAAATATAGGCATCAAGGCAAAGGAATCATCCACAGGTCACCGGAGTATAGTCCGCTCTTTCTGAGGCCGGGGGTGGGTACGCTGGTGGTCTCCAGTGCAGCCACGAACGAAGCCTTCAGCAGGGTAGCGTGCTATCGTGGGACGAACGAACATCACATCCGGGAAGCTGTGCGGGAGGTGCGCGCGTTCGGATCATCCGTGATCCTTCCTCAGGCTCAAGTGGGGCCATCTTGGATTTGTTCACTTAGTTCTTGCCCATGCACCTTGATTGGGGGTATATTTAAGTCGCCCACATCCAAGATGGCCCCACTTGAGCCCGAGGAAGGATCACGGATGATCCGAACGCGCGCACCTCCCGCACGGCTTACCGGATGTGATGTTCGTTCGTCCCACGATAGCACGATATCCTGCTGAAAGCTTAGTTCGTGGCTGCACTGGAGACCATCAGCGTACCCACCCCCGGCCTCAGAAAGAGCGGACTATACTCCGGTGACCTGTGGATGATTCCCTTGCCTTGATGCCTATATTTTATCTACCTCTGTGAGTGCATATATCACCATGTGTGTGTGTGCCTAATAAACCTACTGATTACACTTAGAGGTGCTGCTGTTTTTTCCTTCTCATTGCTACATTTTTGTAGCTGCTGACTTTTAATAAACCCAAAAACGAGTGGAACTCCGCTTTAAGGATGCTGGCGGGTGCAGGCACTGCCGAATCCTTAACAACCAGTGACGTCACCGTCCCCATTCACTTACATGGCCAAGATTTCCTGGCCATGTTGGCAAAGGGGCAGAATCCCAATGACTTCATTGACCATATATAGTCATGTACTGTATATATATATATTTATATATATATATATATATATATATAGATAGATAGATAGATAGATAGATAGATAGATAGATAGATAGATAGTCAATGACATCACTGGAAGACCATGTTCCCTTGTAAATAAAATCTGTTATCCACCAGAAATTTCATTCGGCCAGTGACAAGTGAACAAGTAGGATGTGTCTGGGCGGTAGTGGTCTTTTAACTTTAAGAGGGCTGTCAGCCATTGGGCATGGTGACTGACATGGGTGTGTATAGCTGGAAGATGCAATTGATGATGAATTTACAACAAGGGACATTTGTAGGGGACTTTTTTATTTTTTTAATAGAGGATTTGTGAAATGTTTGGGAGTCTATTTCTAGGTTACAACTTTATTTTGGTGAATGTTTAGGGACACCATGTACTCCATATTCATCCTCATTGTGGGGCTGTATTTGGGTGCCCATTTATTATTAAACGGGGTTTCTGGATGCCAATGGGCCCCTTCCTGTAGACCCTCACAATCACTGGGCAAGGGTTGAGGGGAAGAGGCCCTTGTCCTCATCAACACAAGTACAAGATGCTTTGCCTGAGCCCCGCTTCCCCCATGTTGAGAGCATGTGGCCTGGTATGGTTCAGGAGGGGGTGGGTACATTCTTGTATCCCCCTTTCTTGGCCAGCCAGGCTACATGGATTTTTAGGGTGAACTTATGCATTTTGGTTTTTGTTTTTCTGAAAGGTCTGGTATAGATTTCCTGGGAGACCTCATGCATTTTTTTAAATGTTTTTTGTGAGGTACCCCCTTAAAACCCATACCAGACTTGAGGGGTTGGGTATGCATTTTGGGGGTCGATGCAAATTTCTTTGCAGGATGTGCTACAGCAAAAATGACACAGACAGAAATTAAACCGTTTAAATTGCAGCTAATTGAAATTCACTGCTAGCTTCTTATAGAATAAAAAAAAAAAAAAAAAAACAGACCCCTCCAAATACCCACCCCCCCTTCCACCCCAAGGTACATAGCAGATCATTGGAAGGGTTTTGTGTTATTTCTTTTTACACAGTAAAGTTGTCAAAGTAATTTGACTGCAATTTTTAAACTTTTTTTGCTTTGTAAATGTCAGCGCTAAAAAAAAAAAATATTTTGCATTGGTACATGTTCCCCAAGGCAATGTCCACCCCCCATGATATTTTCTTTACACCAACTTGCCTGTAAGCCCACATAAGGGACAGTTTTTTTTACAGATTGGGCTTCCATTGATGTCAATGGGGTTTGAGCATCTGAATTCTTGCCCTACCCTGGTTGCACCGAACTCAGGGCAGTTTGACTCACCACTCTGCTAAAAGTGTTCAGTAGGGTTGAGTTCAGTACTTTGTGCATACCAAATGTGTCAAACAATGTCTTTATGGGCCTGACTTTACACCTGAACTCAATAATTTAGTGTTCATCTTATTTTTGCCCCCCCCCCCCCCCCAATGATAATGGCATATGTTTTCGTCTTCACGCCATTTAATTAACCACTTGCCGACCAGCTGCCGTAATACTGCGGCAGGTTCCTGTGAATCGCCGTAGCTGTACGGTGGTTCAAGAACTCTCTATTGTGCGCGCACTCCCACTGGCCAGCAGAGGAGCCAATCAGCAGGTGGGGTGGACTCAATGTCTGCCGGCCACCCACGATCGTTCCCCACAGTGACAGAACAGGGATCTGCTTGTGTAAACAAGGACCATACCTGGAGTGCTGGTATACAGCCACAGGGGTGGGGGAAGAGGAATGGGAGGTTCCACAGGGAAAAGGGCAACTTAAAAGTCCAGTGGGGGAATGTCCACAAAACTGCCTGAATCAAACGGCTTTGATTAGGGATATAGGCGACCAGCTGTCAGAGCAGAAGCAAACTCTCTAATGGAAGAGAGGAGAAAGGAGAGCGGCGCCAATCTGAGTGCAGCATAGATTAGTAAAATTCAGGTTTATTCGCAATAAACTCACATGTTAGTGCAGATAAACAGGCATGTAGTATAATTAGTAGCCACAGGCATCCCGGCCTCTCCAGTGGTGACCAAGGCTCCAGTCCAGAAGAGGGTTTACCCAGGCAAGCTGCCAGCGCGTTCACGTGTGGGGGCTGAAGGTCAGGGGATGCGGCAAGGCAAGCTTGCGTTTGGAGCATCCGCGCTACTTTATCAGGCATCTGATGGAGCCTTGGACACCACTGGAGCGGCTGGACCACACAAGGGATTCATGCCCAGCAAGATGAAAAGGGATGCCTGTGGCTACTAATTGTACTACATGCCTGTTTATCTTCACTAACATGTGAGTTTATTACGAATAAACCTAAATTTTAATAATCTATGCTGCACTATGATTGGCGCCACTCTGCTTTTTCCTCGCCTGTGTAAACAAGACAGATGTCTGTTCTGACAGGGGAGATCTATCCCCTATTTTGTTGACTCTATAACTTTTGCGCAAACAAATCAATATATACTTTTTGTGATTTTTTTTAACCAAAAATATGTAGGAGAATACATATTGGCCTAAGCTGATGAATACATTTTTTTTTTAATTATTTATTTATTATAGCAAAAAATATTGCTGTTTTTCAAAATTGTCGCTCTTTTTCTTGTTTATAGAGCAAAAAATAAAAACCGCCGAGGTGATCAAATACCACTTAACCACTTCAGCCCCGGAAGGATTTCCCACTTTAGGACCAAAGCACTTTTTGCGATTCGGCACTGCGTAATTTTAACTGACAATTGCGAGGTCGTGCGACGTTGTACCCAAACAAAATTTGCGTCCTTTTTTTCCCCACAAATAGAGCTTTCTTTTGGTGGTATTTGATCCCCTCTGCATCGTTTCTGATTGCCGCTATAAACAAAAGAAGAGCGACAATTTTGCAAAAAAAAACACATTTATTACTTTTTGATAAAATACAAATCCAAAAAAAAAACATTTTTTCCATCGGTTTTGGCCGATTTATATTCTTCCTCATATTTTTGGTAAAAAAAAAAATCGCAATCGGCGTTTATTGATTGCTTTGTGCAAAAGTTGCCGCGTTTACGGATGAGATTTCATTTCTGGGGTTTTTATTTTTTTTTATTTTTTACTAGTAATGGCAGTGATCTGCAATTTTTAGCGATATTGCAGCGGACATGTAGGACCATTTTGACACTTTTTTGGGACCATTGGCATTTATACAGCGATCAGTGCTATAAAAATGCACTGATTACTGTGTAAATGCCATTGGCAGTGAAGGGGTTAACCTGCAGGGGGCGCTCTAAGGGTTAACTGTGTTCCCTGGGCGTGCTCTAACTGTGTGTGGGCTGCCCTGGCTGGGGAAAGGGGATGATCACAGCTTCCATATACAGGAAGGCTGTGATCATCACCCTTCCTCCTTCAACAGAACGGAGATCCGTGTTTACATACATTACATACTCCGTTCTTCCAGTGCGGGGGAGCCATCACGTGTAGCTGGCGGCGATCGAGTCTGCCCTACCCGCTCCCTGGCTCCTCCCGAACACAGGGGGCGCTCACAATGCTAGTTATTGCGGCCGCCGTCCTGTGACGGCGGTTCGCGATAACAAGCCACCTTGCCGCCGTCACGCTGCGGCGGGCGGTCGGCAAGTGGTTAAAGAAAGCTCTATTTGTGGGAAAAAAGGACGTCAATTTTGTTTGTGTACAGCGCTGCACACCCGCGCAATTGTCAGTTAAAGCGTCACACTGCCGTATCGCAAAAAATGGCCTGGTCACTAAGGGGGAAAGTCTTCTGGTCCTTAAGTGGTTAATCTGGCTTTAATGACATACTTAACTTTCAAAATGTACAGAATATACTGTATTTAATCATAAATTGCATTGTTATTAGTCCTAAAGTAGCAAATGATAATGAATATACATACAGGTATATGCAATGTTTTCCTAGAGTGAATAGAACATGCCATCTGTGGGTTAATATGCAGGTGTCAACTTTAGAATAAACTGATGTAACATATTATATAAGATATAAGAGAGTGCCAATACTGTCTATTGGAAAACTTGTCTGTTGCTGTGTAATGCAGTAATTTATAAAGCTGAACTCCTGGATATCCTTATTCTAAATCAATGTTACAATTTTTCTCCATTCTCTTCCTCTTAATAAGCAAAAACTACTCAACTATCTGAAATGTGATGTGATTTATGAAGGTGTATACACAGGATGTGTTAAGGGTATGTATCAGTATGGAAATTAACAAGGTAGGATTGATAAGAAAGACAGGCAATTGGTATACTAGCTACACAGTTAAGAAAAATCACAGCTGTCACTAAGCAGAACTTTGTTATTGCAGTCTGGGGAGCAGTGCAATTGTGCTCCAGTTTGCAGTTTTCTATTGTATTTGAGTGTTTTAAAATGTATAGGAGCCAGGTTAGAGTGGCTTTATATAATGCTACTGGGTGGAGCTGCAACTTTTTGTCACTTGACGCAGTGGACTGTGATATGCATCCTCCCAACCTAAAATCTAAGAAGTGTCCAAGCAGAGGTGGCTGGTGAAGTTTTAGGATGGGGGGTGCCAGGCCCCGCCCCTCCTGTTTGACCCCCTCCTACTTCTCATAAGCCCCACCCCTGATAGGACCCACCCACTCCGCCCCCTGTATTCCACATATTGTGTCAGGAATATACAGCTCAACATCACAGGTGGGGTATATTGCAGCCAGTAACACACTATGCAGCCAGTACACAGGTGGGGTATATTGCAGCCAGTAACACAGTCTGCAGCCAGTAACACACTATGCAGCCAGTACACAGGTGGGGTATATTGCAGCCAGTAACACAGTCTGCAGCCAGTAACACACTATGCAGCCAGTACATAGGTGGGGTATATTGCAGCCAGTAACACAGTCTGCAGCTAGTAGTACAGTAAGCAGCCAGTACACAGGTGGGGTATATCGCAGCCAGTAATACAGTATGCAGCCAGTACACAGGTGGGGTATACTGCAGCCAGTAACACAGTCTGCAGCCAGTAGAACAGTAAGCAGCCAGTACACAGGTGGGGTATATCGCAGCCAGTAATACAGTATGCAGCCAGTAACAGTATGCAGCCAGTACACAGGTGAGGTATATTGCAGCCAGTAATACAGTATGCAGCCAGTAACAGTATGCAGCCAGTACACAGGTGGGGTATATTGCAGCCAGTAATACAGTATGCAGCCAATAACACAGTATGCAGCCAGTACACAGGTGGGGTATATCGCAGCCAGTAATACAGTATGCAGCCAGTAACAGTATGCAGCCAGTACACAGGTGGGGTATATTGCAGCCAGTAATACTAATGACCGAC
>BLSH010258397.1:771204-781482 GCA_018402905.1 Glandirana rugosa | reverse complement strand
TCAGTGAAAATGGTTTATCTGGTGATCTCATGGTGGGTGTAAGGAAAGGAAACCCCGTTCAGATATCAGTCCCGATGTTGGTACATTGAAGATAAAAGAAAAGAATCCTCATAGTGTATACCATTAAAACAAATTTATTCATAAAAAGTAGAAAACTCACATGTGGTGTGAACAAACATCGCTCGTTTTAAGAACACACCAGGAGATAATCCCAAAAGAAAATAAAAAAACAACCATTTGCTGTAACTGACTATCAAGTTTGAACTGGAATGTGTTTTCAGTGTGTAAGTTGTATTTAGATCTGCTAGGAAACCTAAGAGGGCACATCTAAGTGCAGTAAATAAGATCAATTTATGAGTAAAATGCAAATTAACCACTGACATGTAGTAGAATAAAAAGCACATGGTATATGCTCTGTAGCCATCATCCAGAAGACCCAGGCAATGCAATGATGATCAGGAGCAAAACCACCAGTAGCAGAGGATACACCAGCTCTGGGACCAATCTGACAGCGTGAGAACTTGGCCGATTATATCACACTACCATCCCCCTGACAATGCTGCTCTCTGGTGTTCTCACTGTGCTGATTCATGCAGAGTTTGGGTACTCTAACAAAGGAGGTGTGTTACTGGCAAGGTCACCAGATGAAAATAGAGGGGAGAAAAAGCCTAAAAAAAGAAAATGAATGCAGCCACCACATCTACGGATAGTAAGGTGCAATATATTATTTTGTTATGTTTTTAGTGTTTAGTGTCTTAATACCGCTTTAAGCACATAAATGTTACATTTGTGTCAAGAGGCAGATTTGAGGCTTTTCATTATGGATATTAGTTTTCGGGGTAATAAAGATATATTGCACTAGAAACACCAATGGGTATGATAACTGATGATACTGGAAGATATTTTTGCAAGTTAGTAGAGAAGATTATAATGGCTTAAAAATGTTTTTATATAGATTCAAGCAAATCACCTTCCCCAATACATAGTGCTAAAAATGTACAACAAATGACATTATAGATTTCCTTTAAGAGGCCGAGTATTGCATTAGCACAGTGACTGTGAATGTTCAGAAACAGTCAAACACATTAAAGCAGAATTTTAGTGATGCAGAGTTGAGACTACTGAGACAAATCACTTTGAATCTAAGTCTTCAAGGTAAGAGACTTATATTGCACTGGGGAGACTGGTGGGACCCATAACTGACAGCACTGGAAGATATTTTGCAGTTAATAGTGGTAATCCTTCCCAACAGATAGTGCTAAAATTGTATAAAAAGGGTATTATAGATTTCCTTTAAGAAGCTGAGAATTGCTTAAAACACAGAAACTGAGTGTTTGGAAATAACTGAAATACATTACAGCGCAATTCTAGTGAGGCCGTTTAGCTGAACAAAAACTCTTCTCATATCACTAGTACAGCACAGCACATATATTATTTCTAATGCTGCTGGCTACAAGTTCATACCGTTGGGTCCCTTGAAACCAAATAGAATAGATATGTGGTTAATTCGGTTTATCTACTAAGAAACATCTTTGTGATGTTCTGTTAGGGCAGGGGTCTCCAAACTTTCTAAACAAAGGGCCAGTTTACTGTCCTTCAAACTTTAGGGGGCAGACTGGCCATTGGGATTAGAAATTGTCCTGGCATCAGTGGGAGTAAACAATGCATCTTTGGTATTAGGGGGAAGAATACTGCCCTATCGCTGGTGTCAGTGGCAGGAATAGTTCCCCATCACTGGTGCCAGTGGGAGGAATAGTGCCCCATTGTTGGTTTCATTTGGAGAAATAGTGCCCCATCATCAAGCGAGTTGGGGCGGAGGTCTGAAGATGTGGTAGTGTGGAGGCTGTCATGGCCCAAGGGGGAGCTCCCAGTCTGGGGGGGATGACCCCGGGCCTGGAGTGCTTGTGTGCAGCTGGGAGGAGTGAGATCCTGGTTTGGAGACACAAGGGAGAGGGGAAAGGACAGCTGGAGAGAGCACTTTCGGAGAGAGATCTTCAGTGAGGAACTACAAGTGACAGGAGTCGGTGAGCAACACACCCTGGGATACTGGAAGAGGCATGCTGGAGCATATTGGGGTGAGAGACAGTCTGGGAAGGATGCAGAAGCCAGTGTGGGACTTTGGTGTTGCTATGGCAGTGGAGGATGCCGTTGTAGCAGGAAAAGCTGGCAGGGCCTGGAAGGGGATGGGCTGTGAGTAGTAGTCCATCACACTAGCTAGCATGTCGTACTTTGCTACACTTTGGGGGCTATTACCCTCTGCCTGTAATGGGTGGTCCAGAGGTCCATCTTCAACTACAGCAGGCCTCACCATGTGCTAGCTAGGCTGGAACTAAGTGACTGTGCAAGAGTGAGGAACAAGGAGAGAAACGTGCAACAACGTGAAGAAGGAGAAGTGTATATATGGAAGTGTATATAGAGGTCCCGTGTAAAGAAATGTTTGATTCCTGGGCATCCTATAATCACCCCTACCCCATCCGAGTTCAAATCCCCTATTAAAAAATCAAAACAAAGTATCAGCCTGTTCTGTGTCTCCGGATGTGAGGATAAAGTGTGATTGAGGGCAGTGTGATCAGGTGGACAGCAACAACCAGCCACCCCTAAGGGGGACATTGGCTACATTTGGGGGCTTGTCCGGGATTAACCTGTTTCACGTAAATCTGCCAGTCGTTACCCCTAGCAACGGAAGTGAACTGAGCCAAGAAATGTGACTGTTTGCCATTAGTGAGGACTGAACCCAGGAAAAGACTTATGTGTTCTGGTCAAACGGTGCTGTAATATAGGTGCTGTTGCACATAGCAACTGGCAGGAGCAGTTGCCAATTGCTGTTCATGCTTGCCCAGTTGCTCCAACCAGTACTGGGTTGGATACTTGCAAATACGTTACTGCAATTAAGTGACTTGTAAAACATGTGCTGTCACCCGTGGAAACCATGGCGGGCGATCGCGCCCATGGATTACAAATATGCCCTGCAAAAGCTGGACATAACAAAATTGTGCTTCAAACTCCTGCTTCCAGTAAAGTATGCCTGGGACTGTTTTCTGCTGTCAGAGGGAGAGACTGTATTAAAAAGGTGTGCTGCTCAACAAAACAGTGGCTACTACACTTACTGTTGCTACCAGCAACCACCAAGCATGCCAACATGCCCGGCCAAGTTCTGCTGGCGTCAGCATGTCTGCAAGTTTCCATCCTTCACACAAGGGATTACAGCAGTGTGATCTGCAGCAAGCCTGCCAATCAGGACTTTTGGCACCAGCCCGTCTGGTAACGAGGGGGCAGTGCCACACACTGGAAGAGTTGCATCGCTTGCAACTAGATTCAGACACCACGAGGCAGCTGAAGATGGCGGAAGGTGGCAAGATGTTATCTGCACTACAATGGTTGTCGGATAAGCCAGAGCGGACACTCATGGACATGGGTGTTCAATTGAAGCCGTGCGGGGGACTCGTCCTGGGCGTGATAGAGGGGACCGTGTGGCTATGCTTGCTGTGCCCGGAGTGTCAGATGCCAACTGCGGAGGTCATTGCCCGAGCCTGGTGTGCCTGGTGTCCACACAACAAGAGCCATGTCATTATACAGTGGACTTGTGCACAGCAGTCCATCCTCTGCAGCAGCAGAAGTCCCGGAAGGCCGGATTGGGTCTGGTGTCATCACCCAAAGGTGGGGTAGATTTGCGGCCTGGTGACTCCTCTGTGAATGCAGGGGACAAGGGAAAAGAAGCAGCAGAGGCCCACAGCCTGGCCAGGGACCTGGGACGGTAAGTACTGCCATGCTGGAACCAGTTAAAGTCCCTGATGTATCGGTTAGCCATAAGACCCTTGCCATACCCATCCGGAAGGTGCCAGAGGGAGATGCCTTCTCAGGTGAGCCAGATGGGGAAGGTGAGGGCCGGGTCTAGGCTCCCCCAGGCTGCAGGCAGAGTTTGGGTCACTAGAGAGACTGACAGAGTGGTTATCTCTCGGGTCTTGCTCAGAGGAAGAAGAGGAATGGGAGATTGGGAGGTCAAATACCCAGGGAGTCCCTCTCATCCCAGAGCCAGAGCCCACAGTAACACCTAAACCAACTGCAGGAGTTACAGTTAATATCCAGCAGCTGTTTCTATGCAGGCCCTCCACCACCCAGACCAGGGCACCCACCTACCACCAATGAGTGGTGAGATCACCTGACGCTGATGTACTCCCTGGAGAAGAAAATCTGAGAGAATTACGTAGGCTGTGAAGATGTCAGAGTAAGTTACAATGGAGGGTAGCTCTGGAGTCGGGCCTAGACTTCCCATATGTCCCATCCCAAGTAATGAAAGTCATGGAGAGCTCCAGGGCAGAATGGGAAGACAACCTTGTTTGGGATTACCTGCATGTCCCTAAACCACAGAGGGGGCTGGAGAGTGAGTTATGGGCCCGGTTCTCGGAGATCAAGAAGGAGTGGCAGATTGGGAGATCAATCTATGGGGACAGAGTGCTGATTGTCAAAGTGGGTTAGCCGACCCAGCACAACTCTGTCTTTCGGGAAACAGCAGAGGGGGCCAAAGACAGTTGACAGACCCTCGATTCTATGCATGAGAAGGACTGTGTGAAAAGTTACATAGATCAAACCACCTGGACTGCTGGAGAGTGCACTGGGGGGTTTACTTTGCTTATCCTGGACTTTGCCAGAACATGCCAGCCTGCCACCCTGCGCCCAATGGCAGAGACTTGGCTCATTGAAAGGACACTGGGGTGAGGTGTGTCAGGCCTATTCATCTTTAAAGAGCCTCTTGTCCAGGGAGGGGCACCCTCCCGTTAGGAACTCTAAAAGACTAATTTCATTCATTTATTCTTCCCTCTTCTGTCTCTGCCAGTGGGATTCTAACCCCTCACTGACAGGGCAGGCAGGAAAAAGACTCTGTTACAAGTGTGCTGTGTTGATGCTCTGTTGGGAGGCCTATAACCCCCTCCAATTGGACCTGTTGGTGTTTAGTTAGTTGTAGTTTTGTTATTTTCTCTGCTCTTAGGATTCCTGGAATGGAACGGCTGTTCACCCCCATCTGGCGAGAGTCAAAATCATCTTCTACAACTGTGTGAGTGGAGTACTTTTCTCTTGGGAAAAGTGCTCCAACTTAGAAAATGTATATTGATTGTTTTCCGTGCTGTTAGGTGCAGGGATGGTAGTTGGGAATGCATATTAATGTGTACAGGTGTAAATATTCACAAAGAAGGAACTATATTTTTGTACATATTTATTTTTACAGTCCCCATCCAAGTTTGTTCCCTTTTCCCCCTTCTAAATTTTGGATCATGGGATGCCCTGCTACTGGGCCCAGGAGCTATTTTTCTAAATTTCTCAGCCGGGGACCAGTTGAGGTTTGGTGGGGGGTGAGTGTAGCACCCTCTATACTAGGTAGGTGTTAGAGTGAGATTTTTGTCAGGCCTGACTTAAATGCAGGCCTTATTGTTTTGATTCTGGGCAGGGGAGTGGCCCAGGGAGAGCTGGAGACTGCAGGAAGAAACACCCCTCAATTACCTCTGCCCTTTCTTCAGAAAGTTCTGGAAAAGGGGATGGGAAGAGAAGGTGAGGCTTTCTGAAGTATGTTAAGGAGCCCTGACCAATCCACAACCTGGACTGGCAGGGGGCAGACCTCCCTAAATACTGTGGTCTGCCCAGTGGGGAGGAGAGTTTGGGTGGAAGTCTGAAGATAGTGTGGAGGTTGTCACGGCCCAAGGGGGAGCTCCCAGTCTGGGGGGGGGGTGACCCCGGGCCTGGAGTGCTTAGGTGCAGCTGGGAGGAGTGAAATCCTGGTTTGGAGACACAAGGCAGAGCGGAAAGGACAGCGGGAGAGAGCACTATCAGAGAGAGATCTTCAGTGAGGAACTAGAAGGGACAGGAGTCGGTGAAAAACACACCCTGGGACACTGGAAGAGGCATGCTGGAGTAGATCGGGGTGAGAGACAGTCTGGGAAGGATGCAGAAGCCAGTGTGGGACTTTGGTGTTGCTGTGGCATTGGAAGAGGCATTTGCAGCTGGAAGAGCTGGCAGGGCCTGGAAGAGGATGGGCTGCAAGTAATAGTCCACCACACACATTGTACTTTGCTACACTTTGGGGGCTATTAGCCTCTGCCTGTAATGGTTGGTCCGGAGGTCCTGCTTTAACTAAAGCAGGCCTCACCATATGCTAGCTAGGCCAGAACTAAGTGATTGTGCAGGAGTGAGGAACAAGGAGAGAAATGTGCAGCAAGTGTCAGAGCTGGAGTGAAGAAGGAGAAGTATATATAGAGGTCCCGTGTAAAGAACTGTTTGATTCCTGGGCATTCCATAATCATCCCTACTCCACGCCAAGTTCAAATCCCCTAATAAAAAAAAAAACAAAACAAAGTACCAGCCTGTTCTGTGTCTACAGATGTGAGGAAAAAGTGTGATTGAGGGCAGTGTGATCAGGTGAACCACAACAACCAGCCACCCTTGAGGGGAGCATTAGCTACAGGGCCATTAACCACTTCTCTAAGGGTGGACGTACTATGACGTCCTGCCTTTGAGAAGTGATATCTGAATGGTGCGCCAGCTGCAGGCACCATTTTTTTCTTCAGACGATTCTGCGTCTGGTGAAAGTGGTCTTAGCGGCGGATTCGTCGCAAGATCACTTTTATCAGCGGCGGGAGAGGTACCCCCCTCCCGCCGCTTTCCGGTCATCCCCGCCGCTGCCGGCGGTTCCGGTAAGCGGCGGGGATGACCGGAAAGCGGCGGGATCTGAGGTCTGATCTTATATTTAAGAGGACCTGTCATGCTTTTTTCTATTACAAGGAATGTTTATATTTCTTGTAATAGGAATAAAAGTGATCACATTTAAAAAAAAAAAAAAACAGTGTTAAAATAAGTAAAAAGGGAAATAAATAATTAAAAAAAAAATTTAAACCGCTCTGTCCCGCCGAGCTCACACGCAGAAGTGAACGCATACGTAAGTCCCACCGACATATGAAACCGGTGTTCAAACCACACATGTGAGGTATCGCCGCGATCGTTAGAGCAAGAGCAATAATTCTAGCACTAGACCTCCTCTGTAACGCAAAACTCTTAACCTATAGAATTTTTTAAACGTCGCCAATAGAGATTTTTAAGTTGCAAAGCGGACGCAATTTTGAAGCATGACATGTTGGGTATAATTTTACTCTGCGTAACATTATCTTTCACAATATTGATAAAAATTGACCTAACTTTACTGTTTTCTTATTTTTTAACTAAAAAAACTGAATTTATTCAAAAAATGCACGATTGGAAGACCGCTGCGCAAATACGGTGTGACATAAAGTTTTGCAATGACCGCTATGTTATTCTCTAGGGTGTTAGAAAAAAATATATATAATGTTTGGGGGTTCTAAGTAATTTTATAGCAAAAATACCTGTTTTTAACTCGTAACACAGAACCCAAAAAACAGGCTCGGTATGGAAGTGGTTAAGCAGTGGATGTGTATGGATTATTTTTGGAGAAAAAGGATATCATTTAGTGTCACTTTAAAGTAAAACTGTCATACATATGAGCAATCCAAAGTCTGCATATGGTGGGAAAAGTTGAATCAGAGGTTATTTCCAGCATAAAAAAAAAAAAAAATCTAAAAATACAGGCAACTAAAGTTATAGGCAAATCTTGACTTTCCCTGTGGAAATTGAGTCTGGCCCTATTACTATTTATCTCGAAGGCATTCTTATCAGTCGAAGAAGCCACTTTTAATGTTTAAGAACCAACAGGGATTCTCAGGGGGGTTAAGGAAGATAGGACAAGCTCATCTTCTAAAGAATTAATGGAAATGTGTACATTGTTTTATCATACTTGGAACTGCTAATCATTTTGATAAGCTGTTTTCATTAGGTAATCTCTGAATTTTTTTATCATTTGATTAGATTGATATTTGCAGGATTCTCACAGGTTTACTTTACTAGGTTTACTTTACTATTTCAAGCATATATTCAAATATTGCTACAGTGTAAAACTGAATCTGGATAATTTCATTGAAGACATTTTTGATTTTAGGATTATGCAAGGAAAGCCCCAGCATTTTATTAGCTGGAAGGGTTACATTTAGATAAAATATGCTGGGTTCTAGAAAAAGACCTCAATGCCCATCTCCTGTGAAAACTTAATCTAAATTTTCCTGGAAAACTCCAGAGGGCTCATCGAGTGTAAGGGTCCTTTATGGTCTCCTTTATTGTCTCTTCATTACATTATTTCCTTAAGCCTAGTACACATGGCCCAAATGTCGGGTGGCGTTGGCAGGTTCTATAGAAACCCGCGTGTATGGCTAGTAAGGATCGGCTTGGGCTTGTTCGGAACCGAACGTGCCTGAGCCCGCCAGGAAGTGAACCCTGCAGCTGCGCATCGGGGAAATGTCTCACTGCCTGTGATTAGCGGAGTGCAGGGTTCACTTCCTGGCGTGCTCGGACACGTTCGGTTCCGAACAAGCCCGAGTCCATCTTGAATGGCTAGTAGTGAGTACAAGGCTTTGGTGCACTTGCATTCCTTCCTTCCTAGGGGTACATCAGCACCCTCTGGCACACTGTCCATTCAGAAGCAATCCTCCTATGTCATCCAGAAGATAGAATTCAATTTGAACTTTGGGCTAAACAAATATTATCTCTTTTGTATTCTTGCCTGAATCTTGGTATCCTGGGTGTATTTATAAAAAGGATCTGCAGAAATACAGCACCAAAAAAAACTCTTGCACTTTGCATTTGTGCAAGAGTTTCCTGTGGTACAGACCAATCACTGCTGCTCTCTTTCTCCTTGTGCAGGGTGACAGGTCTTGTATGCGCCCCCTCCTGTAGTTTTCTGCAGGCAACCTGTAGTGAGTGGATCTGGTAAGTCCCTCCCACAGCTGTGCTCTGTACAGATGCTATGTGCAGCACAGTGGTGATGTCACCGCTACATCTACAAGGTAATGACTGAGTTTGCAAAGGCATTAGATTCGCACAAAGTGGATTTATATCCTTTAAATAAAAAGGTTTGTGTCAAAGTTTATTTTTAAATCTAGCTCAGTACAGCATATCATTGTGTTTGCAGGATTTTTCCAGCACTCTGAAAGAAAGTAACAGGTACTCAGGTTGCTCAGGTACTGTGTTAAAGGTGTCTGTTATTCCCTATCAGAGAGCTGGAAAAATCCTGCAAACACAATGATATGCTACTTTAATTATGACTTAGCTTGATTTTTGGCACCCTTGCCTAAACTGATAGTCTTTATTGACTAAGCTGTGGATGGTCCTGTCAACACCACCCGGTTCAACAAAGGGCAATTTTTTTCAATCAACCTTTGTCGGATTAAACTGGTAGAAATTTTAGGCTGATTGCATCCAAACCAGTCTCTGGTTGGGTGACAGCTGTAAGAATATAGCAGCTGACAGGGGAGATCCTTTAATCCACGATATTTATTGTGGATGGAAGAATCTGATTTCTGAGGACTGACCAAGAGAAATCTATACAAGTATGGTTTGGATAATGTCCTCTCCCTGACCTGAGCTTCTACCTGGTTCCTAAACCTACCCTGTGTATTACCAGCCCTAATCACTACCCTCATTCCACTGCAGCTCTGCTGATTTGGCACTTTGCCTAACCATTTGTCTAACCATCATATGTTGTCAATGTCAACTAAGGGCTACAAACTGGGAGCTGACTGACAGACTACCCTCTTTGCAGAAGACAAGGGTGGTGACTGGGCACTGCTTATACTCTGCATGAACGCTATCTACCACTAGGGTTGCCACCTCATCCCTTTAAACCCAAACACATATGAATTACACAGGTTCTGTGGCTGATTAAGGTGGTAATTAAACTCACTTGGTGCCTCATCTGCATTAAACTAGCCTCAGAATCTGGGTAATTCATATGTGTTCGGGTTTAACCACTTCAGCCCCGGAAGGATTTCCAGCTTTAGGACCGGAGCCCTTTTTGCAATTTGGCACTTCGCCGCTTCAAATGGTAATTGCGCGGTCATGCAATGCAGTCCCCGACTTCACCAATTTGGGCTTGTGTATACTTAATGGGTCTAAGACTCCGATCAAATTACGTCTACTCCGTGGTTCACTCAAATTAATGGTGGAATTAGTCGGTGTCTTGGACACATTAAGTATACACAAACCCAAATTTCCCTACTCCACCGTTGGGATCACCATCTATCGCAAGTACGTCTCATATTCGTCACGGGTCAGTGGTGGGAACAGAAGACGTTTCTCCCATCAGACAGTCAGTCGAGGGTCAAACATCGGGAATCAACTGTAACTGTTGTATACTACCAATCTGTTTACCAATCCGTTTCACGGTTT
>BLSH010258397.1:749326-767173 GCA_018402905.1 Glandirana rugosa | reverse complement strand
AAAGAATTGACGGCTAAAAAAATTCACTGAAATATTGGCGTAGGGTGCCCCCCGCCCCCCTCAAAAACCATACCAGGCCCATAGACTGTATATATTTGAAGACAACACATCAAGTAGTGTGCTATATACTGTACACCCCCAAATCCACTGATATATAGTGTACACTCAATATGCTGCGTGTATATCTGTATACACTAGACTGTATATATTTTAACCACTTCAAGACCGCCCACCGTCATAATACCGTGGCAGTTTGAAGTGGAATACCGTTGTTATGGTAGCAGATAGCTACCATAACCCCGGTATCTATTTTTTCAGCAGGCGATTCTGCGTCTGATAAAAGTGGTCTTAGTGGCAGATTCACCACGAGATCACTTTTATCAGCGGCGGGAGAGGTGCCCCCCACCGCTTTCCGGTCATTTCCATGGCTTACTGGACCCGCCGGAAGCCGCGGAGATGATCCCGCGGCTGTCCCCCCCCAGTGTCAGTGAGTCGAGTAAGCGGCTGAAGGCGTTCACCCGGCTCCAACACATGGCAGGGTGGAAGTGACATCACAAGTCACTTCCGCCCAATGCTCTTAAAGAGGACTTTTTTTTGGACTGTCATTTTTTTCATTTAACTGTAAATATGAGATCTTAGGTCTTTTTGACCCCAGATCTCATATTTAGGAGGTCCTGGCATGCTTTTTTCTATTACAAGGAATGTTTACATTTCTTGTAATAGGAATAAAAGTGATCAAAATTTTTTTAAAAAAAAGAATGGTGTAAAAAGAAAAATTAAAAAGTAAAATAAATAATTTAAAAAAAAATTGCAAACTCACGCGCAGATGCGAAAGCATACGTAAGTCCCGCCCACATATGACAACGGTGTGCAATCCACACATGTGAGGTATCGCCACAATTGTTAGAGTGAGACCAATAATTCTAGCACCAGAGCTCCTCTGTAACTCAAAATTGCTAACCTGTAGAATTTTTTAAACGTCATCAATGGAGATTTTTATGTTGCAAAGTCTGTCGCCATTCCGCGAGCGGACGCAATTTTGAAGTATGACATGTTGGGTATCATTTTACTCGGTGTAACATTATCTTTCACAATATAGAAAAAAATTGGCTTAACTTTACTGCTGTCTTATTTTTTAACTCAAAAAACTGAATTTTTAAAAAAAAAAAATCACGCTTGTAAGATCGCTGCGCAAATACGGTGTGACAAAGTTTTGCAATGGCCGCCATTTTATTCTCTAGGGTGTTAGAAAAGAATATATCTATAATGTTTTGGGGTTCTAAGTAATTTTATAGCAAATAACCCGATTTTAACTCGTAACCACCGAACTCCAAAAAGAGGCCCGTTAATACACCAGGTCAAGTGTACTATAATGCCGTACACCGCTGAATTCACAGATATATAGTGCACACAATACACTGTGTGTGTATATATATATATATATATATATATATATATATACACACACACACAGTATCTCACAAAAATGAGTACACCCCTCACATTTTTTGCAAATATTTTATTATATCTTTTCATGCCACAACACTGAAGAAATTACACTTTGCTACAATGTAAAGTGAGTGTACAGCTTGTATAACAGTGTAAATTTGCTATCCCCTCAAAATAACTCAACACACAGCCATTAATGTCTAAACCACTGGCAACAAAAGTGAGTACACCCCTAAGTGAACATGTCCAAATTGAGCCCAATTAGCCATTTTCCCTCCCCGGTGTCATGTGACTCGTTAGTGTTACAAGGTCTCAGGAGTGAATGGGGAGCAGGGATGTTAAATTTGGTGTTATCTCTCTCACTCTCTCATACTGGTCACTGTAAGTTCGACATGGCACCTCATGGCAAAGAACTCCTCTTAGGATCCTCAAAAAAGAATTGCTGCTCTACACAAAGATGGCCTAGGCTATAAGAAGATATATATAGAGATATATACACACAGTATCTCACAAAAGTGAGTACACCCCTGACATTTTTGTAAATATTTTATTATATATTTTCATATGACAACACTGAAGAAATGACACTTTGCTACAATGTAAAGTAGTGAGTGTACAGCTTGTATAACAGTGTAAATTTGCTGTCCCCTCAAAATAACTCAACACACAGTCATTAATGTATAAACTGCTGGCAACAAAAGTGAGTACACCCCTATGTGAAAATGTCCAAATTGGGCCCAAAGTGTCAATATTTTGTGTGGCCATCTTATTTTTCCAGCACTGACTTAACCCTCTTGGGCATGGAGTTCACCAGAGCTTCACAGGTTGCCACTGGAATCCTCTTCGACTCCTCCATGATGACATCACAGAGCTGGTGGATGTTAGCGACCTTGCGTTCATTCACCTTCCATTTGAGGATACCCCACAGATGCTCAAAAGGGTTTAGGTCTGGAGGCATGCTTTGCCAGTCCATCGCCTTTACCCTCAGCTTCTTTAGCAAGGCAATGGTCCTCTTGGAGGTGTGTTTGGGGTCATTGTGTTTTAATACAACACTGCAGCCCAGTCTCTGAAGGGAGGGGATCATGCTCTGCTTCAGTATGTCACAGTACATGTTGGCATTCATGGTTCCCTCAATGAACTGTAGTTCCCCAGTTCTGGCAGCATTCATGCAGCCCCAGACCATGACACTCCCACCACCATGCTTGACTGCAGGCAAGATACACTTGTCTTTGTACTCCTCACCTGGTTGCCACCACACACGCTTGACACCATCTGAACCAAATACGTTTATCTTGGTCTCATCAGACCACAGGACATGGTTCCATTCATGTTCTTAGTCTGCTTGTCTTCAGCAAACTGTTTGCGGGCTTTCTTGTGCATCATCTTTAGAAGAGGCTTTCTTCTAGGGTGACAGCCATGAAGACAAATTCCCTCATTTCGGAGACTGGGCCACAGGGCAGTATTCCAACATGATAACGACCCCAAACACACCTACAAGACGACCACTGCCTTGCTAAAGAAGCTGAGGGTAAAGGTGATGAACTGGCCAAGCATGTCTCCAGACCTAAACCCTATTGAGCATCTGTGGGGCATCCTCAGATGGAAGGTGGAGGAGCGCAAAGTCTCCAACATCCACCAGCTCCGTGATATCATCAAAGAAGAATGGAAGAGAACTCCAGTGGCAACCTGTTAAGCTCTGGTGAACTCCATGCCCAAGAGGGTTAAGGCAGTG
Source organism: Glandirana rugosa (assembly GCA_018402905.1). Lineage (NCBI taxonomy): Eukaryota > Metazoa > Chordata > Amphibia > Anura > Ranidae > Glandirana > Glandirana rugosa. The sequence goes on along the minus strand of BLSH010258397.1, from coordinate 763,992 downwards.
CTGAAAAATAATGGTGGCCACACAAAATATTGACACTTTGGGCCCAATTTGGACATTTTCACATAGGGGTGTACTCACTTTTGTTTCCAGCGGTTTAGACATTAATGGCTGTGTGTTGAGTTATTTTGAGGGGGCAGCAAATTTACACTGCTATACAAGCTGTACACTGACGTCTTTACATTGTAGCAAAGTGTAATTTCTTCAGTGTTGTCACATGAAAAGATATAATAAAATATTTACAAAAATATGAGGGGTGTACTCACCTTTGTGAGATACTCTATATGTACCAGGCTGTATATAATTTAATACCCCTCATCAAGTGTACTATATACCGTACACTGATATATAGTACGTAGTATGTACTATATATCAGTGTACACTGTACATACGGTATATAGTACACGTGATGAGGTGTATTAAATTATATACAGCCTGATTATATATATATATATATATATATATATATATATATATATATATATTTCCCTACACTAACCTGCCTGCACTAACTGACAGATAGAAGGATAGATTTTAGATTTCTCCCTATCTGTCTATCTAGTTAGCTATCTTTTTTTTTCTTTTTTTAGCTAGCTATCTAAACTGCCTGTATTCAGGAACCTAAGCTCTCTCTCTCTCTAACACCGACCACCGACCGCCACCAACACACTACATAGAGCTGCTGTACAAGAGGCTTTATATAGTGTGGGGCGTGGATTGAGGCTGCTGTGCAGTGATTGGTTAAAGGTACCCTGCATTTAGCCAATCAAAGCTCTCACAGCAGGCCGCCCACTGATTGGAAAAAGCATGCAGGTCATGTGCATGCTATGGCCAATCAGCGGGCGGCATTCCGCCGCTATTTGAATGCATTATAGGGCACGAAGTTCCCGCAAATACCCCATAATGTTCGGGGAAAACACGAACAAACGAACACCCAATGTTTGAGTCGAACGTGAATTCAACTTGAACCGGGAGCTCATCCCTAACTATCATTCCTGGTCTTCCTGAAGGATCATATTAAGGGACTTTCTGCACATCCCTTCTGCTCATAGCTAATATAACAGTACCCAGGATCCGCCTGTATACAATTTTAAAGTTCAAGGATGAATGAGAATGTAAAATAATTGTGCAATATAGACAGAGTGGTTTTGGGTCTATGACTGATGTTATAGATGTCTATATATTACATGTACAACAAGTTGTTTTTTTATGATGCATTGGTCTAGATTTTTGGGATACGTATTTATAGAGACCCAGTTCTGTGATGGTTTGGTTTTGAGCCCATAACTAGTTTCTTTATTTTTAGATTTTACAGTACAAGGGAATCGGCAGGGCATAGTACAGGGAATCAGCAGAGCATAGTACAGGGAGTTTAGGAGGACAGTGCAGGGGTCAGGTGGGCACAATAGATAGGAGTTTGCAGTGAACAGTACAGGGGGTTCAGGAGGGCACAATACAGGGAGTACAGGAGGGCAAAGTATGAAGGTCAGGAGAGAACAGTACAGGGGGTCAGGAGAGCACAATACAGGGAATACAGGAGGGCAAAGCATGAAGGTCAGGAGGGAACAGTACAGGGGGTCAGGAAGGCACAGTACATGGGGGCAAGGGGGTAGGAGGGCACAGTACAGGGGGGTCAGGAGGACACAGTACAAGGGGTCAACATAGCACAGTACAGAGGGTCACCTGGGCACAGTCCCTGGGTCAAAAGGGCAGAGTACAGGAGATCAGGAAGGCACAGAGCAGGGGACAGTAATGGGAAAAGGGAAGCTGCTGTCGCAGATCTTACCTGTTCTGGTATGCAATCATTGGACTAAATATGCATTCCAGAATAAAATCACCCCCCCCTCTATGCCTGGAATTGTGGCACATCACAGGGCATTCCCCTCGTGGCTAACAGAATCCAGAGTGTAGGAAAGACTTGATAAACTTAATACAAATAAATCAGCAGGACCTTCCTTTTGACCTTTAGCCCCACAGTGGTGGCTGCCTGGTCTCCTCAGCTATAACCTGAAATTTCAAAAGAAGTTATTTTTGTACCGTTATACTCTTTAAATGTACCTTGTCACAGATGACTTAATCCAGACATGGAAATGTATGTCCGCCTTAATAAATCCAATGGCTTTTAAGAAAAAAAAATGGAATTATTATTTGCCTTTGAAGTTACCAGCATCTGGTTTTATGTAGCATAATAACAAATGGCTTACACCCGAGAGTCCTCCAAGAACTCAGATTATAGCCAGACCATTGTTTCTTATCTTTGCGGACAGCATACTAACAGGAATTGTACCAGCTGATTGGAGAAAAGCCAAGAGAGAGAGACAAATCCCTGGAAACTACAGGCTAGTCAGCCTAACATCAATCATTGGTAAAATATTGGAGGGGATGATTAGAGACTATATGCAAAAAATTACTGAGGAAAAGAATATCATTAGTGGTATCAGCATGGGTGTACGAAAGGTCGTTCCTGCCAGACCAATCTGCTAGCATTCTATGAGTTTGTGAGTTGCCATCTAGATAGGGGGAGGCCTGTGAATGTGGTGTATATGGATTTTGGAAAGGCATTCGATGCAGTCCCCCATAAGCACTTAATCTACAAGCTAATGTACAAGCTGAGGTCTGCAGGCATAGACCATAAGGTTTATTCTTGGGTAAAAAACTGGCTACAGGGGCATGTCCAAAGGGTGGTGATAAATAACGTGTACTCAGACTGGAGTGGTAAGGGGGGTATCTCATGGTTCTGTCTTGGGACCAATTCTATTCACTCTATTCAAAAATGATATAGAGGATGGGATAAATAACTCAATCTCAGTTTTTTCGGACAACACAAAAATAAGCAGGGCAATAACTTCACATCAGGATATAATTTTACAGAAAGACCAGAACAAAATAATGGAGTGGGCCAATGCATGCGAAATGAGGTTTAATGTGGAGAAATGTAAAGTAATGCGCTTGGGGGGAAAACACATACATGCAAACTAATCACTAGGTGGAGAACCATTGGGGGAATCGAGCATGGAAAAAGATCTGGGGGTCCTAGTAGATGACAGATTGAGCAATAGTATGCAATGTCAAGCTGCAGCTACCTAAGCCGGCAGGATATTAGCATGCATAAAAAAGGGATATACTCCAGGGATAAAACTATAATCCTACCACTTTATAAAACTCTGGTTAGACCTCATCTGAAGTATTCTGTCCAGTTCTGGTCACCAGGCCTCAGAAGGGATGTGCTGGAACTGGAGAGAGTCCAAAGAAGGGCAACAAAACTAAAAAGGGGACTGGAGGACCTTGATTACGAGGAACGACTGCAAAACGCTAAATCTATTCTCGCTGGATAAATGACACTTGAGAGGAGATATGATAGCGATTTACCAATACCTCAATGGCGATCTGAACACTATTCTGTCTCAAGGACTGCAAGAGGACACGGGGCCACACAATGAGACTGGAGGAGACGTGATTTAACCTTAAACTATGCAGGGGTTTTTTCACTGTCAGGGCAATAAGGATGAGGAACTCTCTTTCACATTTGGTGGTGGATGCGGGGAATATGGTTATTTTTAAGAGACTCTTGGGTGTGCATCTTAAAGAACACAACATACAGGGATATGGGAATAATTATAGATACTGACACATTTGCACCTACACAGATTGAACTGGATGGACATTTGTCTTTATTCAACCATACCTACTATGTAACTATGAATTCTCCTTTAACTATAAATACAGTATATTCAAGTAAAACTATTTCCTGCCAATGTAAACTTCCTGAGAAATTCTTATTTTATATTAACACTCTAATCTGCTAACATCTAAAAAAAATGTTATGTATACAAGAACTTCTACTTCAGTGTTTGATCCTTTTTTCAAATTAAATTGGCATGGTAACAAAACATTTGAAAACTAATATATGAAAAGTGCGGCCTGCTCCTGGCAGAGTAAGATGCATGTTGGCAGCCCTGGGAACATTTCCTCTATCATACCTCACCATCTCTCTTCCACTGCTTATATGGGTTTCCATAGCAGATTGACCTTTAGGCCTCATGCACACAGGACGTTTTTTGACTGTTTTTCAGCAGCTGTTTTCAGCTGCAGACGTTTTTTTCTACAGTCAATAAACCCTCCATCATGTTGTCCTATGTGTTCATGCACACATAGGCTGTTATCAACTGTTTTTAGCAGTGAAGTTTTTGAGCTGTAAAAAAAACCCAAGACCAGAGGGTTCTTTTGGACGTTTTTGAGCTGTAAAAACGTTCAAACATGCCCAAAAACGTCGATCCAACGTTTTTGGACATTTTAGATCAATTGAAAAAAAAAACGCTGGCCCTTTATTAACGCTAAAAAACGCTAAAAAACTGCGGTAATGTAATGCCTTAGGCTTCATGCACACAGGACTTTAAAAAAACGTCCAAAAAACATCAGTAGCTTCTCAGTGGTTTTTTCAGCTTTTACCAGCATTCTATTACAGCAGTTTTTTCACGTTTTTTAGCGTTTTTTAAAGGGCCATCTTTTTTTTTTCCAATTGATCTAAAACGTCCAAAAACATTGGGGATCAATGTTTTTGAGTGTTTTTTGGGCATTTTTGAGCGTTTGAACGTTTTTACAGCTGAAAAACGTCCAAAAGAACCATCTGGTCTTGGGTTTTTTTAATAGCTCAAAAACGTCACTGCTAAAAACAGTTGATAACAGCTATGTGTGCATGAACACATAGGACAACATGATGGAGGGTTTATTGACTGTAGAAAAAAAAGTCTGCAGTTAAAACAACAGCAGCTGTAAAACAGTCAAAAAACGTCCTTTGTGCATGAGGCCTTATGGATCCATCCTAGTTCAACAGAACGGGTACCCCAGAGAGGCATTCCAACATTCTCTACCACTGGGGACCAGGCTGCACCACACTTCATCTCTCTATAATGAAGCCCTCATCTATCCCCAGCCCTGATCTTCCTCAAGATGAGATAATTAAAACAGGTCAGTCACTCCTAACGTTTTAACCCCTCTACACCAATGAGCACAAAGGGGGATAGGACTGAAATAGTGCATTAAACACATTCCACCAGATATGAAATGGAAAAATATGTACATACAGCAACTATAATCAGGCTACAAATCTGCAATCCGCTCTCTCAAATTTGAAATCAGAATAAGCTTGAGCTAAAGAATACATGCTCTGCACTAACCAAAAACCAACAAAAGTCCCAGCGCATGGAAGTGTCCAGTTGAATATGAAGGGTTAATGGCCGGCTGCTGCTCCCAATCTAATGAGACCAGACGAGAGAACAATCAGACAAGACAAAGGGGGAAGCGCTGGTCCGGTATGTAAACCCAACATGACAGAAAGTTTAAAAGAAAAGGGACTTTAATGAACTAGCCCCATAGAACAGACTCTATAGCCTAGCAAAAACATATAATGAATTCACTGCAACTCACAACTCAGATAGATGCTACAGCTGTGCCAGGTGGGATGGATGGCTGCCACTGTGTACTGGAACTCCTGGGAACGGGCGGATGACCCGATGGTTGTAGGCTCCATCCACAGATCTTGTTGGGGCTCCGCTGGGCTAATCACTGCTGTGGAAAGGAGTCGCCAGTGTGAGGAGCTTGCTGAACTCACCGCACTCAGAAGCTGGTATGGAGGCGCCCGGCAGAGCTGGAGCCGAGACCAGTGGCAGCAGGGCTGTGCTATGGTGTGTGGATGGGAAAAGTAAAACAAATTGCCAGAGCTCTCTGAAGGCAGACTACATGTTTAGGGATTAACCCCTTCTTTAGGTCAGCCCTGTGGAGCCCCCACAAGATATGTGGACGGAGCCAACAACCATCGGGCCATCTTTTTGCTAGGCTATGGAGTCTGTGCTATAGGACTAGTTCATTAAAGTTCTTATTCTTTTAAACTTTCAGTCATGTCGGGTTTACATACCGGACCAGCGCTTCCCCCTTTGTATTATCAGCACTAACCAATTCCTTAGAGAAACAGGTTAAATTAATTAAAAATACTTACATCATATATGCATACCATGTTCTTTCCTCCAGGAAGATTTAGTCGCCATAAAAACATCAGAGTTAGGAGGCTACCAAAGGAGATGGGCAATTTTGATCTCTTAAATACAGTGAAAGCCATTTTCTCTAAATACCCGGGCCATGTAGCACCTGCCAATAATAAAATAGACAGGGTCCACAGAACACTGGGCCCCAAAAGCCCTGACCCAGCAAGGCCTAGGGATGTTGTCTGCTTCTACAAAGATGTTAGCAAGACCAATTATCGAGGCCTGTTGATTTTGATGGGGCCACCATCATCCTCCTACTAGACCTAACAAAACACACATTGGAACAACGCAAAACAACAAAACCTCTCCTCAACTTGCTTTGCAAGCACAATATTCCATACCGATGAGAATATATCCCTTCCCCCTTCAAATGTGCAGGGCTTGCAAAACATACTTTCTCCACATCCCTGTATACATCCAAAATGTTGTGCAGACTTTGAGCTTCCTCCACTAGGAGTAATGGAGTGCTCTCTCACCTACATACCCCCAGGCAGCTTTAGGTGACCCCAGGGTAATGTCCACCATCCTGCTGCTAGGCAACAATCCAGACCCTCTATGGATGGTGCTATATTTTGCATTTAGCACTGCACTACACCTGAGATAAAGCTATGACTGGAACCATAACTGGATGACATGACCTCATAAATTGGATGTGACACTTGCTTCATCTTTCTCTACTTTGGAGGACATTTCAACCTACTGTTGCTTCCCTAACCCCCATGCAATGCACAGCATAATCTCCTGAGATCCATTCAGCTTCCCATACCTAACAATGTAAAGCTCATGTTTTTCAAGTGTCTCTTCAGAACTAAAAGTTTATAATGCAAAGTTTCTTACATCTGCTCTTATTACTCTTTGGACACCAAGGAAGTTGCAATTCACCAACTTGAATAATGTCAGGAGCTTAACTAGGATCATACGCATGGCTGTGTAGGCATTGAACCACCTGATCTACCCATGGCAGTCAAGAAGGGACTTGGCAATGGCTAAAGCAATATGGCTCCAGGTACAGTGCGGGGAGGAGGGAGTTGGCTATGGCTACAGTAATATGGCTCCAGGTACAGTGGGGGGAGGAGGGAGCCACTATCCCAAAAGAATACATATCCCTTCAAATGTCTTCCCAAAATCTCACAATAGCAATTTGGTATTAGTCCTTTGGCATATAGCAGGCTTATGAAAGGCCTCTCTGATATCATCCCAATCACTTCTCGTTGCAACTTCTCCATTTTTCTGGGTTTTGGTGATATCCTCCCGCTATCTATTATCAGATTAAATGAGGCCATTATATATACCTTACTGACAGTTATGTTGGAGTCCTAGAGATGTCAGTTATTGCTAAAGCTGCATTCTTGTAAAATTGAAGTGTGCTATCATATGATGACATGCAGCTCAAGAACTATAATCTTGTTTTTGCTTAATATTATATTTTCCCTAATGTGATATGTTTGATGTTCCAAACTATAGTTGCACTACTTATAAATATCTTTTTAGTCACACCAAGCACAACAAACTATACAGACTTCCCACTCTCCTTTTTACTAACCATCACTCCCCTTTTTTGTCTCCCTTCTTAATTTCCCAACATTAACACCGTACCCTTCCCCAACCACACTACTTTCCTTTTCCCCTCTGCATGATAATCAGTTTTACACCATTTTCCTTTCCCCGTTCTAGCCTCCCCCTTTTTATGGTGATATGGTGAGTAGGTTGCTGCTACTCCTATGTCCCTGGAAGATGTCCACTGATAAAACGTGCATAGGGCAGAGCCTAGCAGTAACACCATCAAATCTCCTGGAGCTAGTGGAATGGTGGTTTGTTTTAAATCTGTGAACAAAATTTTCTTGTGAGTAGTTTACACTGCACAAAGTTTGCAACACTATAGAGTTTTTCATATGCTTTTTGTACTAAATGCTGCGGCTTCTGTTGATGCTGGAAACCATTGTCTGGGGCTGTGCACATAGAAGGTTGCATTGGTCCACCTGGAGTTGGCTAAAGAATGCTACTTGCTTAGACCTCAATGATAATGGAGTCTGGGAGTCCAGTAAGTGGCCTTAAAGTGGAAGTAAACCCTGCAATCCCTATGGTGCTTTTCATCTATTTCATTCTAATCACTTGTTAGCAAGCATCAACATATTCTAATCCAGCCACAATCACCTATTCCTTACATTTTTATAAACTTTGAAAATTTTTGTCTTCCAGGATAAAGTGACGCTATCTTCAGTACTGTTTTCTGAATCTGTTTAAAATATAATTTCCGCCATTTCATGTTTTCCTTCACCGTAATCTCACGCATGCACAATCGTATAACAGCCAAGCCTCGTTCTCGATCCAACGTTACTACGGCAACCGAGCACCACAACTCATACCGACCTGTTTTCTGAATTACGTATTCGTGCCTAGCTGTACTGGGTATGTGTCGGTCCTGCTGCAGCCGATCCCCACTCTAGGATGTAGTATGATTGCCCAGGTTTATTCCCCATGTGACATCACACAGTCACATGGGGAGTACCAGGAAGCTAGTAAACTCTCTGCAGTCTCGCAAGCTTTAATAGCTGTGCTGCAGGAAGAGGAAATCCCATTCACGGAATCCTGCACAGAGCATGCCCTGAAAAATTGGAAGGGAAGTGCATGCGCCAGTGATGTCATTAACCCCTTCAGATCTGCGCTATTGCCAAAGTACGGCTCCAGCGCGGATCTAAATATCCGGGACGACGTCCACGGACGTCATCCCCTGTGCACGCTCCTGGCTTGCACTCACAGGTGGCGGCCGCACGCGCGCAGCCGCCGCATGCTCTGTGGGCGTGCCTGCGGGTCGGGCGGACTCGATGTCCTCTCGAGACCCACGATCGCCTGTCAGAGCTGCAGAACGGGGATCCCGCCGATGTAAACACGGTGGTTCTCCGTTTTGTGACAGGGGACATGACAGATCTACTGATCCCTGTCACTGGGATCAGTTAGATCTGTTATGTCCCGACCAGCCCCGCCCCGCCCCCCCCACAGTTAGAACACACCCAGGGAACACTGTTAACCCCTTCACTGCCCCCTTAGTGTTAACCCCTTCCCTGCCAATGACAAATTACACAGTAATCCATGGACGTTTAAATTTCTGATCGCTGTATAAATGTCATTGGTCCCAAAAAAGTGTCAAAAATGTCCGGCATGTCCGCCCCAATATCGCAGTCCCCGTAAAAATCACAGATCACCGCCATTACTAGTAAAAAAAAATAAATAAATAAAAACGCCATAAATCAATTCCCATAGTTTCTAGACGCAATAACTTTTGCTCAAACCAATCAATATACGCCGATTGTGATTTTTTTTTTACCAAAAATATGTCGAAGAATATATATCGACCTAAACTCATGAATAATTTTTTTTTAATATATTTTTTTTTAATTTGTATTATAGCAAAAAGTAAAAAATATTGTTCTTTTTTCAAAATCGTCGCTCTTTGTTTGTTTATAGCGCAAAAAAAAACCCACAGAGGTGATCAAATACCACCAAAAGAGAGCTCTATTTGTGGGAAAAAAATTATAAAAATTTTGTTTGGGTACAACGTCGCCCGACCGCGCAATTGTCATTCAAAATGTGACAGCGCTGAAAGTCAAAAATTGGTCTGGGCAGGAGGGGGGTTTAAGTGCCCAGTAAGCAAGTGGTTAATAAAAAGGGGGTGGCTTAGAGCAAAACAAGTAAGGAGACCGTTACAAGCAGCGATCACGAGTGTTTTTTATGAGGATTACAATACGATAAAGTTGTGTGGGAGAGTTTACTACCATGTTAATACTTCTTTGGTGGAGGCACACTGGATTTACTAATACAACACAGAAGACCAACATGATTGCACATTGATGGGATATTATTTTGTGTAATTATTCACCTATGTAACTTTATTTATATCTGTTGGATTTTCTATTTCACAAGTTTAAATATTTGATTCACATATAAAAATATTGTTTTTTTGTGAGCATTATTAATGGCCCTGACTCAAGAGACAGAATTTTAATCAAGACATACACCAATTTGTCATAGTAGGTACTACTTCAGATGGTACCTTAGCACCAACACTGACCACAGGGGTTTAACTTGACCTTAGAACCCCTCCTTTATTGCTCCCCATCCCAAACCCATCTTTCTTTCAGTAATCTTAATACCCTTAAAGTGATTGTAAAGTCTTGTTTTTTTTCTTTAAGAATAATAAACATGTTATACTTACCTGCTCTGTGAAATGGTTTTGCACAGAACAGCCCAGATCCCTCCTGTTGAGTGCCCCCACAGCATGCAGCTTGCTATGGGGGCATCCGAGCTGACCTGCAGCTCCATGTGTCCATTCAGACATGGAGCCTCAGTTCGGCCCCGCCCCCTGCCTCTCCTGATTGGCTAACTGACTTTGATTGACAGTAGTGGGAGCCAATGGTGCCGCTGCTGTTTCTCAGCCAATCAGAAGGGAGAGTCCCGGGTTGGCCAAGGCACTTGTGCACATCTCTGGATAGAGATAGGGCTCAGTTAAGTATTGTATTAGGGGGGTGAGGGGGGCTGCTTCAAAAAGAAGGTTTTTATCTTAATGCATAGAATGCATAAATGCATTAAGATAAAAAAAACCTTCTGCCTTTACAATCACTTTAAGTAATGTTGCTTTTATCCACAACTGGCCAATGTATGGAGAGTTCAACATCTCAATGCTAGGAATTACCTCAAACATTATGTTCACCAATCCTAAAGTTGCCTCAATTATCTCTTCACCATCAATAGCATGGAACTCTTCTTGTGATATTGGATGATTTGGTCTGACCACTCACTAGTCATGCTTTCCCTACAGCAGGAAAGAACATGGCGCCTCAATTATTTGCTTTTACAAGATCCCTCACAGCACCAACCAATTCAATATGATCACTGGATTACTTACAGTAGGTATCCCATCCATGATCCCATCCCACAACCAACTCAACAGAATGCACAAAAGGCATTTCTCAGGTGGAGTTTTATACAGTTAGGTGCGAGGTTGAAGAGAGAGCAAAAACAAGCCATATTCTATATTCTATAGCTGGGTATGCACGGGCTGAATGTCAGGAGGTTAAAAAAAATGGGCAAAATATGGCCCATTTGTATGTCGATCGGTCTAACAGAAGACTGCAGTTTGGCCGGCTTCTGTCGGATGTGCATGCTGGAAAACTAGCAGCTGACCGACTCCCTATCAGCACTCTTAGCCAATGGTGTTCTTGCGGGAGGGCCGTCAGAACACAATAGCTCATAAATGCATTAAGATAAAAAAAAACCTTCTGCCTTTACAATCACTTTAAGTAATGTTGCTTTTATCCACAACTGGCCAATGTATGGAGAGTTCAACATCTCAATGCTAGGAATTACCTCAAACATTATGTTCACCAATCCTAAAGTTGCCTCAATTATCTCTTCACCATCAATAGCATGGAACTCTTCTTGTGATATTGGATGATTTGGTCTGACCACTCACTAGTCATGCTTTCCCTACAGCAGGAAAGAACATGGCGCCTCAATTATTTGCTTTTACAAGATCCCTCACAGCACCAACCAATTCAATATGATCACTGGATTACTTACAGTAGGTATCCCATCCATGATCCCATCCCACAACCAACTCAACAGAATGCACAAAAGGCATTTCTCAGGTGGACTTTTATACAGTTAGGTGCGAGGTTGAAGAGAGAGCAAAAACAAGCCATATTCTATATTCTATAGCTGGGTATGCACGGGCTGAATGTCAGGAGGTTAAAAAAAATGGGCGAAATATGGCCCATTTGTATGTCGATCGGTCTAACAGAAGACCGCAGTTTGGCCGGCTTCTGTCGGATGTGCATGCTGGAAAACTAGCAGCCGACCGACTCCCTATCAGCACTCTTAGCCAATGGTGTTCTTGCGGGAGGGCCGTCAGAACACAATAGCTCAGCAGGGGAAATTGCTATACGAACGTTGCATAATTAATATATTAGCTCCAACCAGAGCTGACAGTTTTTTTCATTCAACCTTGGTTGAATGGAAAAAACAAATAGTGTGCACCAGGCTTAACCCTTAAAATTCAGCATAAACAACCTCTTTCATCTGAGATCATAGCTAAGATAGCTACTACCTTATCCAAATTCCTATGAATCTATGACCAATCCACACACAGTTATAAAGAGTATATCAACTAAAGGCATTTAGCTTATCAATGAATGTTTAGTCTAGTTTAGTGATAAATGTGGAAAATTACTTGCAAAACTGTAGGAAGAAAACTATGTATATCCCTCTTTCTCCATTTTAACCACTTGCCGACCGGCGACAAGGTGGCTCGATAAGGCAAACCACCGGCATACAACGGTGGACGCGATCACGAGCCATGGGCGCACGCCCTAGGCGCGGGCGTTGCAGCGCCATTTGACACAGGGCCGATCAATCTACAGGGCCAGGCCAATGATTTTTGCCCTGGCTCTTCCAATCGGTCTTGCTAATGATAGGGCTCCTCTGCCTCTGAAATGTAAACAGAGGCAGAGGAAGTTAGCTCCCCTTCCTCCCTGAAGCCCTTTTCGGTTTCAGTGAGGAAGAAGGAGCATCAAAAACGTGAGTTGCACCAACACCACACTGACACCAGGTCACATAGGCACATTTAACCCTTTGATCACCCCCTGATCTCCCCCCCAGTTAACCCTTTCACTCCCTGTCACAGTATCATATAGTGCAGCTATCTGATTTTTACCGAACACTGTACTTGTGACCCTTGTGACGCTAAATCAGTGTTAGGGTAGATAGTATTAGGCCTAGTTAGGTGAAAATACCCCCCCTTTCCCCCCCAATAAAGTTTTTAACCCCTTGATTGCCCCCTGTCACCTGTGATCACAGTAGAAGTGTCACGGGTGACACTAGCTAGATAGATAGTTTTTTTTTTCAATCAGATTACCCGCTGTAAATACCTTTTATAGGTTTTAACCCCCGATCCCCCGGCGGTGACCCCAGTTAGGTTTTAGTGTGCATTAGGATCAGTGTAAACACCAGGCAGGGTCAGTTAGCGAGGTACTCTGACACGCACGCACATTAGGTAGGTGCTAGATATTATTGTAGTATCTGATCAGATCAATATCTGCGATCTGATCAGATGTATATTAGCGCCCCCCTTAGATTAGGGTTCTAAAAAATGCAGCGTTAGCGGGATCAGCCCAGATAACTGCTAGCACCTGCGTTTAGCCCCTCCGCCCAGCCCAGCCCACCCAAGTGCAGGATCAATAGATCGCTGTCACTTACCAAACACTTTACACATATCTGCAGCCTTCGCAGAGATCACGCCCGATCCCTGCGAATTCTGACAGTGAATTTGGTAGCGTTTGAAGCAGGCTCTGACAACCAGGTGCCCTTTTTTGCCTGTGAGTCACCCTACTGTACGTTTCAAATTTAGAAAGTCCAAAATGTCTGGCCGCACGTACACTAGCGAAGAGGCCTACAATGTGCTAAGTTTGACAGATGAGAGCGATGGGGAAGCCTCACTGTCAGATTCAGGCTCAGCATATGAACCTGTAGACAGCAGCGGCACCCTGACAGATAGCTCTGACAATGGAGTTGTGGTCCCTGCTAGAGCCAGGCGTACCAGACTCTGCTGTCACTGATGTGCGTGAACCGCAGAGCTCTCGTATGCAGCAGAGAGCCAGTACTAGTGCCGCTACCCATTCTGGTGACCTGGCAAGCACCAGCGGCCTAGTACCCCCTGGACATAGACGAACCAGCACTGCAGTATCACGTGGTGATGTGGCGAGTCCCATAAGTGCAGTACAAGCTGGTGTGGCTAGCACGAGTAATGCCCGCAGCCATGAAGAAGACAAACACAGGCCCGCAGAACCCATAGTGCCCTTTCTGACGCGCTTTCAAATCCTGATTGGCAACCCCCCACTGATGCAGCACCCGTACTTCTCCCATTCACTGCCCAACCCGGAATCACGGTGAATACAACTGATTTTACGGCCATTGATTTTTATTCGCTGTATTTCACAGAAGATCTCTATAGATCTATTGTGGACCAAAGCAATTTATATGCTGGTCAATTCATCGCCATTAATCCCCATTTGAAACTTGCCAGAGACTGGAAACCAATCGTGGTTCCAGAGTTTAAGACCTTTATGGGCCTTTCCTTCATCATGGGCATAACTAAAAAAACTGAATTGCGGTCATATTGGTCCACGCACCCAATTCACCATATGCCCGTGTTCTCTGCTTGCATGTCCAGGGCACGGTACGAGCAGATTTTGCGGTTCATGCACTTTAGTGATAATGAGCTTCGTCGTAGATGGGGTGACCCTGAATTTGACCGGCTCTACAAAATTCAGCCCCTCATAAACCATTTCAACCAGAAGTTCGCCACACTTTTTATTCCCAACAAAGTTGTGTGCGTGGACGAGTCCCTGGTTAAATTTTCTGGCTGTCTTGCTTTCAAACAGTATGTCCCCAGCAAGCGTGCCAGATACGGGGTCAAACTGTATAAGCTCTGTGACAGGGCCACAGGCTATACACATAGTTTCACGGTTTATGAGGGCAAAGATAGTCAGGTAGAGACCCGTAGGAAGGCCGAGATGGACTGATAGAAACGGGAGTATTTGGCACTTTGATACACATATCGGACACCGGGACAGT
>BLSH010258397.1:721097-733829 GCA_018402905.1 Glandirana rugosa | reverse complement strand
CACTGATAGCAACACCGCAGGAGAAATGCTAGCCCAGGCTTCCAGTATCCGTAGTTTCAGGTGCTGCACATATCGTATCTTCACAGCATAGACAATTGCCTTCAGATGACCCCAAAGATAAAAGTCTAAGGGGGTCAGATCGGGAGACCTTGGGGGCCATTCAACTGGCCCACGATGACCAATCCACTTTCCAGGAAACTGTTCATCTAGGAATGCTCGGACCTGACAATGTGGTGGTGCACCATCTTGCTGGAAAAACTCAGGGAACGTACCAGCTTCAGTGCATAAAGAGGGAAACACATCATCATGTAGCAATTTCGCATATCCAGTGGCCTTGAGGTTTCCATTGATGAAGAATGGTCCCACTATCTTTGTACCCCATATACCACACCATACCATAATTTTTTGGTTCCAACAGTCTTGGAGGGATCTATCCAATGTGGGTTAGTGTCAGACCAATAGTGGTGGTTTTGTTTGTTAACTTCACCATTCACATAAAAGTTTGCCTCATCACTGAACAAAATCTTTTGCGTAAACTGAGGGTCCTGTTCCAATTTTTGTTTTGCCCATTCTGCAAATTCAGTGCGCCGATCTGGGTCATCCTCGTTGAGATGCTGCAGTAGCTGGAGTTTGTAAGGGTGCCATTTGTGAGTAGCTAATCAGTGACATGCGGCGAGTGCTACCCTGTGGGCTCTTGCTGAATGAATCTAGGACAGCCACTGATGTTTCTTGATTAGTGACAAATTTCATACGTCCACATTTTGGCAAATCCAACGCTGAACCAGTTTCACAAAACTTAGCAAGCAGTTTGCGAACTGTAGCATGGGACATGGGTGGTCTTGTAGGCTGTCTTGCATTGAAATCTGCTGCAATGACCCGGTTACTGCGTTCACCAGACATCAACACAATTTCTATCCGCTTGTTAACCTCAGCGATATGTCAATGGCTGTAAACAAAGAGAAACTTGTAAATAACTCATGAAAGAATAAATTTACGTTAAAACCAAGCACACCATTGTTTTTCTTGTGAAATTCCCAATAAGTTTGATGTGTCACATGACCCTCTTCCTATTGAAAAAGTTGGATTCAAAATGGCTGACTTCAAAATGGCCGCCATGGTCACCACCCATCTTGAAAAGTTTCCCCCTCACATATACTAATGTGCCACAAACAGGAAGTTAATATCACCAACCATTCCCATTTTATTAAGGTGTATCCATATAAATGGCCCACCCTGTATATAATGCATAAATGCTCTATATCAGTTAGCAATTGAACTGCAGCTAAACAAACACACTAGGTAACATTGGCTTCTATATTGTTCCCCCTGTTCTAGCATAGAGATTTCTTAGAAGGCAATGCCAAGCAATAGCCCTGAGTATATAATTGAGGAGAAGATGGGTAGATGTAGTTGCAGTTCTCCTGTCTTGAAATGTCCAAGCAATCTTCGGGCGGCAATAAGAATTTGGTAACCTAGACAAACCCACTGACTTTGAACAACTATGTGTCAAGGGCCCATATGAACCCCAACAGATTTCATCCATTTATAAAATACTTCATGAAACCATCCCAATAACTAATACAACTCATAAGTATATGAGGAAATGGGATTTTTTTGGGGGAAGGCCCATCTCTCTGGTAGACTGGGGTAAATCTGGGATTCGATTCCCAAAGTTTCTAGATGTGTGGTTCAGAAGGAAACAGCAGTCAAGATACTTTACTTCTGCTATGGAACCCCAGATATACTTCATGCACGTCACCCAGAGACGTCAAATCATTGTTGGAGATGTAACAAGGATATAGGTACTCAATTTCACATATTTTGGGAATGTCCTCCCATACAACAGTTCTGGACTCAGATTCAAGAGGTGCTACACACACTATTCCACACCGTTGTCCCTCTAAACCCTCTACATTACCTATTAGGACTCCCAATAACAGATATCCCTAAGACCGCAAGGAAGCTCACATCTTACATCTTATTAGCAGCAAAAAGGGTTATACCTAGATGCTGGCTTTCAACTTCTTCTGCATCTTTTACTCAGTTTCTTTCCACTCTGGCAGAAATACGCAGGATGGAACATCTGACTGCAATGGTCGACGACTCCATGGCACGTTTCTCTAAGATTTGGGAGGTGTGGGATACATCTCAATACTCTTCGGAGTCATATCACTCACTAGTATAGATGAACAATAAGCATACCTAAAAATTCTATGTTGTTCTGGCTGTAGCTCTTCATAGACCCTGGTGCTTCTTCCTAAGACTTATTTCTGAGCAACACGATCTATATTGTCTCTGTTATTTTTGTTTCTAATTATATAGTTTGGTACATTATACTGTCTCTATTTGTTTTGCTGATATATTATATTTGAGTAACTGAACTCTAGATCTGATTCTGTTATTGAAATATACCAGTCCATTTGCTTGTTTTCTACTTACATTATATTTCCATATAAGATTATTATCTTAATATTGATATATGGGAAAAAATGTATGCACTTTTATATTGTTTACTTTTTTGAAAATACTATAAATAAACAATTAAAAAAAAAAAGAATTAGGTACCTATGAATACTGTGTCCTTCTAATCAGTAAGATGAGACACAAATAGGTTAAATTCCACTGACTTTTGAATAAGATTAGTCACAACTGCTATCCAGTATGAATAAACTGTATTCCAAGGAGGCAATAAAGATACTGTATGCTGCAAAGACAGTATGTGTGGGCACTGAGCCCGCTCACTGGTTCGAAGGGACTATATGAAGATAAACGATCTGACAATCAGTCGATGATGCTGGGAACGCTGGAACTGTTAGCCCACGTAGACTGCTCCTGGGAGGTGTAAAGCATCCGCTGCACTCCTTGCAGCTCTCCTGATCGATAGATATGACTGTTTCAGTAGCTGATGCGGCTTCCATCCAGACAGAGATGAGATTGGGATAGCTCCGCTGTTCACCCACTGTATTGTTGGAGAGCGAATACTAGCTGTGTCACCTGCAAATGATCTCAGTCGGCTGGAATGCTTTTCTTAGGCCACATGCCTAAATCTGATGGCAGCAGCACGCAGGGTTCCTCTCTGATCGATCTCACTATCCCAAGAGACCGTTATTAGCTCCTTCTTCCCCTTAAATAAGTTTCCTACAATGCATTGCACCTCCCAGAAGTCTCCAGCGCAGCACAGCCTGATGGGAAATGGAGTCCTTCACATTAAGAGTCTGCTGGCTGTTTCCTTGTTCCACACTACAACTCCCACAAAGCATCGTTCTGGCTGCAATTTCAGTCTTCTCCAAGAGCAAACACTAGAGAGAGTTCCCATGTTAAGCAATAAATACCACTGTCTGTATGCTGTGAACCAGACACAGACACCTGCTGTATACAGCTAAAGGACGATCTATACTTTCACCATTGTGATTACACGTGAGGAGCCAACCCTGGATGGTAAATGTTCCCTCCCCCATCAACCCTATTGGATTATGGAGTGATGTCTGGAGTCCTATAATCAACCAGTGGCTGCTAGTCTTACAAGTAAGACCAACCTGGGCCTGAGTCGTCCTGGGATAGTGTGACGTATGCCTTCTGGTTCCAGGATATCCGGAGTCCTATAGATATATTTGGGCGCAAATATATCTTACTTCTGGTAAGCCTCCCATCTAAATGGGATTGGAATCTCCTCAAGATTTCATATCTCCAACTCTATAGTTTGATACCTTTTGTTGCTTACACCTGGTCGAACTTTGATGATTTTAATTTTGATGAACTTGGATGAACTTTTCTGTTTTCCTTCTCCTCATATAGATTGAGTTATATATCACAATTATTTTTTCACATTATTTGGAGTTTTAGTTGTTTTACAATCATGTTTATTACACTTCAGCACTAATTGCACTATTTTTTGGATTGGATTAATTAAATGCATTTGCCTGGTGCATTCTCATCAAACTCTTCATCTTTGTCAAGAAAGGGAGTAATGTCTGCTTTGGCAACCAGAACATTTTTATGAGACTTGATCTGCTTTGCCTCCATGAGATTACCACAACAAAGCAAGCTGGATAGAAGACCATTTTCTTTAGCATCCACGTCAATCCTCTGTATATTAGGAGTTTCATTCGGTTCGAGTAGAAAATGTATGTTTCCGATGCCGACTAATAGCAAGATCATTTCACTGGTATACATATCTGTGGTAGCAGAAAAAGTCTGCCTTGCCTTTAATTCAACAGATATGATTAATTGAAAACATATCAAGCTCAGGTTTCTGCCCTTTCTATGGTATTTAAAAAAACACTGTATTCTCACAACTTTTAATCAGAAATAATCTATGTCACACATCAGCAGAAAATCAGATCTGCTACTTGTCGGTCTATAAGCATGTAGTCTCTTTCCTTTCTACAGCATTTTTTATATAGCATACAGTATAAGTTCACACCCAGCTTATCAAGTCAAACTCACTATTTAGAGGGCAACTACACTTTCGTGGGGAAAAAAATAGCAAATAAAGAACTAATAATATAGTGTGTACAATTGCGATACAACCATATTGTAATTGAATGTTATTAAAAATCACCTTTCCTTTTCAATCTGCAGCCGCTGTAAATTTCTGAGAATGCATTGCAATATGGCTACATGGAGCTGTTCTGTCCACAGAGTGTGTACTGTCCACTCCCCAGAAACATGATTTCCTGCTTGTGTGATTTGCTCACTGATTTTCCCAGAAGTCTGCCTAAGATACAAGTCAGATTTCAGGCATCCCCTGCAACAAAAATGTCATTTTTGGAGAGATACCGTTTATACTTGAGTATAAGCCAAGTTTTTCAGAACATTTTTTGTGCTGAAAAAGGCCCCCCTTGGCTTATACTCGAGTCAGTCTCCTGTTTGTTCGAAGATGGTAGGGACCAGCCCAACACCATATAGAGAGGTACCCTGTCTGTAATAGTTTAGCGCCCGATGGCAACGTATTGTTTACCTTTTTGCAGTCTTTTAGAGCAACCAAACACATGCTCTTAGCTCCCTCAGTCTAGCTTACTGTGTCCCAAGGTGAGCTCCTGTCAGATCTCTTCCTGGTTGTTATATGCAGCTGGAGAGGGGTTTGAGTGGACCAGAAAGTCTGGGCTGGAACCAGCTCTGCCACAGTGGCCGGCAAAACCCAGGTCGGACTCCTGCTAATCGCCTCAAAATGATCGCATGCGATGCGACAAGTATCTCCCGTCCATTGTGGTGCCTCGCATAACGTCACTATATGTATATATATATATATATATATATATATATATATATATATATATATATACACACACTATATTGGCAAAAGTATTGGGATGCCTGCCTTTACACGCACATGAATTTAATGGCATCTGTGTTGAGTAAAATACATCCATACATCACACATTTGAGATCACCTGTTGTTAGAGCTCACAGAAAACCCTCTCACTCAAACAATGCACACAGTGCCACACTGTGTTGTGTGCAGTATTGTTGGCTCCAATTATACTATTATGGAGTAATTGTTTTTCTCATGCATCAAAATATATGGGAATACTAAAGAGTTAACCAATAACCAAGCCTACATCTGTTATTTTCTAATTTAGTTTAACAGAATGGCATTGCATTAGTCAGTGCTTTTCTATTTTACAACACTAATATTTTTTTATATCTCCATTCAGTGACCAAATTTAAAGTCTAGTATAGCTTACACTCCCTCCATTTCCTTTCTGAAAAGAGAACCAAACATCTCTAGAGAAATGCTCGCATAGAAAAGACTAGCAAATCGAGGTGATCTTATCAGGTAGGCGTTGAAACAGTTTTAGCTTGGCAGCCATGGCGGATAAGATTGTAAATGGGGATATGTCAGTTATTTCGTCTTTTTCCTATTGTGTTACATTTTGGTTTTATCCCTGTCATGCTTTTATCAGAGAGAAGGATGATGCTGATATGAGGAAGTCTTGGCAATGGGATAATGGAATCAACATCCAGATAAAAAGAAAAGAATGAGTCTGTTATGCTTTCATTAAAAACGTCCACTCCAACATCGCCACTTCTTTGGCCGGCTGCTGTATGACAGTGGTGACTTCTGGGAAATCTTTATTGCAGTTAGCTAAAACACCTTTTCGTCACTCTTACCCCTAACACAGGGGGTCAAACACTATAGCTAGCTTCTGTGTTCTTCACCTATAGCATACAAACAAATATTTGGGGGGAACACCCTAACAATGCATGGTGCTGCTGTAAGACCACTGCAAACAAAACAACATATTACAGAGCACACATACAAAAATGACATTTACTCCTGCAAGGCTAGTTAAAAGCATCTAAACATATAAAGCAAATATGCAAACATATGGGGATTTGGTCACACATTAAAGCCATAAAGTGGTTGTCAAGTCAAAAAAAAAAAAAAACACCTGCAAGAGAAAGGCATAATGAGCTAGTATGCATCGCATACTGAGTACCGCTGTGACCGGCAACATGCTGTGTCCATCGTCTTCTGGGATCCCGGGCTCTGACCAATCACAGCGCAGACTCCAGCGCTGTGATTGGTAGGAGCCACGCTGACGTCACTGCCGCGCATGCGCACGGGAGCCATCATTTACGACACACTTAGTGAAGAAACAGCCCAGACGGGCCGTTTCTTCACTGTGCATGTGCCGATGACGTCGGCACATGCAAATACAGGGAATATCTCCTAAACGGTGCAAGTTTAGGATATATTCCTGGGACCTACAGGTAAGCCTGAATATAGGCTTACCTGTAGTTTAAAGGGGTTGTCATGACTTGACAACCTCTTTAAAGCCCACTACTGCGCCAAAGTACCCCGTTGTCGATGGGTCCTACACTAACCATAGAATGTTTTGTATGTTACAGTGGTCCTGACCAGATCTTTTGGGCTGGAGAACCACATCCTCCCTCATTACTTCTAATCAGTGTCCACCTGTGCTGTAAGAAGAGTCCTTTAGTTCTCCCATAAAGAAGAGTGTATGCTCCCATGGTTTAGAGACTGGATTTCATTCTATGGTTAGTGTAGGACCCTGTCACACCCCTGGTGGTGGAGTCTGACTTGTGCAGGGAGCAAACACTCTTGCGCACCTAATTCGGGAATCCCTGGTAGAGCAGACAGGAGGTTCGGGAGTGCAGGATGGCACGAGGGCTGGACTGTTCACTGGTGATGGTGTGAGGTGTCCCAGAGAGGCTTGTGCAGATATGGAGAAAGGTGGTGCAGGCTGGGTCGGCAACTGGCTGGCGGTGCAGTACAAAAGGAGCAGGCAGGAGAATGGTCAGGTCCAAGCAGAGTTCGTAATCAAGTGGGCAGCAGAGGTATAAGGGGTGAGGCAGGGGAATGGTGGTGGGTAGCCGGGGATCAGTGCAGGCGGATATCAAACGGAGTCAGGTAAAGCCAGGGCTTCAGATACAGGAACAGATACTCAGGTGCTCACAGGTACACTAAATACTGTAAAACGGACAGCACCGGCTGCATGGTGCTGCCCGTTCAAATAGGCGCCTGCCGTGTGCACGTGCTCCCGCGCACCCCTGTGCACAGGCATTCCAACTGGAGCTCCGGGAGTGACAACAGTAGTCTCCTGACATTGCCCCCCCCCCCAAAGGGCAGCCTCTGGATGCCCAGGCGGACGTTATCTTCAGTCTGCTTTCTTTTAAATGCAGAAATCAGCTCTTCTGCATGGATATGGGCTTCTAGTTCCGAAGAGTTCTCTTCGGGCCCATAACCTTTCCATTTTCACCAAATACTGCAGGGAACTGCCTCTTCTCCTGCAGTCCAAAATGGCCTCAATTTAGAATTCCTCCTCCCCATCTATCAAACCGGGTGCTGGGGGAGTAGCTGCTCTGTTTGGAAATGGATCAGGGGTCACTGGTTTCAATAGTGTGACGTGAAAGACTAGATGTATACGCAAGGATGAGGGAAGATCAAGTTCATATGCCACCTGATTGATCTTTTTTCTTTACTGGGAAGGGACCAATGAAACTCAGCCCCAGTTTCTTGGACAGACAGGCTAAAAGTTCTTAATAGATAGCCAGACCTGATTGCCTGGCTGGAGATCCACGCTTCTTGTTTCCTGTAACAGTTTTCGATTTACATCAAAGAACTTGATGGTTTCGTGCACTGCTGGTACCATACTTTCAGCTGAAAAGCTGGGAAGGAATGTGGGATGAAAGCCATAGTTTGACCAAAATGGAGATTGTTTAGTTGTGGAGTGGATGGAATTATTGTAGGCAAATTCTGCCAATGGAAACAATGTGACCCAATCATCTTGCGAGAATGATGAGAAACAGCGGAGGTATTGCTCCAGGGTTTGGTTCGTCCTTTCGGTTTGGCCGTTGGTCTGAGAATGATACGCTGAAGAGAATGAGAGTTCAATTTCCAGGGCAGAACAGAGGGCTCTCCAGAACCAGGAGGTGAACTGAACCCCACGGTCTGACACTATGTTGTCAGGAATTCCATGTAGGCGAACAATTTCTTTAACAAAGTTTCTGCGGCAGTGGGGGTGCCTTTCATAGGGAGGAAATATGCCATCTTGGTCAGTCAGTCAATGACCACAAAAATTGTATTATATCCATTGGCCGGAGGCAACTCAACAATTAAGTCCATGGATATTTTAGACCAAGGCCGTTCAGGTATTGGGTTTTGTAATCCCCAAGCTCTGGTTTTACTTGTCTTATTTTTAGCACAGATGGAGCAAGAGCTAACATATCCCTGACAGTCCTCTCCGGCTAATGGCCACCAAAAGGAAGGAAGCACAAGTTCAGTGGTTTTCCGTGTGTAAAAATGTCTGGCTAATTTGTGATCATGACAAATTCTCAGGACAGCAGGGCACTGTTCCATGAGCACAAAGACTTGGTTACCATGCCACCAAAACCCATCTTTCAACACCAATCCTTGATCGGATAGTCCTGGGGAGCCAGAGAGGGTTCTCCGGATTTGTGAGAGCAGGTTGTCTTTGGATAACAGGAAATATCTGGAATGAAGAATGGTGTCTGGAGGGGCAGTTGTTCCAGGTTCACAAAACATCTGGGACAGGGCGTCCGGCTTGACATTCTTTGACCCAGGCCTGTGAGTAATATGAAATTGGAATTGTCAAAAGAAGAGTGCCCAGTGGGCCTGTCGGGGTTTCAGTCTCTTGGCAGTCCTGAGATATTCCAAATTTTTATTATCCGTATAGATCAAAATGGGATGCATGGTCCCTTCCAGCAGATATCTCTACTCTTCTAGTGCGGACTTAATGGCCAGTAACTCCCTGTCTCCCATAGTTCTTCTCTGGGGCTGAAAGTTTGCGAGAGAAGAATGCCATGGGATGGAGTAGGGCTTTGGAGCCGTGTCTTTGAGAAAGTACGGCTCTGACAGCGGTCTCGGATGCATCTACCTCTAGAATGTAGGGCAAAGTTGCATCCGGGTGCTTGAGTATGGGTGCAGAAGTAAAAAGTCTCTTTAGTGTCTGAAAGGCCCCTTGTGCCTCTGGTGTCCAGTGGAAATGCAAACCTTGTTTAGTGAGCTGTGTAATTGGGGCTATAATAGCAGAAACCCCTTGATGAATTTCATATTGAAATTAGGAAACCCCACGAAACGGACCCCTTTCTTATCCACTGGAGTCGGCCATTCCTGGATAGCTGAGACCTTTTGTGGATCCATCGTGATGCCAGTAACAGAAAGGATCAAACCGAGGAACTGGATACTGGAGCTCTCAAAAGCGCATTTCTCTGCTTTGGCATACAATCCGTGTTGCCGGAGGTGGCTCAAGACACTGCAGACGTGTTTACGATGTTCCTCTAGAGAAGGGGAGAAAATCTGTATTTCATCAAGATAGATAATGAAGAATAAGTCCAGGTAGTCTCGGAAGACGTCATTGACGAGATGCTGAAACGTTGCTGGGGCGTTGCAGAGCTCGAAAGGCATGACGAGGTACTCATAGTGTCTGAAACGGGTTCGGAAGGCCGTTTTCCACTCGTCACCTTCTAGAATACGGACAAGGTTGTAGGCCCCTCGGAGGTCCAACTTGGTAAACACAGTGGCTGACCCCAACCTTTGGAAGAGCTCTGGAAATAGGGGTAATGGGTAACGGTTTTTGACCGTTTTATTATTCAGATCTCTGTAATCAATGCATAGACGTAGTGTATGATCCTTCTTCTCGACAAAGAATATCCCGGCCCTGGCAGGGGATGTAGAAGGCTGGATAAAACCTTTCTCAAGATTCTTATCCAGATAGGCCTTGAGGGCCGAGAGTTCAAGTTCAGACAGGGGGTAAATATGGCTAAAGGGTGCCTCTGCCCCAGGTAGAAGTTCAATGGGGCAGTCGTAAGACATGTGTGGTGGTATTTTCTCAGCTCCCTTTTTACTAAACACATCCAGGTAGTCATGGTAGGCTGGAGGTATGGCTTGGTTGGTTTCCAGATCAGGTTCGGAGTCCAAGCTTAGCAATGTAGGACCGACTTCCTGGGATGGGAGCAGACAATGCTGGGCGCAGTATGAAGATGGAAACTGGATATGTCCGGTACACCAATTAATGTGGGGGCTATGCGCCCTGAGCCAGGGTAGGCCTAGGATGATGGGGAAAAGTGGGGATGCGATGGCATCCAAGATCAGTAGTTCCTGGTGACCGCCAACCATTTTAACAGGTATTGTAAGAGTCTCGCGCGTGACCATGCCGGATTTGATAGCCGTTCCATCGGCTAGGCGAATGGTCATCTTGTGCACCTTGGGGCACTGGGGCATCTGGTGTAGTGCTGCGAAAGTTTGATCCACGAAGCAGCTACACGCCCCGGTATCAATAATGGCTGGTACCTGGATATTCCCTCCGGGGAGCTGCAACGAAAGTAAGGGAATCAGATGAGACACGTTACCAATTATAGGAGCCTTCTCCTTGTTGAACTTGGTATGCCACTTACCAGATTTGGCGGGGCAAGTTCTCACCATGTGTCCGGACTCTCCGCAATACATACACAGATTGTTGGCACGGCATCCTTGTCTCTCTTCCGGTGTAAGCAACGGGTTCTATTTGCATTGGCTAAGGCTGATCAGCAGATGCAGAAACAGGTGTTGCAGAGGTAGAAGGAACCGGAGCAGGGTAACTGGGCATGCAGGGCATCATCCATGTAAGGCGGAGGTTCCCAGATGTTCCAGAGGATCTTTCTGCTTGGTGTTCCCTGAGACGCCGGCCTATCTAGATCGCCAGGTTAATGAGGGCGTCCAGGATTTGGGGTATCTCGACGTGGGCAAGCTCATCTTTCAATGGCTCTGACAGCCCCAGATGGAACTGGTAACAGAGTACTGCATCATTCCATGCTGTGTCTGCACTCCAGCGCCTGAATTCGGCAACATAATCTTCCGCTGTGCGGCGGCCCTGCTGGAGGGCATGTAGAGTGGCTTCTGCTGTGGTGGCTTGATGAGGATCCTGGTATAGGCGGGCCATGGCATCAAAAAACAAGTTTAGGGTGGAGACCTCTGGCGCTCTCTGTTCCCAGAGCCAATGAGCCCAGGACTGGGGTTCCCCTTGCAATAATGAAATTACAAGTCTCACCTTCGTGGCTTCCAGGGAGAAGGTGCAGGGTTGCAACCCGAAGTAGAGTTTGCATGAATTGCGGAAAGCCCTGAACTTGCTTCGATTCCCCCAAAAACTTATCAGGAAGATGGAAGGGCCACGATGGTGTGAGTAGAAGCTTGTCCAGACCCGGGTGCAGCAGGGACAGAGAGCTCACACACCTGTTCTTCCAGCCAAGTATAGCCCTCCTGCAGGTTCTTCACTGCCTGTGTAAGACCTGCTAAGTGGATGCACAGTTCTTCCATGGCAGAGGGTGTTCCCTGCGCAGACTTGGACATGGCTGTCCGTTACTGTCACGCCCCTGGTGGTGGAGTCTGACTTGTGCAGGGAGCAACCACTCTTGCGCACCTGATTCGGGAACCCCTGGTAGAGCAGACAGGAGGTTCGGTAGGGCAGGATGGCACGAGGGCTGGACTGTTCACTGGTGATGGTGTGAGATGTCCCAGAGAGGCTTGTGCAGATATAGAGAAAGGTGGTGAAGGCTGGATCGGCAACTGGCTGGTGCTGCAGTACAAAAGGAGCAGGCAGGAGAATGGTCAGGTCCAAGCAGAGTTCGTAATCAGGCGGACAGCAGAGGTACAAGGGGTCAGGCAGTAGAATGCTCGGTGGTAGCCGGGGGTCGGTGCAGGCGGATATCAAGCGGAGTCAGGTAAAGCCGAGTCTTCAGATACAGGAACAGATACTCAGGTGCTCATAGGTACACTAAATGCTGTAGAACGGACAGCACAGGCTGCATGATTCAACTAGGCGCTCTGGCGCCAATGCCGGTGCGCACCCGTGCATGCAACTGCGCGCTCCCGGGCAAGCCTGTGCACAGGCACTCCAACTGGGGCTCCGGGAGTGACAACAGTAGTCTCCTGACAGACCCACTGACAATGAGGTACTGTGACGCAGTAGTGGGCTTAAGCACTTTATGGCCATAATGTGTGACCAAATCCCCATATTTTTGCATATTTAATGAGGACGTTCCGATTAATTTTCGTAGATTTGTATATTTCGTTTATACGTTTTTATACCCCTAAACCAGTGTGTAATACCGGTATTTCACGAATTCGGGTGATGACGCAGTGTCATGGAGTAACAGTCACCCAGACAGTCCTCTGATGACAACAGTGAGGGCCTCGGGGTCAACCTCACGGACACGTGTCCGAACGGGCCCTCGCGCGTCAACGTACGTGCCCACGCGTGGCCGTAA